>JASJET010000110.1:15222500-15822500 GCA_034092305.1 Diaprepes abbreviatus | reverse complement strand
TCTTTAAGATATCATCCTGTTAGATTTTATGAATAAAAATAAAACGGTTTTTTATAAGATCATTCACCCTGGAATTATATCAAAATTTATCTTAAAACTTACCTTTTTCAATTTTCTTACGGGTTTAGTCGAACAAAAACTAATTAAAAATGCACTTAACATATAAAATTCAATTAAAAATTCACTTTATACGCTTAAAATTTGTAATAAAAAGAATATTATCGGTTATTATGGTAGTGGTACGAATATTGACATAAAACTGACATACTTGTTAGAAGCAGCTTTAGCGGTGGATCGAGAAAAAGATTGGGTCTGTTACCAGCCTTCACATTGAAAGTTTCATCACCCTTTTCAGTACCATACTTTCAAACCTTTTTTAAATTCGAAGATATTATTTAAAATAAACCCAATAATCTTTGAGATATTTTCGTATTTCCCTAAAAAATGGATTTCGGGAAGTAAATTAATGCAAACATTTGTGACTTTCTGTCTATAAGCTAAGTTCAGAATCTTGTACTTCTCCTAAAAAAACAAGGAATATAGGTTCAATAAAATCGAAATAAGAACGAAAGATCTAAATTCAATGACTATTTCGCATTTGATGCTGTAATTTTTTTGTTGTTTCTAGTTAAGCTATCTATCTATCTAAAAATGCCGGATTTTTAAAATATTTTAAAAAACTAATATTCTTAGAGATATTTACGTATTTCCCTAAAAAGTGGACATCGGGAAGTAAATTAAGAAAACCGCCCCAGTTTCGATTTTCTGTCTATAAGCTAAGTTCAAAATCTTGTACTTCTCTTGTAAAAAAAAAACAAAAATTATATGTTAAATAATGTTGAAATATGAACGAAATGTCTAAATTCTATGATTTTTCGCCTCTTGGTGCTATAATTTTTAATATATCTCGGCAGCACAACTACGAAAATCTCTGAAGGATTTAATTTTCAATTATATTTAGAATATAGAATTTTACTTTAGAGTGAATAAAATCTAAATATGAACGGAATATCTAAATTTAGTTACTATTTCGTCTTTGGGGTTATAATTTCTTTGCTTTCCTAGAGAAGTTACAACAAAAGTATTGAAAAAAGGCGCAATTTTTTAATATTATACAAAATAAAACTAATAATCAAAGAAATATTTTTGTATTTCCCTAAAAAACGGCATTCGGAAAGTAAATTAATATAAACGCCCCATTTTTGACTTTCTGTCGATAACCTAAGTTCAGAATCTTATACTTTTATAAAAAAATAAAAAATATAGGTTAAATAAAGTTGAAATATGACGAAACATCTAAATTCTATGATTTTTCACCCTTGGTGCTATAATTTCTAATATATTTCGACAGCAGAACAACGAAAATCTCTGAAGGTTTTAATTTTCAATTATATTACGAATATAGAATAGCATTTTAGAGTGGAAAAATAAAAATATTAACGAAATATCTAAATTTAGTAATTATTTCGTCTTTTGATGTTCGTCTTTCGTATCAAATATGCAGAATTTTTAAAATATTATGCAAAATAAGACTAATAAAAGAGATATTTTCGTAATTCCAAAAAAAAATGAAATTCAGGAAGTAAATTGATACAAACGACTCATTTTTGACTATCTATAAGTTAAGGTCAGAATCTTATACTTCTCCTGCGAAAAGATAGAAAAATAGGTTAAATAAGGTCAAAATGAGACAGAAATATCTAAATGCCATAATTACTATGCCTTTAGTGCTATAATTTCCTTGTTTTCCTAGAGAAGTTATAAAAAAGGTATCGAAACTGCAGGATATTATTTAAAATAAATCCAATAATATTTGAGATATTTTCGTATTTCCCTAAAAATGAAATTCGGGAAGTAAATTAATACAAACATCCCAATTTTGAGTTTATGCCCATAACCTAAGTTCAGAATCTTGTACTTCTACAAAATCCAAGAAATATGGTTTAAATAAGGTCGTCAATCATTGATTGAACACATTTCGTTCTTATTTCGACCTTATTTAACCTTATATTTCTTGGATTTTGTAGAAGTACAAGATTCTGAACTTAGGTTATGGGCATAAACTCAAAATTGGGATGTTTGTATTAATTTACTTCCCGAATTTCATTTTTAGGGAAATAAGAAAATATCTCAAATATTATTGGATTTATTTTAAATAATATCCTGCATTTTCGATACCTTTTTTATAACTTCTCTAGGAAAACAAGGAAATTATAGCACTAAAGGCATAGAAATTATGGCATTTAGATATTTCTGTCTTATTTTGACCTTATTTAACCTATATTTCTATCTTTTCGCAGGAGAAGTATAAGATTCTGACCTTAACTTATAGATAGTCAAAAATGAGTCGTTTGTATCAATTTACTTCCTGAATTTCATTTTTTTTTTGGAATTACGAAAATATCTCTTTTATTAGTCTTATTTTGCATAATATTTTAAAAATTCTGCATATTTAATACGAAAGACGAACATCAAAAGACGAAATAATTACTAAATTTAGATATTTCGTTAATATTTTTATTTTTCCACTCTAAAATGCTATTCTATATTCGTAATATAATTGAAAATTAAAACCTTCAGAGATTTTCGTTGTTCTGCTGCCGAAATATATTAGAAATTATAGCACCAAGGGTGAAAAATCATAGAATTTAGATGTTTCGTCATATTTCAACTTTATTTAACCTATATTTTTTATTTTTTTATAAAAGTATAAGATTCTGAACTTAGGTTATCGACAGAAAGTCAAAAATGGGGCGTCTATATTAATTTACTTTCCGAATGCCGTTTTTTAGGGAAATACAAAAATATTTCTTTGATTATTAGTTTTATTTTGTATAATATTAAAAAATTGCGCCTTTTTTCAATACTTTTGTTGTAACTTCTCTAGGAAAGCAAAGAAATTATAACCCCAAAGACGAAATAGTAACTAAATTTAGATATTCCGTTCATATTTAGATTTTATTCACTCTAAAGTAAAATTCTATATTCTAAATATAATTGAAAATTAAATCCTTCAGAGATTTTCGTAGTTGTGCTGCCGAGATATATTAAAAATTATAGCACCAAGAGGCGAAAAATCATAGAATTTAGACATTTCGTTCATATTTCAACATTATTTAACATATAATTTTTGTTTTTTTTTTACAAGAGAAGTACAAGATTTTGAACTTAGCTTATAGACAGAAAATCGAAACTGGGGCGGTTTTCTTAATTTACTTCCCGATGTCCACTTTTTAGGGAAATACGTAAATATCTCTAAGAATATTAGTTTTTTAAAATATTTTAAAAATCCGGCATTTTTAGATACTTTTATAGCTTAACTAGAAACAACAAAAAAAATTACATCACCAAATGCGAAATAGTCATTGAATTTAGATCTTTCGTTCTTATTTCGATTTTATTGAACCTATATTCCTTGTTTTTTTAGGAGAAGTACAAGATTCTGAACTTAGCTTATAGACAGAAAGTCACAAATGTTTGCATTAATTTACTTCCCGAAATCCATTTTTTAGGGAAATACGAAAATATCTCAAAGATTATTGGGTTTATTTTAAATAATATCTTGCATTTTCGATACCTTTGTTATTACTTCTCCAGGAAAACAAGGAAATTAGAGCACTAAAGGCGAAATAATCATTGAATTTAGATACTCCGCATTTATTTTGACATTATATAACTTATTTCTTGGTTTCTGCAGGAGAAGTACAAGATTCTGAACTTAGCTTATACGCAGAAAGTTAAAGAATTAGAGTTTAAAAAGGATCTCTAAGAACAAAATACTGTTGTAAAAGAAATCCATGATATTTGAAAACCGAAATATTAAAAAAGGTATTTTTCTCCTTTAAATACAGCGAAGGAAATTCTGGGAGTGTTTTTCGGAAATAATTCCTTCATAAAAGATTATTTTTGAAAAGTACATAGAATTTTATTAAAATAACTCAACTGGTAAGAAACAAAAAGTCAAATTATTAAAAAAATTTTGAAATATTGACTGTAGAAAAATGTATTAAATTAAAATTACCTGTAACAACAAACACTTTTAAAATATGCGCTACAAAAAATATTTTAAAATTAATGCCACTGATATCAACGTGAATATAAAAATCATTCCTCGGCGCATGGGCGTTTATAATGGTATACTTCAGGGTAAAATAACGTCATATATATTCATCACATATGTTAGGTCGAGCGTAAGTTTTCAAGGCATCGAGGAAGCGTGCATTTTTTCAAGGCCTGGATTAAGTTTAAAGAGTGGGGGTGAATTATCACGCCAGCTTTCAAAGACATTAGCATATACTCGTATATTTTTCAAGGCCGTGACCAAGTTTAAAGCGTGGAAGGGATGAATTACTACCCAATCGACAATTCGATTTTTGGAACTGTTATATAAAAATAAATCGGTATTAATTACATTATTTTTATTAAAAAGTAATACAGCTCGAGCAACGAAAATTTTCGTTATATTTCATGACAGCAACATCTGATTTTATAATTTAAATAAATATTATTACTAGTCGTACTCTCCAAAACTGTAATTTATACCTATTTTACTCAAAGACACACATTTTACATGTTTGTTTATTGTGCTTCACCTTTAACTTAGTAATATAAAATAAATTATAATCTACTTACGATTTCCACAATGTTATTTTGTTGATAAAAATAGAAGCAGACATAATTCGAATTTAAAAAAGGTTTGAAAGTATGGTACTGAAAAGGGTGATGAAACTTTCAATGTGAAGGCTGGTAACAGACCCAATCTTTTTCTCGATCCACCGCTAAAGCTGCTTCTAACAAGTATGTCAGTTTTATGTCAATATTCGTACCACTACCATAATAACCGATAATATTCTTTTTATTACAAATTTTAAGCGTATAAAGTGAATTTTTAATTGAATTTTATATGTTAAGTGCATTTTTAATTAGTTTTTGTTCGACTAAACCCGTAAGAAAATTGAAAAAGGTAAGTTTTAAGATAAATTTTGATATAATTCCAGGGTGAATGATCTTATAAAAAACCGTTTTATTTTTATTCATAAAATCTAACAGGATGATATCTTAAAGATCGGTAATAGGAAATAAAACCGTTAGCGTTATTGCATTTTTAATATAGCTTGATTGCTGCGTTAGTAAGGTATTAAGATATCGTTTTTGTAAATTAATCAAATTTGACAGTGAGGAACCCAAAAAATTTGCAATGGCTTACATGGCCGGCACGCTGAATGGATGCCGGTAAATAACAGAGCTCTGAGATTTATTTTCTTTTATTTTACAATTTGATCGAATATTAATTGATTACTATATGTTTAGCGTGCATTTTTAATTATTTTCTGTTAAAAAAAAGCAGTATTTTTTCAATTTACGTAGTTAAATAGTAATTTTTGTAGTAAATATCTGATTGGTACAAAGTATAGCTTGCACGACAACGGTATCTAAAAATGGTGGATTTATTTTTTCTTTTTTATAGTTTCATCGAATGGTGGATGATTTATTCATATTTAGAGAGCATTTTAACTAGTTTTCATTCGAAATAATGCTTAAAATTGAGACAGATAAGTTTTTTGGGATTATTTTTTTTTTCGAAAATTAAATATTTTTTCAAATTATGTCATTGATTTTTTTATGTTAGGTACATTTTAGTGTTTTTCTGATAAAATACTTAAGAAAAATTTAATAGGTATCTTTGGTTACATTTTTATCTTAAAAAGGTCAGCTTAGAAAATTTTTCGATGAGTGAATAGTATTTGAGACATATAAGTACATCTTTTAATCTATGTAAAGGTATAAAAAAGCAGAACTACTTTGTAAAAAAGGGGGCTGGGAAATATTTAAAACAGAAATATTAATTTTCTTAATTTTTCAAAAGGGTGTTCTTCTTCTATCTTTACTTTCTCCTCTTAATAAAAAATTTTGAAAAAGTTAATTTTTTAGATATGCCGTACTTCATATCGGAAATGGGCCAGAAATACATTCAAGAAAGAATTTGGCATATAACGAATACTCCTGATGTGAAACAAAGAGCATATAGAAGCAGATAGACAAGAATAAAAATATCTGAATATCTCAATTTTGAGAGAGAAAATTCAAATATGCAGACGTTTGTTTCGTTTATTTGTGGTGGTGGTGCAACGAGGATGTCAAGAATGACAGCCTATTTACCAATAAACCATTAAAAGCAATAGGACAACTAATTATCAACTGCGTAAATTTTACCTTAATGTATATAAATTAGCTTTTTATTTGTTATTTAAAAATTATACACCTTATTGTTATTTAATTTTTTACTAACTCGAACTTTTTAGAATAAGCTTGAATTTAGTCAAACATATTTGCATTTATCACAACAATGCCCACAGCAGACCAATGAAGGTCAGTTTTTAAGTTGCTTATAGGTACTGTATAGTGGAAAACTTATTAATATGATATAAATTTTTCTTTTATGCAAGTATCAATTTTAAAACAAGAAGTTTCATTTTTAATTTAATAAAAAGTAACAATTTTAAAACAAGAAGTTTTATTTTTAATTTAATAAAAAGTAACAATTTTAGTGGTATTTTTTTTTTTTTTTGTCAATTTGAAGAAAAATATTGCAACTTTTCCAATTTTAGGTAAAATCTAAATACCTGAATACTTCTATTGTGGCAGCAGTTTCGGCAACAACAGTAATTAATGTATTAACGTGAAAACATGGCTTACACTTCTCTCTTATGGAAAAAAGAGAAGAACATATCTGTGAGTGAGTTATGACTATTATAGATTTATTAAATCATCAACTCATTGTGATAATTATATATTTAATAGTTAACTGAAATTTTGTGTTAAAATTTTTTTGTAGGCAAACGTAATACGCCCAGAAGGGATACATAATAGAACTGAAAAGTATAATGAAATATATGCTACTTGAGACTATGTGGCCCTTCTGGAACTTTATGAGGATTTGTTGTTGAACATATATCCTTTTTATGTAAGTATTCTATAGAATATACCCTATTTTTATATAAAGAATCTACACAAGATACACTTGGACCTTTAATTTATTACCCGTATTACTTAGTGTATAATTTCTTTCAAGACATGCCATATTTTGTATAAAAAATCCATAAAAGACATCTCATGTGTCTTTAATTTTCAAATTATACATTTTTAACAGAACGAAATAAACCTTTTTTTAAGTAACAATTTTAGTGGTATTTTTTTTTTGTTAATTTGGAGAAAAATATTGTAACTTTTCCAATTTTAGGTAAAATCTAAATACGTGAATACTTCTATTGTTGCAGCAGTTTCGGCAACAGCAGTAACTAATGTATTAACGTTGAAACATGGCTTACACCTCTCTATTGTAGAAAAAAGAGAAAACATATACAGATATGTTACTTACTCACAGGAGTAAGTTATGACTATTATCGATTTCTTAAACCATCAACTCATTTTGATAACTATATATTTAATAGTTAACTGAAATTTTGTGTTAAATTTTTTTTTCGGTAAACATAATACGCCCAGAAGAGATTCATAATAGAACTGAAAAGTATAATGAAATATATGCTCCTTGGGACTATGTGGGCCTTCTGGAACTTTATGAGGATTTATTGGAGAACATATATACTTTTATGTAAGTATTCTACAGAATATACCCTATTTTTATATATAAAATCTACACAAGATACACTTGGACTATTAATTTATTGCCCATATTACTTAGTGTATAATTTCTTTCGAGACATACCATATTTTGTATAAAAAATCCATAAAAGACATCTCATGGGTCTTTAATTTTCAAATTATACATTCTTAACAGAACGAAATAATTCTTTTTTTTTGTAAGTATACTACAGAACATACCCTGTTTTTGTATAAAAAATCTATATAGGATACATTTGGACTTTTAGTTTATTGTCAACATCACTTAGGGTCAATTTCTCTCCAGAAAACACCATATTTTGTATAAAAAAAAAGAGACACTTCAAGAGTCTTTTTATTTTCAAATTATACATTTTAACATATCAAAATAACCATTCTTGTAGGTATCTTACAGAACATACCCTATTTTTATATAAAAAATCAGAAAATACACTTGGACCTTTAATTTATTGCCCATATCACTTAGTCAATGTGTAATTTCTCTCCTAAAGACACTCTATTTTGTATAAAAATCTCCAAAAGACGCCACTTCGGCCTGTAATTTTCCAAATTAGACATTTATAACACTAAATCTAACCTTGTTATAGCATTTTTTATAATTTTATATCTTTTCCAATGCAGTAGGAAACCTCCTTGACATTATTTTTCATATTATTTTGTACAACTTTTGGTGACTTTCTGAGAAGTCAACAAAAGGCAAAATATTTAATTTCTTACATCACAGTGCTTTTAATTTTAATATATAAACTCATATCTAAACGAAATTATGATCCACGATTTAAAGTATTCTACAGAACATGTCCTATTTTTATACAAAAAATCTATACCAGATATACTTGAATCTTTAATTTATTGTCCATATTACTTAGTCTGTGAGTAATTTCTCTCCTGACAACACCCTATTTTTGGATAAAAATCTACACACGGCAACACTTGAACTTTCAATTTTTCAAATTACACATTTTTAACACTTGACCTAGCTCATTATAGCATTTTTATAATTTTATGTCTTTTTCCAATGCAGTAAGAAGCCTCTCTAACATTATTTTTCATATTATTTATACAGCTTTTATAGAATTTTTGAGTAATCATCAAAAGCAAAATATTTAATTTTTTACATCACAGTGCTTTTAATTTTAATATCAAATCTCATATCTAAACGAAATTTTGATCCACCATTTAAGTTTTTTACAGCACATACCTAATTTTTATATAAAAAATCTATACAAGATATACTTGGACCTTTAATTTATTGTCCATATTACTTAGTCTGTGTGTAATTTCTCCTGAAAACACTCTATTTTTGTATAAAAGTCCACATAAGACATCACTTGAGCCTTTAATTTATAAAATTACACATTTTTAACCCCTGGTCTAACCCATTATTATAGCATTCTTTATAATTTTATGTCTTTTCCAATGCAGTAAGAAATCTTTCTAATATTTTCATATTATTTATACAACTTTTGGTGAATTTTGAGTAGCAACAAAGTCAAATATTTAATTTCTTACACTACAGTGTTTTTAATTTTGATATAAGATGTCATATCGAAAACATAATTATGACAATTTAAAAGCGTTTAAAATTTGTAAAAAAAAAATAAGAAATTATGTATTTAAAAATAGCAAAATAAAAAAAAAACACTTTCATATTTCGCGAAAAATTAGAGAAAAGCATATCAGTGAGTTAGTTAGGCTATTATCGATTCGCTGAACCGTTAGCTCATCATGATAAATGAAACTTGTGGTTTTGCTGTACACTGTTAAATAGTTTATTTCATATTTTATATATACCTTGCTTATACATATGTTGAAATTTTTTATTATATTGAATTAAAAGAGACATAAACAAAAAGTCATGCCTTGATTACTTTTTATCTCTTTAATAACTCTAACCATTATGTTAGTATTTTAAATAATCAGTTTCCTCTTAAGCACTTTTTACTCGATATTTTATTAACTTTTTATCACATTAAATAAAACGAGGCACCTATGGTTAAAGGAAATCGAACTTAATTATTTTTGCTAAAATTGTTTATTTTTTTTTTAGATATACCATACCTTATGCTGACAAAAACCTTCAGGATGATGTGGAAATCGATTCAAGAAACTATTTGGTTTGTGGATAGTCCTCCTTTTCCAGTCCTAAACATTCTATACCCGGGGATAAAATCTTAATATGTTACAATATATGTCAGATTAAGGATAAGTTTGTATAAAATGAAAAAATAAATTAAAATTTTATGTTTCCAATTATTATTAAAGTAAGTTAGATTTATCTATTATTTGTGTCAAAACAAGGTTATAACTCGAAATTTTTTGCCATACAGGGCACTAAATATAAATTAAGATTGTTGATTTATCAGCTAAATGTTTGTTTATTATTCACTCTTTATATTAGAGTAATATTTTTCTCTTAGTTAATAAATATATTTATTAGCTGACTATATAGTCGTAAAAAATAATGTTTGATGAAATAAAAATAAAGTATATATTTGTTTTATTTTTCCTCTGCGTTATTATATAAAATCCAAATGTCTCGTAGCTTCGTATCAATTTTTTTTCCAAATTTTACCTTTTCAAATTAAAAAAATATATATCAAATGGTGTTCTCTCTAAACTTTAACGCATATTCACCATTTGACAGATAACAACTAGGAAATGAGACTCCGGGGGCGTAATCCTAAAAAATAGGACATATAAAATAATGACAATACAGTACTCCTATTATCATCTATACAATTAGCTAGAAACTTGTTAAAATGAAATTGTAAAATGGCGTGTTTGCATCACCACGAGCCGCCGTAAGTTATGTACAGAATTTCCTTGTCAGACTCTCTACAAGTCATTTTACCTACATCACAGTGCTTTTAATTTTAATATCAAATCTCATATCTAAACGAAATTTTGATCCACCATTTAAGTTTTTTACAGCACATACCTAATTTTTATATAAAAAATCTATACAAGATATACTTGGACCTTTAATTTATTGTCCATATTACTTAGTCTGTGTGTAATTTCTCCTGAAAACACTCTATTTTTGTATAAAAGTCCACATAAGACATCACTTGAGCCTTTAATTTATAAAATTACACATTTTTAACCCCTGGTCTAACCCATTATTATAGCATTCTTTATAATTTTATGTCTTTTCCAATGCAGTAAGAAATCTTTCTAATATTTTCATATTATTTATACAACTTTTGGTGAATTTTGAGTAGCAACAAAGTCAAATATTTAATTTCTTACACTACAGTGTTTTTAATTTTGATATAAGATGTCATATCGAAAACATAATTATGACAATTTAAAAGCGTTTAAAATTTGTAAAAAAAAAATAAGAAATTATGTATTTAAAAATAGCAAAATAAAAAAAAAACACTTTCATATTTCGCGAAAAATTAGAGAAAAGCATATCAGTGAGTTAGTTAGGCTATTATCGATTCGCTGAACCGTTAGCTCATCATGATAAATGAAACTTGTGGTTTTGCTGTACACTGTTAAATAGTTTATTTCATATTTTATATATACCTTGCTTATACATATGTTGAAATTTTTTATTATATTGAATTAAAAGAGACATAAACAAAAAGTCATGCCTTGATTACTTTTTATCTCTTTAATAACTCTAACCATTATGTTAGTATTTTAAATAATCAGTTTCCTCTTAAGCACTTTTTACTCGATATTTTATTAACTTTTTATCACATTAAATAAAACGAGGCACCTATGGTTAAAGGAAATCGAACTTAATTATTTTTGCTAAAATTGTTTATTTTTTTTTTAGATATACCATACCTTATGCTGACAAAAACCTTCAGGATGATGTGGAAATCGATTCAAGAAACTATTTGGTTTGTGGATAGTCCTCCTTTTCCAGTCCTAAACATTCTATACCCGGGGATAAAATCTTAATATGTTACAATATATGTCAGATTAAGGATAAGTTTGTATAAAATGAAAAAATAAATTAAAATTTTATGTTTCCAATTATTATTAAAGTAAGTTAGATTTATCTATTATTTGTGTCAAAACAAGGTTATAACTCGAAATTTTTTGCCATACAGGGCACTAAATATAAATTAAGATTGTTGATTTATCAGCTAAATGTTTGTTTATTATTCACTCTTTATATTAGAGTAATATTTTTCTCTTAGTTAATAAATATATTTATTAGCTGACTATATAGTCGTAAAAAATAATGTTTGATGAAATAAAAATAAAGTATATATTTGTTTTATTTTTCCTCTGCGTTATTATATAAAATCCAAATGTCTCGTAGCTTCGTATCAATTTTTTTTCCAAATTTTACCTTTTCAAATTAAAAAAATATATATCAAATGGTGTTCTCTCTAAACTTTAACGCATATTCACCATTTGACAGATAACAACTAGGAAATGAGACTCCGGGGGCGTAATCCTAAAAAATAGGACATATAAAATAATGACAATACAGTACTCCTATTATCATCTATACAATTAGCTAGAAACTTGTTAAAATGAAATTGTAAAATGGCGTGTTTGCATCACCACGAGCCGCCGTAAGTTATGTACAGAATTTCCTTGTCAGACTCTCTACAAGTCATTTTACCTACATCAGTACTATTACAAACCAAAAAATTAATTTTAATCAAATTTACGATATTAGTGAACATAACCCGATTCGCTCGATCCCCCCACTCCTCGACCTTGACCTTGACCTTGCTTCACCCCTCTTTGGCCCCGCCCACATGTCCTTGCCATTGACCTTGAAAGTGCACGTGTGCTTTGGCCTTGACCTTGTGTTCAAGGTTGTGTGTGTGACCTTGACCTTGACCTTGGTCGAGACGACCTTGACTTTGTTGAAGGTCATCTTGGGTGTGTGACCTTGAAGTAGTTATTTGTGCATTGTAATAGTGTGGGATGATCTTGAAATGATTTTGACCTTGCAAATTGTTCTATAAATTGTGTGAGTCTACTTGCATTCATTCAGTGTGAAATGTCAGATACGGAACTATCTAAAGAAAAAATTACAGAGCAAGTCGGCAGAGTAATTTGTTTATATCAGAGTAATTTAAAAAGTTTGTGTGATTTTGAAGAGAAGGATCTAGCATTTTTTCCTCTCGAATATTTAAAAACTTGCGTTGATACGCTGAGTTTACGGCAAATTTGGGATAAGCTGCCAGCGTCATATCGGTGTAACAAGGAACTACAGTTAAGCTTACCCTGTTACATTCACTATGAACAAATATATCGTCATCATATAGATGGGCCACCACCAGCAATAAAAAAGTGTCGTGAATGTAAAAATGAGTGAATAATATGAATAGTGCTTTGCAAGAGACAGTAAAAAAATTGGGCGATGAGTTCACTGAAACGGCTAATAATTATTTCAATGATGCAATGAAAAGTCGAGCAGAATGGGCGTCGCGCTATTGTGATTTGGCTTATGAATATGAAAAGGCTGCGAATGCATGTCGTAAATATTGCAGCAAAACAATAAATTTACAAGACTTTGTTCGTGAGATAAAAAAGTTGGGGTTTAGTGACTGTTTGGAAAAACTGATTAGGTTCATTGCAGATCCGGTTGTGTTAGATGAAATTAGAGTGTAGGACTTAAGTTTAACGTAGTAGTAGTTAATATGGAAAGTTTAGTGCGAGAAATGTACGAGGAATTTCTAATTTCTGCAGCCTGTTCGGAATTTTACGCATATGAAATGCAAGATTCGGAGGCTCAGGACTTTAGTGTATTTTTTAAGTATATGGACCATGCTGAAGTGTGTCTTTTAGCTAGTATAGTTTGTAAGAATTTTCTAAGAGATAAAAACAAACAATTATTATTGAACAAATTAAGGAAATTAGGTTTAGGTGATAATGTTAAACGCATAGAAGAATGGCAGAAAAAAATCAATGAATAAAGTACATAAAATGTAGTTATTTGTTTCATTATATTTTGTCCTTGAAGTTATCCTTATACCAATTTAAATGTGTGACGTCATTTGACCTTGAATACTCCTCCCACTATTTCTATCGTTAAGCTACCCCCACCATTGTTACAATTCGACCTTGAAACCCCGCTATAAAGGTTCGTGGGAGAAGAAGTGACTTCAAACAGTCGCAGATATCAGTGGCATAAACATCAAATATTGTGTTCGTGTAGTGTTCTGAAAGTGCTTTTATATTCACGGTAATTTTTGGATTTATATACCATTTTTTTCAATAATGAGTATTGCAAAAGAAACTCTAGATGAAATTAATGAAATGTTTAGCAAAGATTTCGAGGTTTTAGAGAAAAAAAAGGTTACCGAAATGATTGTAGGCAAAGTGTATAAAATTGTAAAGATGGTTTCAATGACTACACGATTTGGTAAAACTCTTTTAGTGGCTTTACACGATGACGGTGATAATAGCACATTTGAGACTTTTTTACCAAAACGTGTGGCCGAAACACTATCTGACGATATTGTAGATATTATGAGTAAAACTAAAGATAAATACACTCTAACTTATTTGGGGCAGGGCACTAGAGTTTTTGGAAACAATACTCGAACATTATTACGTTTTGGCTCATTGGAGTAAATGTATGTAAATTGTTTGAAAAAAAGGATGTAATTAAATTTAAAATATAGTTGCACATGTCAGAATACTTACGCGTGTTCATTATTTCTGTTAAAGATGTCTGCTGATGCGACGACGACGACGACGACCGCCAACGAATGTGTAGATAGACACATATTTTGGTTGGGGAGAGAATTAAGAAATAGGGCTCACGATATGTTAGATAGCGTAAATGATTGGTCGCATATTGATGTAACCAAAGATCAATATAAGAACGAGATCAGGGATACAATCAATTTTATGGCTGGGGCACACTTGTGCGACAAATTTTTATATGGTTCCATAGACATGGATACATTTTGTGCTGAAATGGTTGAAGAAGAATTAAAAGAATACCTCGTCAATATTCCACATTTACCAGGTGAGCTTGCTGCAAAATATGAATTGGTTTCTGCAACAGCAACAGCCCAAGACGTTGACGATCGAAATAGTGTCGGATGGGATAGAATTTTGAGCAACGAAAACGAAGACATGGAAAATTAATTTTTTATAATTTTTGTATTTGTGCAATTAAATAACTGTAAATAAATATCTGTTACAATCACAGTTTTATTTTATTTCTTTTATAAACATACCAACCCAGTAGATCATAGTCAGTGTTTCTTTTTCTCAGCTGAAATATTTAATATAAGTAGGGCAAATAAAAATAAAATAGTTTAGTAAAGATTGAAAATGAGTCGAGGAAACAACACAATTGATAAATTTGGTCGTCAGAAATATAATGAAAAATATCATATATTATCTGGGCCACAAGGGATTGGTTTTAAACTTACAGCGGATGGGCAGTATGATATGGGTGGAAAAATCATAACCAACTTAGGCGAACCTAAAGATGATGACGATGCTGTGACAAAACACTTTGTTAATAGAAAGTTTTACAATTTTGCAGTTGTAATATGTGACATATTTAACAAGGATGTCCTCCCCATGATATACAAAAATAATAGTGAGCTTAAAACAAAAATTGAAATTATGCAGAAAATACTCTATCATCAGCCTTTAAATGACTCATTAAGCGCACTGTCGTACGACTCGACTTCAAAAAAAATCTAAAAAAAGCAGGTTAAAGAATAGGAGAACGCACTCCGAGTGGCATAGCCTTGAAGATAACGTCGTAGTCGTCGGTGAATTGGACCTTCCCTCCAAGAATATTGAAATGTTATTTATGTGTATGATGTTTTATTGTCATTGTTTTTAATAATGAAGATTGAAATAAAAAACTTTATTTTACAATATATTGTTTATTTATTTTACATTTTAAATAAAAAATATAGTCATACAATATGTTATTTAAACAATATTAGCTTTATCTATCCAAGAGTTGAAGTGGTTGGGAAATCCTAGCCATTTGACAAATAATTGTTCGATGTGATTTTTCTTGCGTTGTCTAAGGACCTTTTCTACTAGATAAACGTCAGGACTGCTTGTTTTTTGTAGTTCTGATTCGTAAAAACACCCTCTTATAGGCTGACCTTCTAACGATTCCAACAAGTAAGTAGGTGGATTTGTAACGCTAACTTTTACAACTTTAAACAATTCGGTTGACCAAGAGGGCGTATATCCTTTCTCGAATAAGCTTTTGTACTTGCTAATACGCACAATGTCACCCATGGAAAACTTAAATTTTTTAGGTACAATTTTTAAATAATCATATGCTTTAATATGTGTTTTTTCTTGCACGTCTGCAGGCTTCATTCCAATGGTGCGATGTTTCGAATGGTTATAGGTTTTTGTTACTGCCGATAATATATGTATCCATTTGTAAGATCCTCTTGTCGAGAATTGTTTATATAAATTATTTTTTAAAGTCCTTATGACTCGCTCAACAATTGCAGCTTTCTTTGTGCTGTAAGTGGAATAATGATTTATATTATATTTTTTCATCAGGGCTTGAAAGTTTGTATTATAGAACTCCTTTCCTTGATCACTTTGCAGATTTGTTGGTGTATATGATGCCTCTTCAATGATGCTTTTCATCGCATTAGTAACTTCTATACCAGTCTTGTTTTTTATGGCTTTGGTATAGACAAATTTCGAGTAACAATTTATACAGACCAAAATATAACGATAACCATCGTTTTCATCAGCATACTGTTGCATTTCAGCCAAATCAATTTGCCACAAATCTCTGTATCCTTTTATTATCGTGCGCCGTCTTACAAAATTTTTTCTAGCCGTTCTATGTAGTTCATTAACAATCTTGATTTTTTCTAAACTGGGCTCCATATTATTAGTAATACTAAAGGTTTCAGATCGAAGGAAGAACTGAATAATATCATTAAATATTGAGCTTAATATATTATATCTTCTTCTCGTAATTCCTCTATGATTGACATAATTTCATTTTCGTGTCCAGTGTGACCGGCCATTTTGGAACTCCACAACAAACGTAAACGATCCACCAACTCTTTAGCTTTGTTCCAGTAGACATATTGAAATTTTTTCGAAGATAATTTCTTTTTTGCGGGTAACTGTAGTTTTTCCGAGAGATTTTTTCTTGTAATAGTACCACCTAATTTTGTGCCCATTATCAGAGGTTTAATAATTCGTAAATATTTGTTCCATCTGGTCTCCCGTAAACCATCACTTTTTTTAAAATTGTTGTAGACAGCACTCGTTGATTCCAAAATTTCCTTGTACGTTAAAAGTACATTATCACTTAATTGTTGTTGTTCCTTGCCTACACTTGGGGGTGTTTTAAGAAATAACAAATCATAAAGTGCCGGTGATCCACCATATTCTGCAATATTTTTCCCTTTCTTGTATAAGACAATATTTCCATTTCGAAAACGCACCTCTAAATTACCAATAAAATTTTTGTTATGATCTGTTTTTGAACCAAAACGTACACCATATACAATATCGTATAGAGATGGTTTCGAACGTAATCCTTTCAGGTGTGCGTTTAAAGTATCGGAAGTTGTGGTGTCAGCGGATGCGAGAGATGTATTAGTTGATGTCGAGGGTGTATCAAACACCGATTGGCTAATATCTTCTTTTGAAATGCGATGCTGCTGCTGCTGCTGAATAGGTGTGGAGGTTTGAAAGGAATGTGTAGGTTGGGGAAAACCTGATATTTGAGTCGACTGCACTGATGTACTGAGACTATGTGGCTTTGTAGCTGGATAATGTTGTTGCTGTTGTTGTTGTTGTTGTTGTTGTTGATGTTGTTGTTGCTGCTGCTGCTGACGTTGCTTAACCACATCAGATATAGTTGTCAACGGCTTAGAAATGGGTTCGTAAAACTTTTCCAATTCCACAACATTAAACTCTTTAGCCGCTTTAATTTGTTTAAATTTTTTTCTGACGGCATTGGTAGCTTCCACTAGTTTACGTTTTAAGTCGATCGCGTTATTCATGATGTTAACAAAGGACGTTTCAACAATCAAATGAGCGTTTTCTCTTATTATTACAGTAATATATAGCTATCAATTACTAAAAATCCATACTTATTATCCCAACATTTTGAGCACATTTCTTGAAATTGAGTAAAAGTTAGATCCGGTGAAACGTGGTCGGAAAATATGTGTTTCATATTCAACTCATCTTGTTTAAACATAATAATAAAATTGGCGTTGTCTCGCACAAGCTGTTTAGGCACTCGCGAATATGTTTGCGCTAGGTAAAAGGAGTCGATATTTTTATGACGTCCCATGCTAAAGTACGATCTTATAACATCTTGTTTTTCACATATAACATCATCAAAGATAAATATAGAGTTTGGTTTTGCATCGGACTGTTCCACAATATTACTGGAATCACTAAAGGCATAGTATCCTAAACCTTTGATGGGCGCTAAAATTTTCCTTAAATACTCATATTTCGGTTGATACAGAGATTTCGAGTAAATATAGACATTTTCGAAACGTAGCCCAAGGGGGTGTGTAAGCAGCGAAATCATGACATTAGTTTTTCCACAATTGGATGGACCAATTAACAGGCCGCGAATAGAGGAAGGAAGTAGAGGACCGTGTCTCTTCATTATCTTCTTTTCAAATCCAAGTCCGACTTTTTCATCGAGATTGTCAATAGGAAGTTTTTGTTTAAGATCGATAACGCGCATCTTAGGAAAATTTGATATTTTATAGGCAATTTTTCACAAAAACTGTCATTCAGATGCCGAGCGTCAAACGAAGTGGACGGTCTCACGTTTCCAACAAAACTGGATACGGTATTGTGAATTCGTTAATAAATAAATTACCATTCGAGGTACACATTCCTGGTTATCAATATTGCGGACCCGGAACAAAAGTAATAAAACGTGTAACAAGAGGTGATCCAGGCATTAATCCTTTGGATGCCGCATGCAAAAAACACGATTTAGCCTATTTACATAATAAAGACAACATAAGTGCGAGACATCGAGCGGATTACGAGCTCGAACAAAGTGCTTGGAATAGAGTAAAATCGAAAGATTCCAGTTTAGGTGAAAAAACAGCAGCTTGGTTAGTTACAAACATTATGAAAGGAAAACAACGTTTTGGTATGGGTGTACCATCATCATTATCAACAAAAAAAAACATCTAGTAAAGGCACGCGTCATACAAAAAGGAAAGGTGTTAATAAAAATCGACATGTTCGGAAAGCCAGTTTCGGAACAGCTATTCGACAAGCAGTTCGAAGGGAATTATTAAAAGCCGGAAGTAAAAATGTGTTGGAAAAAAATGTCATGAATGCATCTAAAATAGCTCTGTCGGCAGCACGTAGATCGGTAAAAGCGGCAGGTGGCAAAAGGAAGGTTCGTACACCGAGAATAATACCGATTCCTAAAACTGGTGGAATATTACCATTAATACCAATTTTTGCCGGGTTATCAGCTTTGGGTTCATTAGCCGGTGGGGCAGCGGGAATTGTGCGCGCCATAAAAGCAGTAAAAAAAAGTAGCGAAGATAAAACCGGTGTCGGCCTGTATTTAAAATCGAAAGGAAATGGTTTGTTTCTAAAGCCATATCGTAAAGGTATGGGATTATTTTTAAATCGTAGATCAAAAAACTAATTGAATCCCTACCTCGAAGACCACTATCTAACATCGATATAGAAAAATATGCCAAAAAGAAAAGAATAGGACACTTTCGAGGCGTTTATATGAGGGATTTATTACCTAGACAAGGTCCTCGACGTTACGAAGCAGCAATAGTGAATTTGGATAGTACGCGTGGTGCAGGGACTCATTGGGTAGCTTATAGAAAAAATAATTCTAAAGTAACATATTATGACAGCTTCGGCGATTTACCCCCACCGATCGAATTGGTACGATATCTACAAACGGGATCGGAACCATCAAAAATTATTTACTATACATACGATCGTCAGCAGGATTTTGGAACAGTCTGGTGTGGACATTTGTGCTTAAAGTTTCTTGTCGAATCATCAGCGTAAAAGATGTCATCATCATCATCGTCACCATTAACACCGCAAATGGATCGCAATAACTATACTAAAATGTTGCAATCACTGAAAGCATTTCATCTAGCCGGTGGATTAAGGAAAATGACCGTGAAACAGTCAGAAAACATGCCCAAGGAAGTAATGATTGCATTAGCCCCAAATGAAATTCCATTCGTTTGGGAAAAGTTGCCGGAGCACCTTAAAAGCGATATCGATATATTAAAATATCAGTGCGGTTGCAAACATTATTTCAGCAGCAGCAGCAATTTAAACGAGGTTATGACTGATGAGGATCTTACGGCTAGAAAAATATTTTGTTGTTATTGCAAAATCAGCGATGTGCGCATAAAAGCAGAAAATAGCATAAAAACATCACTATCTAATGCAGTGAGAAAAGGTGTGAAGATGAATCTTTTTAAATGTTGCCGCTAAGAATAAAACCGAGATGTGTGATGTTTTAATGGTTAGTCATGTCTTATACGTTCACACTAACAGGACACTCGAGCGTCTTAAGCGCCGATTTTTATCCACCAGTCGAATTAAATAGAGAAAACAAATATGGTCTGGCATTGCTGGGATTTTACACATACAATTCAATTTTTAATGTGGACGAAAGCAACAATAAGTTTGCCTACATGAAGGAGGGTTACACCACCGAGCCGATACAATTGCAGATTCCACCTGGGGCCTATGAAATAGATGAGATAGGTAAAGCTATGTCGGAGGCTTTGAGGATTTCAACTGAAGAAAAGAACGATGGAATCTTTTACTTGGTCGCTAATAATAATACGCTGAAATGTGAACTGAAATCCCAATATACTATAGATTTCCGGGGAGAGGCGAGTATCGGTAAAATGTTAGGATTTAATCATACAGTGTTAAAAAGAGACAAAAAGCACGAATCAACCGAGATGGTGGAAATAATGAAAGTACGCATCATACGCGTAGATTGTAATATAATTTCCGGAGCATATATGAATTCGGTGGAAGGTCATACCTTGTTCGAATTCGATATCGACGTGGAGCCCGGTTACAAAATCAGTAAAGAACCACAAAATAATATTTATATGCCGTTAATGCCGGCAGGACGTCAGTTTATCGACAACATTACTCTTCGCATCTTGGACGATAGCGGTGATCTAATCAATTTTCAAGGCGAGAAAATAATCGTGAAATTGGAACTGAAGAAACTTTCATAGAAATGGGTTTTTGCTTCAATCGTCAATTGTGTGTGCTGTCGACTAAGATGGGGGAACCGCCGAAACATAATAAAAGTAAAAGAAGAGTTAACGTCAAGGTTAGTCGTCGTCCAGACGTTAGATCACAAACATCTCAACAGTTATCTGCCGAAGACTATAAATTTTTAAAATCAATCGGTCTTAAAGTGCGAAAATGATTTCCACCACCAGCGATAAAATAGAGGTTTTCTCCGAGCCCATCTTGGACAATTCCATTATTAGTCTAGAAGAACATACGTATAAACCATACGGATCTCCATCATTCAACAATTCGGATGAAGTCCGTATCCCCATTAATTTTCAAGATATTATACTGGATATCGCCGAAAGTTACATATATATCGAAGGAAAATTTAAACCCATAGACGCAACGAAAAGATGTTTTTTATCAAATAATGCCCTCGCATTTTTGTTCGATGAAATTCGCTACGAGATGGGAGGTGAGCAGGTCGCCGTGGTTCGTAAACCTGGAGTTACGACGACATTAAAAACCATGGTTTCATTCGGAAGTTTGCAACAAAGATCTCTCATGACGTGCGGATGGGGTCTCGACGAAGCAAACCAAGATATCGTAGACACGGCAAGTAACGTATTCTCCGGGAAATTACCCTTAAAATATCTTATGGGATTCGCCGAAGATTACGCAAAAGGTGTTTTCAACGTAAAACAAGAGCTTATTATGATTATAGCTCGCACTTTTACAAATTGTTACGTCGGCGAAGTAGAGGCAGAAATTAGTATCGACAAAATCGAATGGAAAATTCGTCACATCATTCCAGACGACAAGCAAAAATTGAAAATACTGTCTCGCATTAATAAAGGAGGAAACAATGCCAGTATTCAAATGGCATATCGTAAATGGGATCTGTACGAATTACCAGTTTTAAGGCAAACATCTTCCGACGTGTGGGCCTTGAGAACGAGTACAAGTCTGGAAAGACCGCGCTATATAATCGTCGGGTTTCAAGACAGCAATAATTGCGACAAGAAAGAAAAAAACGCAACCCAGTTTACCCACGCCGACGTATGCGACATTAGACTGTATCTGAATTCAACCGTTTATCCATACGAAAGATGGAATTTAGATTTCGCCAAGAAACTGTACGCAGCAGCCTATTACAATTACGAAAACTTCCAAAGCAGCTACTACGGGCGCGAAATAAACGATCCGATGATAACGTTCGCGGAATATATGAAAAACCCCGTTTTTATTATCAATTGCAGTCATCAACCAGAGGCGATTAACTCATCGACAGTGGATGTAAAATTGGAGTTCCAAACGAGAAAGAATAAATTCCCCAAAGACACTAAAATGTACGCATTAGTTATTCATGACTCATTTTTTAGTTATAATGTATTAAACGGTTCGGTGACCAATAAATCTATATTTTAATGTATCTATTATATGTAACACAAAATAATGTTCTTGAATCAATAAATTTGTAATGAGTGAAGTAGTAGTTTTATATTTATTTGAAACCCAACCAAAAAAAAAAAAGCTGGCGGAAAAGCCCGCTCTTTAAGAAAAGAGTACGGGAATTTAGAAAATGGTGGTTTATTAAGTGGAAAAAAGAGCTTAAATAACACAAGAAAAAATTTTTAAGGCAAAATATGAAAACAACGATTTAGAAAATTTGTAGGAAAGTAACGGTTAGGAATAGGGAAAAAAGTTATAAGAAAAAATTATAGAGGAAATCGAGTACTATAAGCAAGCATTTTTCTCGATAGTAAAAACGTAAAAAAAAATTTTTTCAAAAAAAATTGAAAAATGGTGAATGCGCGCCAAAGTTGAAGTTTTGGAGCAAAATGATATTAGGAAATTAGAAAGAGAATTTTTTTCTACATATGGTAGTACTTTTCAAAATTCGGAAAGATGAAATTTTAAGAAAAGGGTTATAATAAGTTAGTATTTTGGATTTTTTAAAGCGCTGTAGCTCGGAAACCGTTCAAGATAGAAAAAAAATAAAAGCACTTTGATAGCCCAAAATTTTGAGGAGAATGCGATGGTGTAAAAAAAATTATAATTTTTTTTTTTTTTTGAAAATGCTGAATACGCGCTAAAGTTGAACATTTAGAGAAAAACGGTATTGGGAAATTAAAGAGAGAATTTTTTTCTACATATTGTAGTATTTTTGAAAATTCGAAAAAATGAAATTTGAAAAAAAGGGTTATAGAAAGTTAGTAATTTGAATTCTTTAAAGCGCTGTAGCTCGGGAACCGTTCAAGATAGAGAAAAAATAAAAGCACTTTAATTACCTAGAATTTTCAGTAGAATATAATGGTGAAAAAAAAATTTGGAAAATCTTAAAAATGACAAAAAATTTAGATGAAAAAATTGAAATTCTTGAGTTAGGAGGCTAGGGCCGCCGAACGGGAGTATGTGAAAGTTGTAGGGGAGGTTTTTTTTTTTTCTAAGTCTAAGTGGAAGATATACCAAAAAGGATCATTGGCATTGTCAGGCCATTCGTGCCCGGCAAAATATGCAAGTGTGAGGAGTGCGGGGGTACCGCACAAGGAGCGGCACCGCCTGCAACGCCGACACCACCAGCGACGACGACGGTGCCGCCAATGAGAAGACCAAGGGCTGCACCTAGGTCGGTGTTAATATCGTTGGGTATTACTCCACGTTAGGCACCCCACCCTCCCCCCAGGCCCTTTTAGGGCCACAAAAACGGTCCTTTTCAGGACCACATTATATTTTGATCATAGTTTAGTAATCGTCACTTATGGGGCGAGATATTCGTTTAACGACGATTTGTCTCGTAGCTTAAGTGCCAAGTTATATGCTTGAGAGCCTATGAAAATGTTAACAGTTCAAACAAGGTTTCTATTATTTTTTTTTGTAATGTATTCTTCACAAAATATTAAGAATAAGTCTTATTGTCTAAACAAATCTAATTCCTTATTTAAAGTTTTTGAAAAAATCAATAATTCTATAAGCTCTCACCAATACATAACATTTAGAATCCGTTGGTGGGGTGGGGGTAGTTCTATATATATGAGACTGGGCCAGTCACACAGTCATATATTCATCAACCCTCATACGATGAACATGGAGGAAGAAAGACCCGCCAGCCGAGGCTCATCCATCTTTAGTGATGACACCGTAGCCGACAACGTTGGAGACCTGCAAGTCTTCGACGACGACGACGAGGTGGATTTTGAAATTGACGTCCTACGTTGGGACGACTTGGATGAGCCGATTCCGCTAGTATATGACCATGATCCGGGTCTAGTGGAATTAGACGATGCGGGCGATTGGGTCTTACAAAGACTCGAAACTCCGTCGCCGCAGCCAGAGCCGGACTCGACAGAAGATGCGGTGCTGGAAATTCCAGCATCACCAACACCCGACGACCCACAAGGCCCCTGCGATTCGTCAAGCTGGTGGTCGACCAGCGAGGATGGGGCACCATAAGCCCCACACTCTCCCTGGCCCTTTTTAAGGGCACACAACAACGGTCCTTTTCAGGACCACAAAATACTTTGATCGTAGTTTTAGTACATATTAGTACTTTGTTACTAATATTGTATGTATAGAATATACAATATTAGATACAAAGTATTAAAACTTTAAGTGCTGGTGGAACCCAGCTAAATCGTTCGTTCGTATTTGAGACCACAAACAACTTTTGGTCTCAATACGTAATACGACATTTGTTTTCACGCCCCACCATTAATTTGTCTCTATATATACGACCACCAATACTTATTACAATCATTTTAGTTCAACATGTCTGCGACTCAACAACAACAACAACAACAACCCATCCAATGCCCTGTGGTAGATTCTACCACAGAGAATTGTTTGGAGTGGGAGCCGAACGATCCTAGATGGGATGAACTTTGGCGGTTCATCATCGAATATACAGAGGATAGCACCACCACCCCCGCTGATGATGACGGGCCGTGCGACTCCACAACTCAATAAAAGAGTCGCATGTTTTACAACCAAACGGTCCTTTTCAGGACCACAAAATAATTTGATCGTAGTTTTAGTTGGTTATAATACTTTGTAACCAATATTTTATGTTTTTTTCATAAAAACATACAATATTGAGATACAAAGTATTAGAAGTTCTGGCGACAGAACCTTAACTTCATAAACCGAACCACGTTTTAGCATACTTGTAAATATTATCAGAAAATATTTACAACTATTGCTATTGCGTAGTTTTAGTGGATTATTCACTCTTTTTTTTTTATTACCTAATATTATGTGGGACAGGGCCTATATGAAATAACACACAAAAATAAATTTTCAAGTCATTTTTATTCTCATTATAAAATATAAAAAATTTGATCAAACACTTTTTTATTAACTACAATATATATATATATATATATATATATATATATATATATATATATATATATATATATATACATATATATATATATATATATATATACATATATATATTTACAAACTTAATACTATAAATTAAAAGCTAATATCTACAACTACCTAACACCTACTACATAATTTATTAAAGTCCTCTAATTGTCTTTTTAACCGCGCAGATTTCACCTTTTTTATCTCTAATTGTTTTTCAAGTTCTATAATGTCACTGTCACACTCGTCCACTTCTTTCACTAAGCGTTTTTTCATTTCGTAAATGTCTGTCAATTTGGTCTTCTAAGAGTTGGTGAAGTCTTCGACCCACTCCGGTTGTGATGGCTCGGAATATATTAACGAAGAAGACGCGGTTTTATTTGGTGAAGACGATGACGATGACGACGACGACGACGACAAAGCAGCGGAAACTTCATCGCCTTCAAAACAACGCTTAAACCGCTTCTTCATGGGTTTCCGGCACCCCAATATCGGCGACAGTGGCGCTGGCGCTGGGGAAGACTTCACCTCCGACACTATTTCATTCTCTACGCTGGCCGGTGTTGGTGGCGTTGGTGGTGTTGGTCCATCGGGGCCTTCTATGACTTCCACTTCTACTGAAAATGGCTCTTTTGGTGCTGTTTTTAGGAAGTCGGGTAATGGAACAGGGGTGGAGGGACGCTTAAAGTTAAACTTTTTCTTCTTCCCTTGTCCCACACCTTTAATCGCCGAATAAAATGTTTTTTTATCGGCGATTTCCGACTTCCGCATAGTCAAGAGCTTTTTCAGTTTCGAAGCTTTCGGAGAAGATTCCCTAGGCCGCGATGCTTTTCGCACAACCACATCACTAATCACATTTATCTTTGGCTCCTTCTCCTCCGTCCAGCATTCCAGGAATTGCGCTGCCGACTGAACTAACTCTTCGTCGCGACCATCGTTGAGGGCTCGGTCTTCGGCATCTTCATGCTCCACGCCATTCCAGTTCTCGAACACCCCCGGACTTAACACTTCCAAACCACTCATGTTATCCAGCATGCCTTGCTGTGAACCGCAGCTCACGTCAAGAGCATCTAAAAGAGACCGTACACTAGACATTTTCGATATTCAAACTCACACAATTAACTTTTTCTTAGCACTGTACTGTTTGGTGTTCTGACGAACTGTGAAGAGCTCGAGCCAGCAAGTCTGCTTTTATGCCCATTTCCCCCACTACACCGCCTTTATTCCTTTTGTTCGATGCATTAAGTATAATATTTAAACTTGTCAGATGCAAGGCCAAGGCCAAGGCCGACGTAACCGGCAATACCAGGGTCGTTTTCAGGGCTGTAATTTTCATGGATTTTTTTTTTGTCCCTGTCAAGGTTATTTTAAAGAAGCATATAAATATAGTACTAAACTTGTTAGATGCGAGGCCAAGGCCAAGGTCAAAGTACCCGTCAATGTCAGGGTCGTTTTCGAGGTTGTAATTTTCAAGGATTTTTTTTGGTCCTGTCAAGGTTATTTTAAAAAGTAATACATAATTAGAGTACCGCGATTGAAAAGTACAACATATTCAAACATCATGTTGCCAACCGATGAACAACCTAGTGAAGCAGCCAAAACATACAGTCATATACCAAAAGCTTTTTATTTAACTTGTCATCATTGTAAAAGACTAGGTATCTGCTGGCGAAATGATCTTACGTACGACTTCAACTACATTGACCTTTTCAGGGTTAAATTTGTACAATGCGGCTTTTGTGGACTAGTTTACTACCAGTTCAAGGACATTAATGAACGTGCCATCCAGAGAAGAAATTGGGTCATAGAAGAAGCTTACCTGTACAGAAGAAATTAACATGTATTTTATTTCTTAAATTTTAATTTTTTTGTTTGTTATTTTTTTTTATTTTTTTTAATAATAAAAAGTAAACTCAATCTTTTGTTATATTTTAATTTTTTTTCAATAAAACAATAGTAAAATGAATCTGTATGTGTATTTATTAAACATCACCTAAAATACGTTTTGCAATCCATATTTTTCTGCAGAGTCCGTTTATTAATGAAATAAAACCATATATTAGGGTGAAATCTAATGGTTTCAAATCAGTCTCACATAACAATGTCAGAAGTAAACACTATTGATAAGTTCGGTCGCAAAAGAAAATTTAAGGATTTTAACTTTATGCGAGGTCCTTCAGGAATAGGTTTTAAACTTACACCTAATGGAGATTACGACATGGGAAGCAAAAGATTGTGCTATTTAGCAGAACCTCTTGAAGGAGACGATGCGACCACACGAAATTATGTTGATAATAACCTTGCTCAGTGTGTGCAAGATACGCAGAAAGCTTTACATGACTCAACAATTGTTATTAAAGATATATTCAGAAACCAACTTGAAGGTTACGTACGCAAGAAATTAATTGAAACCGGTCAAGAACTTAGAGGATACATTGATGATACTGTTATTGCAATATATGAACTTAGGCAAGACGAACTGCGTGATGAACTTAACTCTAGAATGTTGAAAATTGAAAAGACTATGGAGGATCTTGTCAGCAAACCTGTTTCACATTAAACATTTACTCGTAGACCTGTGCGTTTAATTTACTATTAGACAAATTTTTCAACAATAACTTTTACAGTTTGTTATTTGTCGACACT
Source organism: Diaprepes abbreviatus (assembly GCA_034092305.1). Taxonomy (NCBI): domain Eukaryota; kingdom Metazoa; phylum Arthropoda; class Insecta; order Coleoptera; family Curculionidae; genus Diaprepes; species Diaprepes abbreviatus. The sequence goes on along the minus strand of JASJET010000110.1, from coordinate 15,794,651 downwards.
TCATTATATTTATAATTTTAAAATAAAGGTTCAATAAAAAAGCAATCAAGTAATGAATACATGTTTTTTATTTAAAAAAAAAAAAAAATTACAATACTATCGTTACATATTAATGTTGTATGTTTAATAGAAATAATAAAAACAATACAAATAATGAAATATGGATTTTCCAGATTACGTGCTGTCCTGACTTAGAAATGATTCCAACACGGTGACTAAATTTGCTAAGTTTTCTTCCGGGTCTGTTTTGTAAAAATCTATGTCTGCATGCCCCCAAGGTAGAGTTTTGGTTGAACTGGGAATTACATAACGTTTATCATCGCTATGTGACAATGCTACTTTATTTATTATGTTGGTATTAATGTTATGTAATTCACTTCTAAATGTCTTCATCTTTCTTAATATCAAACCACCCCGTTCAACAATTCTTTGGTAGTCTTCCTGATGAGGGTCTTTCTCGATAACACATTTTTTGATACCTTTGGCTTTTTTAAATTCATTATTAATGGACTTTACATAATAAGCCTTCGCGCCGGTACCATAAAAACTTATTATCGGATCACCAGGAAACTCATCTTTCATTCTACCAACTACAGAATTACTTTTAATTATGTTGAAATTATTAATTTCGGGGTAATTTGATGTATCGAATTTTTCGGGGTTTTCTGATATAGTTTGATAAAAGTTTTCCGTATACACTTTTAATATAAGCGAGTCAGTATCGGTGTAAAGTAACGAAGCATCATCGCCAAACTTGGATTTAATAAAATTATAATAAAAATCGTATATTACAGTCTTTGATATATCTAATATGGAAAAACCTATATAAATTGGTTTATTGTACAATATTTTAACTTTATTCATATGTATAGCAACAAAGTTCTCGGTAAATATCGAGCTACTATTGAAATTGGGGCGGGATATTAGTGCTCTAGCTCCATTTCTGCCTACACTGTTCTCCCAATGTGTTACTAATTTTATATCCTTTCGATTTTCCACATTTTCCATAGTTTTACCAAATATCGCGTTATTTTTTAATTTAAAAGTGTCCTTCGCAAATTTTGTGGTGGCCTTGTTACGTAACTTGGTATTAAAATCAATATACGATTTTAGCCATTTTGATTGCTTAAACTGTAATACTCGATGGGTTTGCATTACCACTAAGCCGTTGGCGATGGCTTGTTTTAAAGTTCTATAGTGTACAATGTATTTTTTTTTATCTTGTAAATTAGGAATTAATTTCGGTAATTTAGCGTTTTCTGTTGGCGGTATGATATTTTCTACTAGAAATGGAAGATCAGAATGTGCATCATGCATCTCAGTCGGATAATGCACATCCACTTCCAAAACGTAGCCATGTAAACTATCATCACCAACAGCCATAATATTTAAATCCGGAATTTCGCGCTCGCTTAACCATCGAAAACCACCATATGGTAATGCTTGTGACATACTATGACCATATAGATTTGTAGCATCAAGGTATGTTATAAATGAAGAAGGTTTTGTTGGGTCATAGTCTGGTAAAAAATATTATTAGCGATGTGCTTCCTTTCTGTACACTGGCTTATGCCGCCGCGTATACCTTTCTTAAAAAAATGTATCATGTCTATATCAGTTAAAAGCTCTAACTCTACCTTAGTCATACGTAGCATACAATCAAATGATAAACTTGGAAGGGTATAGTAATGTGCTGGATCAAGTTTATCGAATTTTAAACAATTATTCCGAAATTGCTCAAAAACATCACACAATAGCAACACATCTGATTTTAAATACACGTCCGAATAGTCCCCCAAAGTTTTACACCCAAACAAGCGCCATACTTCTTTTGCTCTTCTATAGCTTTCATCGCTAATATGTTCTTCCCGTAAATTATCATAAAATTCATCTTTACTTGGAAGACATGTATTTTCCATTTTTTCTATAGAGTCAATAAAGCTATAGGGAAAAACACCCTTTTGACGCATCAAATTAAATTGGTTGATATTTGAAAAATGTTTCCGCGTTTCAATAAAATCGTCGTCGTTTAAACCGCTGCCTAAATTTTCCAAAGACGTTGACAGAAATTTAAAACTATCAATAAATCGCAACTTTAAATATTTCCTCTTGACTTTTCCACATTTACTATCAAAATAATCGTGCACATAAATGCTTTTGGTAAATGATATGTACTTTTCCTTACTTTGAGCCAAAACACCAATTTTATCCCCATATTTACATAACTCTTTTATAAATAAATGGCTGTCGTAGCCGCTTAAGTTATGAAATATGATAGGGATAAAAGAGGGTAATTTATAATTTAAATTACAAACGGAATGTGCAGCACCAAATCTTTTTGCACCAGTTATGTGACAGTGGTCTCGTACTTTAATCTCACCCTCTTCAAAAGGGCCTTCACATATACCACATATTTTAGCAACATTAAACTCCCTTTTTTCTTCAGGCGTTAACGGTTTCATAGGCTTAATGTCTTTTAAATATGTGTTGTATAGAGCCCTTAAATCACACTCGATACGATCCACAAAGACTTGAGCTGCATTATTCCCCCGAAATAGCTCAAATTTCGAAAGTGAGTCGTCAAAAGAGCATTTAATTAAATAAGCAAAAGAATATGGTTCATGTTTAAAACTTTTTACAGTGTAAGAATTTTGTGGGTTTGGTTGTACCGTTTCAACGGGTTTTAAAACAGATTCGAAATCTGCATAAACCACGAATGGAACGCGCATTTGCTTTTCTATACCCTCGAATTTTAAAATATTTTCCGGCACACTCTTTCCAAATTTATCGATTTTTAAATCCACTGAGGGTGTTTGCGTGAAAATGTGGTTACAATCGTAGCTTTGATGTAAAGTTAAAGCTGACGGTGTACTAAAATAAATGAGGCAACCATCACAGAAATATATTTTATGTTGTTGACAACTAATTTGACTTGAAACTAAACGTGATAAATCCCGAATCCAAAAATAATGACTCTTTGAACAAGTCGTATCACAAAAATGTTCACCGCCATCTTTACTACTACAGTCTTTTGTAATTAACAATAAATTTACATGCCTATCCAACTTTTTTGACGCATACCTCAGTGGACCAATAACTTCATGTATTACTTCATTATTTTCATATTTAGATTCCAGACCGTATACGTTAATTGATATGTTGTTCATTTCCTCAAATTTTTTAATGTCACGTAATTTTACTGGAAAATCCATACCTGTTACATTTAGCACTCTAGAAAAATGGGGGTAGGATGTCTTCTGTGAAGGCTCTGCTGTTGGAGGAAACAATGCTGATGTTACAGCCCACGCAAAGCAAAATTCGTCCTGGTTAATCACATTGACGACAGCTCCTATCTTTTCAATAGAACACGGCAACTTGATGTATGATGAGCCACCCATAGGCATATACTTGTTGATACCAACTTCCAAGTATAAAATTCGCACAAGAGCCCATCCTATAACAAGAAAAATAATATATAAAAATCAGTTTAATATATCGGGTTTTGATTTTTCCATACCTGAATCTTTCTCCTGGAACTCTGTCGCCTGCGTTTTTATTAATTCGGTGAAAGAAAGGTAAACGGCATCCAAATCACTTTCTACACTAATTATTTGATTAGCAGTGTTGAAGGATTTTTCACTGAATATTTCTTGTGATGGAAGCATGTACTCGCCAACAGCTGTCATGTTAACTTTTAAAGCATGATGCACACGCAATAAATTATTAACAAGTTCCACCACCTTGGATTTAATGTCTGCAAAGAACATTACGTAATCGGAATGCTCCATATCACTGCTAACCCGATAGGTTGCAATTCTCCTTTTGAAGGCACATTGAACGAGTTGCACACCATGACATACCGGCAAACATGAATTATTTTTATGTTGTTGTGTTCGTTTATGCACCGACATATGATTTATTGGAACATCTACATTACATGTAGCGCAATTAATTAGCGGAATCGTCGATGTATACTCTTCAATTCGGAGCCGTTTTCCTCCAGGCACTTCATTAAATCTCGCCGCACACGATTCTCTTTGATGACGTCTCATATTATAAATATTAGTAAACTTAGAACCGCAATTTTCACAAACATATGCCATGATTTGTTAAATATTAACACATGTACTACCTATACAAGTCAGAGCCAACTGATGAATGAAACTGCCCCATACCTTATATAAAACCATTCAAGGTCACCCCCAACCACGTAACATATCTTCAAGGTCACACACCCAAGGTGACCTTCAACAAAGTCAAGGTCGTCTCGACCACGGTCAAGGTCAAGGTCACATACACAACCTTGAACACAAGGCCAAGGCCAAAGCACACGTGCATTTTCAAGGTCAATGACAAGGACATGTGGGCGGGGCCAAAGAGGGGTGAAGCAAGGTCAAGGTCAAGGTCGAGGAGTGGGGGGATCGAGCGAATCGGGTTATGTTCACTACTTACGATACCCTACAACAACAACTAATGGATAAAGACTCTTTTTTTATTAATCCTTATATACACACATAACAGTCATTTAGGCCGCTACGTTGACTCAACAGAAATAGGATTTAACTGCTAAACTCTTCACGTAGTGGTCGTAGTCTGACGGATAAGGTGTCTGTGTACTGAGCGGAAGATTGGGGGTTCGAATCCCAACAACGTATATGACTTTTTTTTCATTTATTAAATGGTTAAAAATTATTTTTTGACTGAAGATAGGATTTAACTGCTAAACTTTGCGACATGGCTTCGATAGCCCTGTGCCTATAGAGTTTGTCTTCCAACCCGAAGGTAGCTGGTTCGATCCTCGCTAGAATGAAAAAAAGTGTGACGTCATCCCAACAAAATTAAAGTGCAGCCAACAAGAAGATTGATAATTTGAATTGACAGGCAACCAGAAGAAAATGACAAGTAGTGACAGGTGACAGTTGATGTATATGCGAAAGCCAACGCTCAAATGGGGTACCCGGGTGAACTACTAGAAAATGGGAACACCTGAACTAACCTGAAAAATGAGGATCCCGGACGGAACATTAGCGGAGCCCTATGGGGTACTCGGGGTGGAGCACTAGAAAATGGGGCCCCCGGAAGGAGCTCTAAAAATGGGGATCCCGGACGGAACTTTAACGGAGCCCTATGGGGTACTCGAGTGGAGCACTAGAAACTGCGGCCCACGGAAGGGGTTCTAAAAAAGAGGCCCCACAAAAAAAATGGGGCGCAGCCCTAAAATGGGGGCCCTCATCGTGGGACCCAAGGGGGCGCAGCCCGGTCTATAGCGACGGAATGACTACTGTCATGGGACAAAAATAACATCACATAAATTGCTCTAAAGCCTTTATAATGAACAAAATTTAAAAATGAGAAAATCTTTAAAAACGGCTGATATCATGACAAAGATGATTGGAGAGTTGGAAATGCCAGAAGAGAACGATTAATTCAGTTTGCGGTCGATAACTTAACAATAATGAATAGCACTTTGAAACACCACCATTTTAGATTGTATATATGAATATCACCAACAGGGCAGAATAAAAATCTGATCGATTATATCTTAATCAAATCCTCTAAAGAATTTCAGTACAAAACGCTAATAGTCTACCGGCAGCCGATTGTGAATCTGACTTTCAGTCACCAACAACTAAAGTACAAGTCAAATAAGAAAGTATAGAAATGGTTAATAGCGAGTCCTTCAAGGATGTTAAGCAGCGTAACCAACAATTATCAAATTTCAAACCCGTAAACAACGTTTGGAATTCAGTAAAAATTAAGATAAATATAGTGAATCAAAAGATAAATTAGACCCCTAAAATTGGAAAAAAAAATGGATGCCCTTGGATTTATCGGGAAACGATGGAACGCTTGCAGTGCAAATATACACAAACCGAATTATACAAACAAGTTTCAGAGGGAATGTAGGAAAGATAAAAATACACATCGACCGAATACGTACAATGAAATTGAAGAATATGCTGATAAACATGACATGAAGAAAGAAATGCAAACACAAATGAAAATGTCGTTATGAAATTTAAAGAAATAACTAAGTTTGGTAAATAATTCTTTGTTGATGACACTTCGGAATGCATAAATATGTACAATGGATTGCAGGAGATGGAATTTAATATTCTTGATGATGAAATACAGAGATGGCATTTCAATAAAAACAATTTAATCAATTGGAGAACATGGAATCAGTAGCGTGTCTAGATCTTTCTAGAGAACTGAAGGGCTTGAGTAAAAGAAAAAACTGATATGTAATCATAGATTTTCATCCTATTTTTAATTTTTGTATAAAATATAACTAATAATAAAAATAAAACAGAATACCTAGGGGAAGCTGTGAAATGCTTAACTTACATGTCCCTGAACTGAACTATTTCATTTCTTTTGTAATCTTGTATGACCGAATGATTGGAGCTTATCTATCCACATGAGAGATTCCAAATCAATTAGGCTTTGTCAAGTGAAGACAAAACAAAATCATAGAAAAAACAAAAGAATTTAATATACCTTTGTTCATATACTTTGCCACTTATCAAAAGCATTTGCCTTAGTTATGTCGGAAAAGCTGTAGAAGATGTTTCTTGAAATAAAAATACTTAAACACATAGTACTATTAATAAGCCATCTCTATCCAACTAACACGGCGTATGTCAAAATTGATAACATAGCATCAGAATATTTCCACACTCAACCCCTAGCTTTTTAACATATAAACGGAATATATAATGAATTTCGTTCTAGAACATTTGAACAAGAATGTTTCCATCAAACGAAATTAAATCTGCAATCTACGCTCCGCTAATACCACACTCCTAACGGATCACACAGAAAAAATCGAAGAGTTGTTGAAATCACTAGAAATAACTACTAAAGATTTAAGGCTTACAATTAACTGGAATTATTGAAAGTGTTTTTTGATAGATAAAGCAACAATATTATTAAAAGAACTGTAAAATCATCAACTCATATATATACCTCGGATCACAAAGCTGGGTCCGAAGAAATGCAATGAACAGATCTGAAACGGAAAAAAATAAGTGTGGAGAGATCGTAATGTTACTCCTAACACTAAAATGAAACTTTTCAGGGCCTTTATATTCCTGATATTCTTTCATGACCCAGAAAACCTATATCTTTAGAGATGAGGAACGAAAAGAGATATATACTCTGTAGAGGTATTACTGGAGACAACGAATAAATATCTCTACACTGAAGGAAATAAAAATAAAACAGCATCTATCGTCCTATAGTTTTGCTACGCATCGGGAAGTCGATCACAAGGCAGATCCCAACATGTTGGTAATTAAGATTGCGACAAATAATTCCTCCAAGAGTACACAAACAGGGGATAAAAGATGAGAGATCACATCTGCAGTATTAACCGTCCCAAGAATATCAAGCGAATAATCGCGACTGTTCCGGAAAAAAAAACATAAAGCAAGAAAATATATTAAGAACAGTAATATAGTCTTCAGAAATCCAATGTTAAAATATTCAATCATTGACCAGTACTGCTTTGTAATATGGAATAATTGCGATGTGTAAAGTACAGCAAAACCTTTAGTAAATCTAGAGCTTGGTCTACAAACGTCCCACAATTACTTTTAAATTTGTTTTGCAGGTATGGGAAATTTATATATTAGGAGACAATTAGTGTTTGTGCATTTCCATAAAGCTTTATGCATCTTTCAAAGCAAATTCTCTCGTAAACATAATAAATACCCCTAAATAATTACTTGATTAAATTCACTAGCTTTTTTTCAAAAACTTTACTTTTGCTAATAACACGAACCTATATCTAAGTTATTTTATTTGACAGCATATTAAAAAAAAAACACTAAATTCCAGGACACAATCCGAATAAAAAGTCACAATATCATTAGAGTAAAATATATAATTTTTGGGTCACGTCACTTTTAATATAGTAACTTAAGACCAGTAATTCACGATGATATTGAACTTGTCTGAAATTTGAGTCACGGTGTATATACATCATTAGTAATTTTTAACCTTTTTTAATTGGATAAAAAAAGAACCGTTTGAAATGAATAAATACATATAATTATATAAATTTAACTACATGTAATTAAGAAAATATTATAAAGTCGTCTGTTGCAAATAGATAATTCATGTCACAAACGAATCCTTGACTTTTAGTTTTTTTTTATATTTACAAAATACTTATACTATGTTTTCTCATTTTTTTAATACCTATGAAGATGGTTAACGCATACCTCTTCCGAAAGACGAAATATGTCTATAGAATGCAAAAATATATATATGTATTTATATCCATATACAGACATTCGATTATGAAAATATATATTATTTATGATATTTAAGTGAGTTTGGTGATTGTGTTATTTTTCAATGCCATTGGAAAAAAATTATTTAATAAGTTACTTAAATCTAGGTGAATATTGAAGACGACTATTACAAGTCGAAACGTAATGCATAAATATATATATATATATATATATATATATATATATATATATATATATATATATATATATATATATGAAGTAAAATGCAAACAGTAAATGCAAACTTTTCTCCATCATATCCTTTCTGTGTTAGAGGTTGCACAGTTAGGATAAATTGTGGCCTCCCGCCGGATGGCGTACATATGTTTATGCGGCTTTCACGGATTCCTCCGTGCGAGATGCAATAGCAGTGGATATATCCACCGCGTTCAGTATTTGCATGCTTCCTTCTGATCTGTCCTTTGCACAGTCAGGTGCATATCGGTACCCTGATGAGTCTAGTAGAGACGAAACATGTACCTCTGCCGTATCACTGTGGCCGGGAGGGTAAGTTTTGACTTTCTTCTCGGTATGGTGGTACAGGTAGGCCATCATCTCGATGGTGGTGGAATAGGATAAATTGCGTTCCATAACAATTTATTCTAACTGTGCAACTTCTAGCACAGAAAGGATATGATGGAGAAAAGTTTGTATTTACTGTTCGCATTTTACTTCATTCATATACGGAGCTGCATATAGTTGTACGTTTGCTGAATGTGATTTCAGCACTACAACGGCATAATGTGGATATATCCACTGCTATTGCATCTCACACGGAGGAATCCGTGAAAGCCGCAAAAACATATATACGCCATCCGGCGAGAGGCCGGCAAAGCCGCGTTCAGTATTTGCATGCTTCCTTCTGATCTGTCCTTTGCATAGCCAGGTGCATGTTGGTACCCTGATGAGTCTAGTAGAGACGAAACATGTACCTCTGCCGTATCACTGTGGCCGGGAGGGTAAGTTTTGACTTTCTTCTTGGTATGGTGGTACAGGTAGGCCATCATCTCGATGATGGTGGAATAGGATAAATTGCGTTCCATAACAATTTATTCTAACTGTGCAACCTCTAGCACAGAAAGGATATGATGGAGAAAAGTTTGCATTTACTGTTCGCATTTTACTTCATTCATATACGGAGCTGCATATAGTTGTACGTTTGCTGAATGTGATTTCAGCACTACAACGGCATAATGTGGATATATCCACTGCTATTGCATCTCACACAGAGGAATCCGTGAAAGCCGCAAAAACATATATACGCCATCCGGCGAGAGGCCGGCAAAGCCGCGTTCAGTATTTGCATGCTTCCTTCTGATCTGTCCTTTGCATAGCCAGGTGCATGTCGGTACCCTGATGAGTCTAGTAGAGACGAAACATGTACCTCTGCCGTATCACTGTGGCCGGGAGGGTAAGTTTTGACTTTCTTCTTGGTATGGTGGTACAGGTAGGCCATCATCTCGATGATGGTGGAATAGGATAAATTGCGTTCCATAACAATTTATTCTAACTGTGCAACCTCTAACACAGAAAGGATATGATGGAGAAAAGTTTGCATTCACTGTTCGCATTTTACTTCATTCATATACGAAGCTGCATATAGTTGTACGTTTGCTGAATATGATTTCAGCACTACAACGGCATAATGTGGATATATCCACTGCTATTGCATCTCACACGGAGGAATCGGTGAAAGCCGCATAAACATATATATATATATATATATATATATATATATATATATATATATATATATATATATATATATATATATAAAGTTATTACAATACTTAAAGATATTTTGTAATGTTGAATTATAAAGGAAAAAAATTAATCTTCTTCAAAAAAGCCCTGAAAAAGAAATATACCTTTCTAAATTTATATCTGATCCGAAATTTTTAAAGCCGAAGTTAAATTAATACTAAATGAAAGCAATCAAAACTAACATTACAAAAAAACTGAAGTCGGTTAGAAAGAAAACCGGTCTTGTTGTTTGTAGGAGTATATTATAAGTAAGTAAATTGTCGGTGGTTTTCTTGTTAATCGATTTTTTAGGCACTAATTTGTAGTTCTTTTCAAGTAAGTTCAATTTTTTTAGGTTTTTAATTTAGCTATTTTATTAATTTTTTGAAAATGAACAAATGAATTTTGTATATGCTGTTTCCTAATGAACTACGAAAGGTATTCCGAATAATATAAAATCTGTTACTCACAATACCCATGCTGTATCGCTTTTTGGGTGTTATTACTAATTACGAAAAAATTGTAAGCCAACAATTTAAAATTGAAATATACCTAGTGGCTCAATAGTTATGTGTAAAAAACTTGACTCCATTACAGTTCTTTGAGAGCCCATATCTCCGAAAAAGAAGCTTATACGAAAAAAGTTTTTATGAACTTGTAGTATTCCTTTCACGTATTTTTTTCATATCCGTGTGTTTTATCACATTTTTCCTGAGACCCTGTATAGTAGGAATTAATGCGAAAGACTATTTTCCGAAGAACGCAAAAACTGCAAATCGTGGTCGGATTGTTGACAGGACATGTCACCTGCGAGGCAATCTTCATAGGATTGGCTTAGCATATAATCCGGTGTGTAGATGGTACCTGGAGGAGGATGAAACTATTAACCATGTTCTTAACGAGTGTCTGAAGCTCAGCGGACTGAGGCAGACATTTTGAGGATACAATATCTCCTTGAGAGGTCAGGTAAGATCAGGTAATGAGGCTGTTTGTATTCGCAAAGGCGACTGGTCTCTAATGAGTTACACTCATGGTGAGATGTAACAGACCCAAGAGGCCTAAGCATCAAAAGTCTATTCTATTTATTGATGAATTCAAGTTATGAACCTATTAATAAATAAAAAATATCAACCGCAACTTCGTTATCCTGTGATTGTCTTTAGATATGAGTTATTAGTGAGATATAACATTTTTAGCGATTTTTAAAAAATTAGAGAATTTGATTTGCAGATATGGTTCTTATCCTCAAGTTGAACGTTGTAATAAATTATCTATAAATATCTTACGCAAAATGAAATAACTCGCCATTTAAAAAATTAATAAAAGGTAAATTTTTGGTATATCTGCCGTCTCAATGGCACAGAAATTTAGTGTAGTTTTTACTATAGGCGGCGACACAAAAATGTCAGGGAGGTGCAAAAAACTAAGCTCCAGAACCACATATTCAAACAAAAAAAGTAGTACAATCCATTTTTAAGAAATCCATTTTGAAAACTATAGTAGAACTTTCGCAATCCTGTTAGCTAATTACACCTATTGTAGGATATATGCAAATACATTGCTATTACATATGATTTTCTAATCTTTCAAATTTTCCAGAAGCCAGGGGAGTGAAAATGCATCTCATTCACGGCTTACATGGATTTTGTACTATACCTATAATATTTGATGAGTTCGAAAAAGAATTAGGTGGTATATAATTTGGGTATTTGATATTTGGGTAGTCATCACAGTATAGGTTGAGGCAAATAAGTGATTTTTGTTTTACTGAAAATTTCCATTCATCATTCATTTTTCAAGTTTACTGTTATTAATATTAATGATATTCATACGATTTTTACGATGTTATTTGCTTAATAAATTCGATGTTTTATTGAGTTTTTAAAGTATTCGATAATATTTTAAGGTATTGCATCAGAGCATTAAAATGTCTCGATTATTGTTTTGTTATTTAATTTGCGGTTATTTCGGGAAATAAAAAATATTGGTCATAAGGAAAAAGAATATTAGTATTAGAAAAAAAAGACAAATTTGAATAAATAAACAATAAAAATTCTTATACAGTACTTCCTTAATGCTTAACGTTTTCATGTATTTCTTTATTTTATCAGATTTGTAACAAAGCTAATAGCAGTAGAAACTAGGAAGAAAGTATGATATGATATTATGATACAAAAAAATATGTAAAACTGTAAATCTCTAACATAACAATAATAGATGTAACATATAAATAAATAAATAAAAAAGCCTTTATTTATACTAGTGAAATTATATAAAGATAAATGAAAAAAAGGGGTTATATCTAACATAGTTGCTCCTATACAAACAACTAGCAAAAATTAAATAATATAAATAGAATATACACTTCGTATAAAGAAGCTGTGCGACAATATTTGTTATCGAGGAATACATATAGAAATAATGATAATTGTTAAGAAAGAAAAGATGAAAAATAAATAACACAAAACAAAAGCCTATATATAGAGTTTTACCTTCAGTTTAAAGGATGATGTAGCGGACAGCTTTGTAGCGCGAGGGAGCATATTATAGATTTTTATAGCGTCTAAGTAGAATAACTCAATTAAGCAGAGTTATGTCGGGGAACTTCAAATAAATCAGTCGACGAATATTCAGAGCCTGAACATCCGAGCCATGAATATTTTTTTCATATGCGTAATCAGATTCTCTACGTAAGATAATCTTATGAACTAGCACTAAGAGTTTTAAAAATCAAAATTTCAGTAAGAAATAAACAAATCTGCCAGGTTTAAATAGCTGTCTATAAGTTATTCTCCTTTTAGGTAGAGAAAAAGGAAAGAATACATAAAAACAGTTTATTTCCTGCTAATACAACTCTGGTCCTCTCTTCGTTCACGTTTCGACCTCCTCATGGTCTCGTTAGTGAAGCGATATCAAACGGAGAGCAACATTCGCAGGAAATAACTACTAGATGAAATATAAATTCCGATACATATTTATTTATTTTAGCACTACCCCGGAGAATGTATATTTATGGTCTTGACCGGCGATATTTTTCAGTCTGATATAGTCGGCATTTACAAAGTAAAATAGGCAAATTTTCCAAAAGAATTAGTAACATTGTTAAGGGTAAAAATTGATCTTAAGTAATAAATATTTTCGTTTACATTTTTCTACATTAAATTACAGGTTCTGATTACTAAAGTAATAAATAGATTTTTGATTTGTACGTTTTTCTTTAAAGGTTGTCAATGACATGCATGACTTGAAACGTAAATTTACAGTAAACGATGTTTTCTACTATAAAACTAATGATTACCTTTTATTTTTCATTCATTAATATTGTTAATATTGGTTTCATCTATATTCAGATCATTCCTTTTGTTTATATTTTGAAATTTTGATTGACATCGAAACTTAACATATTTCTGTAATTTGTAAATTTCGTCAGGTACCTCGAGACAATGTATCACAGATTGGGAAAAGCGTTTTCTTAATGATTGGATAAATATAAACAGTGTTTATTGGTTTTCTTGTTGATTTTCCTTTTTCAGAAAATGTCTATTTATTCTCACATATCAGCTGTTTCAGATAAATAGTCTGGTCGACTCGAATCACGGAAAGTTTTTATGGTTCCCTATATGATGGCACCTCTGTTGAATATATCGAAATATTAAATTCGAAATAAGATAGTATCAACTTTTTCATTATGTTGTTTTTAGTTTATTAGTTGAATATTTCCCTTTACTAATTAGAATTTTTGGTAATTAAAATATTTGAAATTAGACCCTTGAACTATTTCGAACTAATTGGATTTCATTTTTGAAAATTTTGAGTCCGTAAAGTACTTTGTTCATAGGATATTCATTTTGTAGGACGAGGCAGTTTAGATCATTAAGATATTGGTTGTCTCTGTCTGATTTCAGTACTGGCCAATTTAAAATTGAAATAGAAGAATTTTTGTATATATTTTCCGGAAGTAGTTCAAATTGTATGATAAATTTCAAGGGTTCGAGATTATTGCTACGAGATTAAGGTTATTTTTTTTTTGGATAGATTTTTGATGGACTTTTTTATTAAGTTTTTTTGATAACTTCCGTTGGAAAGAATGTGCGAGTGATTTGAGAAAAATCGTTCTCTTTTGGCTATCTGATGCAAGAGCGAGAAGAAATGGTCTAGTTTTACTACTTTCCCAAGTTAAGAGATTTGGTCATAAATGCCCGATTAAAGTAACAAAACCAAGTCGGGGTGCAAACATTTTTTTGGTGATTTGGTCGTTTCACCCTACAGCCAGTTTGGCGATTATTTTCTTTAGCCAGCCCAGAAACAACGGCTTAACTTTTATCAGATGCCACCATTTTCTTGAGTTCAAGGTATGTACATATTTCTTTTGAAACAATCAGTTTTTGTGTTTAAGCAAAATTTAGCTAGGCTTGCGTAGACCTTTTGTACGACTGATTGAGTAGGAATTTTTATTTCTTTATTTTAAAGTCTTTGGAATAATTACAATACGTCTTTGGGATAACCACAATACGCCTTAGAATAACTACAGTATGTCTTAAAATAATTTCAGTATGTATTTGGAGTTCTTCAGTATTTGTTTCTTTTGGATGAAATTTTATAATGTACATTTTGGGAAGTAATATGCAGTTTGGGTTAATGTGTTGCACTTCTGGGATTGTGAGCCTCTAAATGGGACAATCTCCATATTGAGCCAGGTCAACGTCCTTTCTGGTGAGGCCTTCTATATCACAGGCTTTGTTGAACCACCTATTTGAAAGTGATTCAGCTAAGTGCCTAATTGTAGCCAAAGTATGTACACGAAAGTTTCTGATTGTTAAGCCTAATGGGTATTAAACCTGTATTTTTAATAGCTTAGTTATCTAAGTAAAGTTTCCTTTTTCGATTACCTAGAGGGCTTACAGATAAGGGATTCTTCTATACATGATTTTGAATTTTTTTTAAATTAATAGACTTTAAATATCTAGACTTTAATATTTTCTAATTATATTTATCTTTTGCTAAATTGACTATATCACTTAATCTTAGCGGCGAACCAGTAAATTTTGTAAAGTGAAGCGAAGTCGACTCCGTGGCGCTACAACCTCAAATTTAAATGTTTTATTTTCCGATACCCTACTGTAATTGAGGTTTTTTATTATGGTTCCGAAAGTGGTCATTTAACCATTTAATAATTGTTTAAAGTAATGAATATTATAATGATACATTTATTGGAAATTTTAATTGCCTAACAATTCAATATTTTGGAAACTAGTTATTTTGTAAAAAATTGTAACATACTTTCAGCAAAATTTTATTAAGATTTTAACCACTTTACCGACAGTTATAAGTTGATTTCTATGATCTAATTCTTGTAATTATTTATCACTTTTTTTTTGTATAATTATCTATTGCTTATATTCTGTTAACTATCACTTAAACACTGATCATCTCTCACATTATCAATTTTCTAATTCTTTCTCTTTGCAGACCTTTTTTGTAGTTTTTGATGTTGCTTATTTTTTTTCATTACTGCAAAGTTGATAGTCTCCTGCATTGTTAGGCTTATGGAACTTCATAGTCTAGTTTAAAATAGAAAGTTTTTATCTTCTATGACTAGGCTATGTCGACCTAAACCTTCCAAGTATAGTGGTTGATTTGTTTACTTTTTTTGGATCGGTTTGCCGTTCACTGTGCAGGACACTGTCAAGTTTACCTTACTATCTTTTGTTTTAATTTTAATTTTTTCTACGGCATAGAAAGTCAATAACTTTCGACTAAGTCGTTAACAGAGTTTTTTATTGATTGCAAATTTACCAATTGTAATCGCATTTATATCAGATAGCCCCATTAGAGGAGCTTGCAAGAATTCACACTGGTGATAACTTTTTCCAGGGGTTGTCCTTATTATCTGGGAAGGGGTATCCCGTGAGGAATAAATGTATTGGCCTCTATTTAATTGGTTTTATTTCCTATAATCTTAAATTGGAATACTATTAAGCAGTTAAACTCAGTAATTTATTTACCCAGATATGACATATTAAATATTTGTTCTTTTCCAAGTTTTCTCTACTACAATTGCTTGTAGTATAATCATTAGGGCAAATTTTAAAGTAAAATTTGGTGGCGCCTTTTTCCTGATTTAGACATTTATAAAACTTACACAGGCAATATATTAAAAATAGTGGGAAAATATAAAAATAACGAATCTACCCTGAGATGAGCTAGCGTAAAGGTAGACTCCAGTCAGCATTAAGACAAACATTAGGTAAGTCTGAACTGAGTACCTTACAGGGTGTAGCCAGAATTTGGTAAGGCGTTTATAGTTTGTAATAATATATTACTTAGTTGATGATAATATATTACATGGCATCGTAAAATGTTAAGATTTCATTTGCGCCAAAAATTCTAGATTTCAACATGTTTTGAAAAAAAATTAGACAGATATTTCCATTTACCTTGCCTGAAATCATAACAGAACCAGTAAGATAGCGATCAATAATACCTGCCCAAACATTTAGTTTAAAGTTGTGCTAATGATATGCAACTTTAATGGCATATGGATTTTCATCTGCATAAACATGTACGTTGTGTAATTTGATGTCTTCAGCTCTTGTAAAGCATGCCTTGTCAGTAAATAAAATTTTTTCTACCAACATTTGGATCATGAATTTCTTGTTATTTCGAATAAATTCACAAAATGTAAAGCGCATAGAGTATCAATCGGTAAAAGTTCCTGAACCTTTTGGACGTAATACGGATGTAGCAATTTTTCTTTTAAAATATCGTTTACAATAGTTTTAGGGATATGCAACTCACGGTTTAAGCAGCGAATATTAACGCTTGGTTCTTCGTTAATTTTTTCCAAAACTTCTTCTTCTTTTTTGACTATCCAAGTTGTTCGAATACGACCTCAACCTTCAATTTTTTTCTGAATGCTGCCTGGTTCTCAGAGATGACGCTCGATATTGGCAAATGTCTGATGGTTTGGTATTCGGTGGTTAGGAAATCTCTCCATGTACACCCTAACACTTCGACGCCCATTTTCTTTACAAATTCCATACACCAGGAGCATGTCAACCTTCTCGGAGAGCGTGTAATTATGCATGTTTAATAGTAAAATAGGCTTAGAAGTTTAGAATACTGATCTTACTTTAGTCGACTTCTTAGGCAGTGATGGCAATTTTGTTAACAGTCAAATTATTAAACGCCATAGCAAAAAAGTTCCTCGAAAAATTATTGTAACAGGTATTTTATATTATTACAATTAGTTGGTGAATGCATGTAATTGAAAATATGTTCTTTCCTGGCGTAATCGCTCATGTAACAAAAATTCTTCAGAAGTAAAAAAGTTTTCAAATACATGACATTATACGTTAGAAATATCTACGTTATATATATATATATATATATATATATATATATATATATATATATATATATATATATGAAATGAAATGCGAAACAGTGAATGCAATCCTCGCTTCATCATATCCTTTCTGTGTTAGAGATTGCACAGTTAGAATAAATTGTAATGGAACACAATTCATCCTATTCCACCACCATCGAGATGGTGGCCCACCTGTACCACCACACCGAGAAAAAAGTCGAAGCCCACCCTCCCCGCCACAGTGATACGGCAGAGATACATGTTTCGTCTCTCACTAGACTCATCAGGGTACCGACATGCACCTGGCTGTGCAAAGGACAGATCGGAAGGAAGCATGCAACACTGAATGCGGCTACGCCGACCTCTCGTCGGATGGCTTATATATGTTTATACGGCTTTCACGGATTCCTCCGTGTGAGATGCATTAGCAGTGGTTATATCCACATTATGCTGTTGTAGTGCTGAAATCACATTCAGCAAACGTACAACTATATGCAACTCCGTATGTAAGTGAAATGAAATGCGAAACAGTGAATGCAATCCTCGCTCCATCCTATCCTTTCTACAACAGCATAATGTGGATATAACCACTGCTAATGCATCTCACACGGAGGAATCCGTGAAAACCGTATAAACATATATAAGCCATCCGACGAGAGGTCGGCGTAGCCGCGTTCAGTGTTGCATGCTTCCTTCCGATCTGTCCTTTGCACAGCCAGGTGCATGTCGGTACCCTGATGAGTCTAGTGAGAGACGAAACATGTATCTCTGCCGTATCACTGTGACGGGGAGGGTGGGCTTCGACTTTCTTCTCGATGTGGTGGTACAGGTGGGCCACCATCTCGATGGTGGTGGAATAGAATGAATTGTGTTCCATTACAATTTATTCTAACTGTGCAATCTCTAACACAGAAAGGATATGATGGAGCGAGGATTGCATTCACTGTTTCGCATTTCATTTCACTTACATACGGAGTTGCATATAGTTGTACGTTTGCTGAATGTGATTTCAGCACTACAACAGCATAATGTGGATATAACAACTGCTAATGCATCTCACACGAAGGAATCCGTGGAAGCCGTATAAACATATATATATATATATATATATATATATATATATATATATATATATATATATATATATATATATATATATATATATGAAATAGAATGCGAAACAGTGAATGCAAACTTCGCTCCATCATATCCTTTCTGTGTTAGAGGTTGCACAGTTAGAATAAATTGTAATAAAATACAATTCATCCTATTCCACCACCATCGAGATGGTGGCCTACCTGTACCACCATACCGAGAAGAAAGTCAAAGCTTACCCTCCCCGCCACAGTGATACGGCAGAGATACATGTTTCGTCTCTCACTAGACTCATCAGGGTACCGACATGCACCTGGCTGTGCAAAGGACAGATCAGAAGGAAGCATGCAACACTGAACGCGGCTTCGCCGACCTCTCGTCGGATGGCTTATATATGTTTATACGGCTTTCACGGATTCCTCCGTGTGAGATGCATTAGCAGTGGTTATATCCACATTATGCTGTTGTAGTGCTGAAATCACATTCAGCAAATATACAACTATATGCAACTCCGTATGTAAATGAAATAGAATGCGAAACAGTGAATGCAAACTCCGCTCCATCATATCCTTTCTGTGTTAGAGGTTGCACAGTTAGAATAAATTGTAATAAAATACAATTCATCCTATTCCACCACCATCGAGATGGTGGCCTACCTGTACCACCATACCGAGAAGAAAGTCAAAGCTTACCCTTCCCGCCACAGTGATACGGCAGAGATACATGTTTCGTCTCTCACTAGACTCATCAGGGTACCGACATGCACCTGGCTGTGCAAAGGACAGATCAGAAGGAAGCATGCAACACTGAACGCGGCTTCGCCGACCTCTCGTCGGATGGCTTATATATGTTTATACGGCTTTCACGGATTCTTCCGTGTGAGATGCATTAGCAGTGGTTATATCCACATTATGCTGTTGTAGTGCTGAAATCACATTCAGCAAACATACAACTATATGCAACTCCGTATGTAAATGAAATAGAATGCGAAACAGTGAATGCAAACTTCGCTCCATCATATCCTTTCTGTGTTAGAGGTTGCACAGTTAGAATAAATTGTAATAAAATACAATTCATCCTATTCCACCACCATCGAGATGGTGGCCTACCTGTACCACCATACCGAGAAGAAAGTCAAAGCTTACCCTCCCCGCCACACTATTTCATTTACATACGGAGTTGCATATAGTTGTATGTTTGCTGAATGTGATTTCAGCACTACAACAGCATAATGTGGATATAACCACTGCTAATGCATCTCACACGGAGGAATCCGTGAAAGCCGTATAAACATATATAAGCCATCCGACGAGAGGTCGGCGAAGCCGCGTTCAGTGTTGCATGCTTCCTTCTGATCTGTCCTTTGCACAGCCAGGTGCATGTCGGTACCCTGATGAGTCTAGTGAGAGACGAAACATGTATCTCTGCCGTATCACTGTGGCGGGGAGGGTAAGCTTTGACTTTCTTCTCGGTATGGTGGTACAGGTAGGCCACCATCTCGATGGTGGTGGAATAGGATGAATTGTATTTTATTACAATTTATTCTAACTGTGCAACCTCTAACACAGAAAGGATACGATGGAGCGAAGTTTGCATTCACTGTTTCGCATTCTATTTCATTTACATACGGAGTTGCATATAGTTGTATGTTTGCTGAATGTGATTTCAGCACTACAACAGCATAATGTGGATATAACCACTGCTAATGCATCTCACACGGAGGAATCCGTGAAAGCCGTATAAACATATATAAGCCATCCGACGAGAGGTCGGCGAAGCCGCGTTCAGTGTTGCATGCTTCCTTCTGATCTGTCCTTTGCACAGCCAGGTGCATGTCGGTACCCTGATGAGTCTAGTGAGAGATGAAACATGTATCTCTGCCGTATCACTGTGGCGGGGAGGGTAAGCTTTGACTTTCTTCTCGGTATGGTGGTACAGGTAGGCCACCATCTCGATGGTGGTGGAATAGGATGAATTGTATTTTATTACAATTTATTCTAACTGTGCAACCTCTAACACAGAAAGGATATGATGGAGCGAAGTTTGCATTCACTGTTTCGCATTCTATTTCATTTACATACGGAGTTGCATATAGTTGTATGTTTGCTGAATGTGATTTCAGCACTACAACAGCATAATGTGGATATAACCACTGCTAATGCATCTCACACGGAGGAATCCGTGAAAGCCGTATAAACATATATAAGCCATCCGACGAGAGGTCGGCGAAGCCGCGTTCAGTGTTGCATGCTTCCTTCTGATCTGTCCTTTGCACAGCCAGGTGCATGTCGGTACCCTGATGAGTCTAGTGAGAGACGAAACATGTATCTCTGCCGTATCACTGTGGCGGGGAGGGTAAGCTTTGACTTTCTTCTCGGTATGGTGGTACAGGTAGGCCACCCTCTCGATGGTGGTGGAATAGGATGAATTGTATTTTATTACAATTTATTCTAACTGTGCAACCTCTAACACAGAAAGGATATGATGGAGCGAAGTTTGCATTCACTGTTTCGCATTCTATTTCATTTACATACGGAGTTGCATATAGTTGTATGTTTGCTGAATGTGATTTCAGCACTACAACAGCATAATGTGGATATAACCACTGCTAATGCATCTCACACGGAGGAATCCGTGAAAGCCGTATAAACATATATATATATATATATATATATATATATATATATATATATATATATATATATATATATATATATATATATATATATATATATATTAAACTTTGATGATATAAAATATCAAAAGCAATGTTTACAAATAACGTCACTTTTATAACACTTGCACTACTTTATAGCCGGTCGCTATAACACTAGAAAACCTCATATTATAGTGTTAGATCACACACCGAAAATTATTAAATTCAGTTACCGCGTTTTTAAGAAATTTCGGAAAAATCAATATTATCTTAAAACTTTGACATCCTCTACTACCTAAACGAAGAGGTATTGGATATACCTAAGTTGCCTTAAATCAATCTTTTAAAGGTGACTAAAAAGTTCGATTGACGTCAAAATGAAAGTATCAACTTGTTATTTTAGTGTTATCTAGACAACTTATACGACACTCACAACTATCATTATTTAAAACTTTATGAAGCTACGGCTTGACAAAAGCACATATGTTATAAATATTCAATAAAATATTGAAAACTTTTAAGATATTGAATTTAAACTTTATCTTTCAACTCAAAGCAAATACATGTTAACTAATCTTAAGGAATATAAAAAAACATTTATATCGAAATTCAAATTGTAGTATTAAAGATGTTTCTTAGTAAACGGAATTTATTTTCATAAAACATACGAAGGAACAATACGTACGACTACACCTACACACCCAAATAGTATTTTAAGTAAGTCAAAGGTCATTTATCTCTTTTATCTTTATATATTCTTAAAAACCAAGCGTGTCCTTATTTTTGTTAAAATTATGCAATTTCTTTGTATTTTTTACAAGAACTAAACACACCTATTCATCTTTTTACCACAATCATTTTTCACATTAACTGTTACAACATTAGACATTTAATTAAAGAAATATTTTATTTTGAATCATGATTGCATTACGGTTACAACTCCCTACATGGAAAAATAGATAGTAACAACGGCGAAATTTAAATATTTGGCAATATGGTTAGGATTCAATTGGGATTTTCTAACAAATCTATTACGCACTAAATTTCAATATCGAGTGAACTATCGAAACCAACTAAATTTGACAATTCAAATCAGCTAAGTAGAAAAAACTTAGAGACTATTTTCAAACAATTCCCGGATTATGGTTATTCTACGATAATCCATGAGTGTCTACTAATGAAATTTTAGAAGTCACTATGGCTGGATTCGACTTTTTATGGTGTTGAACAAATATCCATAAAAACTTAACAGAATATGCAAGAACATATACGTTCCAAAAATTGCGCTCAGCAACCGAGGATGTGTAAAAATTCCTATTTGATACCGATTGTGGCGTAAAAATCCTAACGCTGGACATCGTTACAACTTTATCATGATTCAAAATTAGTGCAAACGAACACAAAGAATTGCATAATCAGAAAATTAAGACTAAATCCACCTCCTTAAAACTTTACAAAGCAGCAGCGTTGCTACTACATTAATTAGAAACATCAACTTCTCAAGTAACTTATTTTATTTCTGTACTTCTGTTGATTTTCTGGAATAGCAACATAATTAACTAGTGGAAATTCTATATAACCAAAATTATTCAAAATGATTCCCTGTCACAAAACTTACTTTACTAAAGCTAGATTCCCTTCACTGTAGTTAAAAATGCATCAGTGAACTGACTTCTAACTTATGTACATACTTCAACGTATCCTAACAAAACAATAAATGCTTTCGTTCCCTTTATAACTAAGAAAGGAAAACATATTCTAGTCAACAATTATCGCCAACTTGCATTGCTATCATTTAATGAAAATTAAGTAAAACATCATTAATCAACACATTTACAAATATTTGAAAAGCTTGACCATCATTAAAGATTAATAGTGAACCTAGTCACTTATATCATATGTCTTGAAAATAACACAATTGAACAATGTGGCGAGCAATTGTGTTGAGAGAGAATACATTTTGCTCCAATATTAAAGGACTGACAACAGCTGTATATCGCTAGTTTTTCACACGACCACATTGATCTTGTAGTGCTTAAAAAATTTCATATCTCACGTGTCATAACCTATAAAAAAATTGATCATACAATAATTTAAAAATATTTTTACACCTTGAGTTTTAAATAGATATTTAAATTTGTTTTAATCAAGATTACGCAAATAAATAAGTTATACACACCATAATAACGTTGGCCTATAAAAATATTTTATAAATATTGAAAATTTTTGGTTTAATATTCTATAAATATGTTGTTAATTGGTCAAATTAACCATTCACTTAAAAACTGGAAAAATATATTCCGTTATTGCTGAATTTTTTTCTAGTTTGCGATAAACTTGTATCACATGTTTCTGTCACGACATTTTTGTTACAATTTATAGTTAGAACAAAATAGCCAATTGAAAGGACATGCTTCTTGCCCAGAGGGTATCAACATATTTTTAGGAAGATGACGCCACTGTGAGGCCAGCGGAAAAATTTTATAATGATAAACAGGATAATTTACAAAGGTTGAAATTAATATCAAGAGAACAACATATTTTAACTGAAACATTATACTTACAGCAGATTTATTTAAAAGTATTTAATATCATAACATCTTGGAATTTTTTTTATGTAAAAAGAGGTCGTTAAACTTTTAGTTTAGTTAAAATATTAAGAATAGATAAATAATCTCCATATTCTTCTTCTTGGTTTCAATCTAATTTAACAATAATTTTAAAAATGTGTCCTAACTCTTTGCCATGAGTTACCTTCATGTGGTGTATCACTAATTTTTGGTGATTTCAGATAATATTGTAACAAAGAACTAGAAGAATTCGTTATAGAAATATTGTAACGAAGAACTGCATGAGTTCGGATGAGCCCTTACACAAATATCATGTAACCAGAATAAAGGGAAGCATCGAAAAGATCATTTAGGGAAGACTGGCTAAGAGTTTTACAAGGCCCATCGGGATAGTACAGCACCCCAACCCTGTAAATACCTGGTAGCCAAAGAATTAGACAATTCAAATGAAATCATACCACCAATAAGACTTTCCATAGCCAAACGCCTACTAAATAAGGGAATTATAGAAGAATCGTCTAGTCTTTCTTTACCTCTTGTTGTATTAGCCAAAAAGGATGAAACTGTTATATTTGGTGTTGACTATAAAAAGCTTAATGACGTCACTAAGAAAGACATCTATCAACCTACTAAAATTGATGACACTTTGGGAACGTTGGCTGAATCACAATTCAATTGTTCTCCATACTAGATTCAAAAAATAGATATTAGCAAGTAGCCATCAGGTAAACTGCTGGTCGGTGAACTGTATCATTTTAATGTTATGCCATTCGGATTCTGCAACGCTTCTGCCACCTTTGAGCGACTAATGGAAACAGTATTGCGAGGCCTTACAACAAGCTTCCTCGATTTATGTACATACTATTGAAGATTCGTAGAAAGTTTTGTCAATATTGCTTCAACTTTGCATAAGCTAACTGAAGAAAAGATTCCTTATCAATGACATTCTGATTGTATTCAGACTTTCCAGAAACTAAAAGCTGCCTTATATTCCAGTCGATATACATAGGCTACCCACAAAATCATGGCAAATCCATATTGGATACGGATGCCAGCAACGTAAAAGTAGGAGCTGTATTGTCTCAGATACAGGATGGCCAAGAAGAAATTATTGAATATTACTGCCAAGCGCATTCAAAACCCTAAAGAAATCATTCTACCACAAGAAAAGAACTGTTCGCCATGAGCAAAAATGTTCAACATTTTCAAGGACAGATCACGCAGTTCTTAAAGCGCTCCTAAATATGAAGCAGCCTGAAGCAGCTGAAGTCACATGGTTTAGAAAACTACAACAGTACAATTTTAAAATCAGACTTGAACTAATAAGAGTGCATAACAACGCAGATGCCTTGTCAAGAAGGACATGTAGAAAAGAATGCAAGCACTGTACCATAATAGAACACAGAAAAAGTTTCTTATTTGAAGAGTCATTCTTATCGTTGATCCAGAGTTATGTGCAACTCAGATGAGAAAAAAACAACTTAAAAACAATGCTCGACGCCATTCCTTCAACTTAAAGAAAATAGTGAAAGGAGTCCTGGTTGGGAAGATATCTCGGATAAAAACTTACATTCAAGGCACTTTGGGCTCAGTAAAACAATGGGAAATTTGGTACTCATTCAGCAGTTATCAAAACTCTAGACAAACTTCGAGAAAGGTTTTACTGGGTTAATTACTGTTAATTACAGGCGTAAAATCATAGTGTGGACAGTGCTCTAACTGTATAGCTAACCAAGGTTCAAGCACAAGATCTAAGGGAAGATTGCTATTGACTACTTCCGCTAATGGCATGGGGTATTTGCCATCTCCAACTAGAGACATCAACAGTAGCTGAAGTTTTAGCCAAGAATGTGTTCAGCCGATTGGAATTCCTTTGGAACTCCATTCTGACCAAGGACTTACTTTTGGATCGAAGCTTTTTTAAAAGCTCTGTGAACTACTTAACATTCATAAAACCAGAACAACAGTTTTACATCCTCAGTCAAAGCACTTCACAAAGGTTGTGAACAGATATCAGAAAGATCGGGACAAATATTTGCAAATTTTCTTAATGTCCTACCGATCCGCAGTTCATAAAACCACCGGAGTATTTGGAAGGAAAGTTAAATTATCTTGCGACATAATGTTTGGTTCCTCAACTGATGAAAGTATAGAGATTGAAGGCTGGATAGATGTTTCACAAGAGAAATTGCGAGAAGTTCATGATCTAGTTAGGGAACGCATAGATCTGTCCACAGACTGAATGAAGAGATATAACATCAAGGCAACCCTGGCAAGGTTCCAGCAAGATGACAGAGTTCGGCTATGGAATCCACAAGGGAATAAATGCAAATTACCTAAGTTGATGCCAGTATAGAAGGGAACATTTATTGTTCTGAAGAGAATTGATGACGTTTATAGAATCCAACGAAACCCCAAGATTAAAATGAAAGGAGTACATCTACACAGGTTGAAGCCATATCATGAAGGTATTCGAGCTGATCCGGACGATCAGAAATAGATAAGGGCAGTATAACGAAAGACTGGGGGAATTCGGCCACGTCCATATAGAAATATTAGAAGAATGGTCTAAGTTGTGTCTACTTTGTCAACTCAATTAAATATCGCGTTTTTTAAAACTGGCGAATTAATCCTTGTCTTGTTCAGATAAATATACCGGGTGTCAACGAATCTATTAGACAAGTCATAATTTCTAGAGTATTATGTGTATCAAAATGAGAATTGGTACAGGTAAATGGTATGTGAAGGGGAGAGTTTTCGCATATTTTCCACTTTCCGGCCACTTCCGGTTTTTCAAGAAAGATTTGGCGTCAATATCTGGGCTGGTATCGTTGAAAACAGAATAATTGGGCCAATATTGTTTCAAGGTCAGTTAACAGGGGTTAGATACTTAGGTTTTCTTCAAAATGAAATCGAAAATCATCTCAATGATATACGTTTAGCAGTTTTACGGCGAATTTACTTTCAACAAGAAGGAGCACCGCCTCACAATACTAGAGAAGTTCTTAATTATTTAACAGAGCATTTTAATAATCGAATTATTGCAACCAATGGTCCGGTACGGTGGCCAGCCCGCTCACCGGATCTTACTGTGCTCGATTTCTTTGTCTGGGGATATGTTAAAGAAAGGGTTTACTATGGAGCAGCCCCAGCTACTCTTGAAATATTAGAAGAAAGAATTTTACGGGCATTTAGAAGTATAACGCCCCAAATGCTACAAAACGTGTTGAGAGAAACAATTGAACGAGCAGAAATGTGTCGTGAAAAAGAAGGAATGCACTTTGAACATCTACTACACTAAACTTTTTAACAAATTCAGCTACTGTACTTTCAAATATTTTAAGTGCGTCGTCTAAGTTATTAGTTTATTTTGTTAGTTTTTTGTTAATTTTGTTAAATTTTTAATCCAATTCCTGTCTTTCGTACTAGTCACTAAAACTTCGCGATTATATTTTTTTGACATCACCTAAGGCCGTTAGATTAGTTTGTGTCCGATCATGGCCACCTAGATGCAATTTTAAAAGTGGCTCTAAAAAAATGAAGTAGACGTAAAAAGTTTTTAAAATGTCACATTCTGATCTAGAATTGTCTCAGAAATCCAAAGATGTTAAAATATATAAGGTGTTCTATTTAAGAATTCAAAACCGGGGCCATTTCCGGTGAAACTGGAAGTGACCGGAAAATATGCGAAAACTCTCCTCTTCACATAACATTTACCTGTACCAATTCTCATTTTGATACACATAACTCTAGAAATTATGACTTGTCTAATAGATTCGTTGACACCCGGTATATATATATATATATATATATATATATATATATATATATATATATATATATATATATGAAAACAATTTTAGCAATTGTTTTTAAATAGCTAAGGGCAATACTTGGTGACATACTTATGACTTGCATTTTCATACGCAGATTTATTAAGTATGTCAGTCACGCCTATTACATATGTATGTTAGATTGTTAAATCATATTTTATATCATCGTTAGTTAAATCATTCAAAAAAAAAAAGGAAAGTTCATTCAGTACTGAAGAAAACACTCAGTAAAATTAATTAACACTAGTGCCATAATACTAAACATCCACATATAATTATTATGCATGTTTGTAACGCCACCATTATTTTTTAAATTCCAAATTTTTTTTGTGTACCGAAACCAGTTTATGTTAAAGGCATACTTATCTACGTTTGCTTAATTATTAATAAATTGTTGGTATTGAAAATTGCAAAGTAGCGCAAAATTATTTGAATTTATACACCATAGAAAAAAAATGTTAGTATACCATGTAATTTTTTTTAACCGACTTCTAAAAGGAGGTATGTATGTTTGTTTTTATGTATGTACACCGATTACTCCGGAACGGCGGCTCCGATTTTAATGAATTTTTTACGTTATGTCCAGAAAGTTACTGCGGTGGTCCAATATTTTTTTGGACGAAATTGGTGCAGTAAATTTCAAGATGGCGCTGACAATATGGCGGCCAAAAAAATGAATTTGGTCCAATTTTCTTCAAAATTGGTACGCAGGAATTTTTGAAAAATCTGAAATTATTTTTAAAAAAATCAGTATGGCGGATCCAATATGGCGGACAAAAAAATTTATTTTGTCCTATTTTCTCCAAAATTGGTGTGGGGGAGATTTTGGAGTCGCACATAACGAATCCAAAATATTTTTTTAAAATTCATAATGACGGATCCAATATGGGGGACAAAAAAATCAATTATGTCCGATTTTCTCCAAAATTGGTACGGGGGAGTTTTCGGGATCGCACATAAAACGAATCTGAAATTATTTTTAAAAAATTCATTATGGCGAATCCAATATGGCAAATATAAAAATTAATTTTGTCCGTTTTTTTTCAAAATTAATATGGGTTAGTTTTTGGGATCGCACATTACGAATCTGAAATTATTTTTAAAAAAATTAAATATAGAGGATTAAAAATTCTACATCTTTCAATATTGTCTAAAATCAGTATTGGTGGATTTTTGTTAGTGCTAATTACGAATTTAGAATATTTTTTGACAAACTTAATCTGACGGATTAAATATGGCGTACTGAAAATTTTACATTTTTCGATTTTCTCCAAAACTGTTCTTGAGGGTGTAAATTATGAATTTAAAAGTATTTTTTCAGGATTCAATATGACTAATCCAATATACCGGACTAAGGATTTTACATTTTCCGATTTTATCTAAAATTGATATTGAGGAATTGTTGGGGCGTATACAAACTCAACATGCAATATAAAATATATCGGGCTAAGAAATTTACCTCTTAAGTACTTTAAATATCGACATTAGAAGGTTTTAGGGTCTATATTACCAATCTAAAATTAATTTGAAATTTAAGATAGTGGATTTACTATAACAGACTAAATATTTGTTTGACACAATTTCACTGGTATTTGGAGAACTCTAAGAATCAAAGAATTTTTAGTGGTTCATTTTAGGGTGATTTATAACTTTGGATAAAATGTGTAATATTTTGTCACCTTGGAGTCATTGCGAGGTAAACTAATCTCGATTAGTACTTTGTTCAAATTATCTATGAATATCATAATGAATTCAAAACTAAAAATCGAAAAATAAAATTTTAATAAAAAAAAATGAACCGACTTCTAAAAATGCGCTAAAAAGTGAAAAATAACTATAAATTTTTATATTAAATTGAAACATTTAGATGTTGGCTCCAACTTATTTCTAAATGATACAAATAATCACTAATATACACAAATTATGGTAAGAAAGTTCACATTTTATCAGATATTAGTTTGGCGCCGACCTCAAAAATTTCAATTTCATATAAAAATTTATAGTTATTTTTCACTTTTAAGCGCACTTTTAGAAGTCGGTTCAATTTTTTTATAAAAATTTTATTATTCTTTCCTTCTTAATTTTTTTATGTCGTAAAACATCAGTAAAAAATAATAATTCTTATATTAGGAATTTAGTAATAAAACTTTTCATAACAGACATAGTGTCTAATTTTATTTAATTTCTCTTTTGAAACAGCAAGCCAATATTAAACAATTTCTTCAAATACCTATTTCAGAAATTATTTAAAATGTTTTTCAATGAGGCAATAATTTTGATTTCGTGATTTGACGAAATTATGACACTTTAACATTACAATAATAGTACTTATGTTCACCAGCGAGTGTAAATATTCAAAACTTGTTTTAGCCTAAGCAACAGCAATAATTTTATCCCGATTTACTTAAAATACCAGCAAAATCACATTCTGGAGAGGAAAACGCAGGAATATTGCCAAATATGAAAATTTTTTATAAACCCTTTTCGAATAATTTTTTTGGAGAAAAATTGAACTTTTTTCTCTAATGCAGTTTTCATTTATCCGGTCGCAAAGTGTTGTTCAAAAAAAGGCCCTAGGTTTTCGAGTCCCTGCAGTAACTTTTTTGTACATTACAAATCAAAAATTAATTCGTATTTCTTGGGTAACAAATTGGTATAATAGATTTCTGATTAGTTATTTTCTCTGTACCAGCAAAAGATTTCGAATTTATATATTGAAAACCTATTAAGAAGGTGTTATCCCTTAAATTAATAATATTAAATTAGTTTCCTACAGATTTCAAATTTCTTAGTTAAATTTTCTGTAACAAAAATATGATGAGAAACATATACTCTCATTTTATGTTTAGGATGCGCAGTTTTAGCCACAAATACTCGAAAATTATATTCCATTGGCAACACTCAACTAAAACTATGAAATATTTGATTATGACAAACAGTTATTTTGACTTATTCTTTTTCTACCAGGTTATAACTCGATAGCACGGATTTCAAAAAATAAAGTGGATGCCAGATTGAAATTGAGCTGTCAAACTGAAAATGCCCATAGTGAGTACGCGACGCCATTTTGAGGAAAAAGTAGTTTTGGCAAGTCAAATTAACCATCAAAAGTAAAAAAAAATAGTGTCATTTTTGTTGTTGTGAAGTTATTGATTGTCATTAAAATATTTGTTCTTTTATTTTATATTACTTAACAACCAAGTAATATAGACCAAACCATCAGTCAAATATTTAGGTGTAAATATAGACCATAAAATTATCTTAAATTGGCACTCGAGAACCATTAAAAATGTATATAATGAGCCAAATACTTTAGGAGTCTAATATATAAATAAAAAGGGATATCGAGAAAAACACCAACTCATATAGACAAAGCAATATGCCGACGTCAATTGAAATACATGCCTTCTATATACAGTAATTGCAGAAAGCCAGCACTGATAAACCTTGAAAAGGT
Source organism: Diaprepes abbreviatus (assembly GCA_034092305.1). Classification (NCBI taxonomy): domain Eukaryota; kingdom Metazoa; phylum Arthropoda; class Insecta; order Coleoptera; family Curculionidae; genus Diaprepes; species Diaprepes abbreviatus. The sequence continues at coordinate 15,763,628 of JASJET010000110.1, read as the reverse complement.
GGAAACCATAGTTCTTCTTAGTATGACTACAATCCATCATCCTATCAATTCACTATATTATTATTAAATGAAAAAAACATGACAATTTACATAATAATCAACAAAACTACAAACAACGATTAGAAATAAAGAATCACTGAAGCATTTTTATGCTTGTGTGTAATTCAAGATTAAATAAAATTTAATACAAAATACAAGTATTACTATAGCGTCATAATCTAATGAAAAGTCCTTGGTCACGTAAAAATGTTACAATTTCAGAAAATGTCACAACTAAGTGTTAATAATCGGGGAATAAAGTCAAAATCATTTAGATTTAATAAAAAAGGTTTTAAAAAAACACGAAGCCAAAACGTAAAGTTTAAAACCAGCATCATCCATCAATTATTGTATGAATTCACTAAAGATCCAGCCTCTTACTGCAAGATATCCTATCCTGATAATTGTGAAAAAAAAACTGAAATTTGGCCCATAATAAAGGAACTGTGTAAGACCAGAGACCAAAAACCATAGGCCAGCCAGAACACATCCCTTAACGATACTGGCAGATCTCAAATTCAACCTTTAATATACTTTTTTTTTGATTTTGTAAAGATTTGTAGAGGCTTGAAGATCAAATATACCATAAATAAGTTTTTTATACTGAAGGACCTTGTTCGTTGGCCTGTTGGTTTCATATTTATATGTCCAAACAAACTAAAATCATAATAATATCTATTTAATTGTAGTCTAGTATAGTGATTAACACACCCTAATTGAGTGAAATGTTGTAGTTAACGCTTTTTACAATACAAAAATTTGTTACTGATTTATATAAAGGTTTCAAATAACTTACAAATTGTTATATCCCAAATTTTTTATAAGTTGTGTTGATGAAAACATTATGTTAGACTTAACTGATTAAGAATAAAATACTCGGCTGTCATGGTTATATGGACACAAGTATTTATGTTAAATATATAATCAGAACTAGCCTTAGAAAATCATTTTTAAATTGCACGCTCATACTATTGAAATATGAGCAAAATCTACTGTAATGATTTTGTATGTCTATAATTTACTTGAAATTTGTCTTGCAACCTTCTAAGGATATTTTAATTTAAAATTAGCAAATATTAGTTTTTTTAATGACGAATTATTTTTAACAACCAAAAATATCATAACATTTTTTAATCTATATATTTTTACGACCGACCAACAGTATCGCAGACATCCAAAGATTATCAATTGACACGAATTGGATAAGTCGGGTGAGTTTATAACGTAATACTGTCATTTTATCTCTTTCCACTGTCTGTTTCGTACAACTACTCATGTTGACAAAAATTTGGAAATTCATGTGAATTGCTTCTACCTTTGTCAATTAGAGCTAACCGATTATATTTAGACTCATACCAGGTATACAAAGATACCAAAGTATGCAGCTCTGTGGGAACCCTTTCCATGTTATCGGGTCCTAGGTGACGTGGTTTGCTGTATTTTCTACAAACTTTCGGACGGTCTGCGCGGTTGCAAGGAGAACTGCTTTCTGAATCGGCTTATACACATGCTCACTAAGGCCCAGTCTCTTGATGTTCTACAGGAAGTTCTCTGGTATCGCATCACTTGTTGACAAAATTATGGAAATCGGTTGGACGCTGTTTATTGCCCATTGTTTTCGAATTTTAACCTCGAGATCTCTGTATTTGGCGATCTCCTGGTTGTATTTTCGCCTTAGACTGTTGTTGTTAGGTACAACAATGTCAATTAGTGTAGTTCGCCTAGAAATGTTATCTGTTAGTATAATGTCTGGTCAATTATAAGTAACTATCTGGTTCGTTAGAACCGTTCGGTCCCATTATAACTTAAGCCCGTTGTTTCAAGAATAGGCTCCGGATTGTACTTGTATTAAGGCACTTTTTTGCGAGAACTGTTAGCTCTTAGAACCATGTTGTAAGGAACCTGTTTTATTAAAATAATATGCAAAACTTTTGTTTAAATTTACGATAGTTGTTCTACTAATATCCTCTTTAACTTTGGCTTAGAAATCTTGGAAAAACGGAACAACTAGCGTCTTCTTGGTAATGACAACGATGTGATAAAAGAAGGACAAAATAGAAGTAATATTTTTCTTATTATATCTTATTTTACGCTACCTTGATGATTTCTGTTTACTTTTAATGCTTGTTATTAACGAGAAATCTTACGTGAATCACTTTATTTTTGAAAATGCTCTTACTACAAGGAGTAAGATCGTAATAACAGGAACGTTTTGGCTACGATCACAATTTTCTACAGAGCATCATTTATTACTAAAGTATTTTACATTTAGAGAACGAAGAAGGAATATTTTTTAAGAAACTGGTATTGTTTATTCAGTTCAGTAAGAAATTATGCAATTAATATAGTTTACACATCTTTATGATAAAAACATATGATAAAGATTTGGTAACTGAAATTTAATAGGTTCCAGAGTTAAGTACATCAAAGTTGGCCAAAAAATTGCGTTATACGTACACCGAATTTAATGGTAATTAATAATTAATGATAATGATCCACTTAAACTTAAATTTACCAGTCCCTTGAAAAAAAAACACATTTTACTTTAAAATACAAAATTTTATTGAAACTAAGTTTGTTACACAAAGAAGTTGTATACTGTGTACATTTTATCAGTTATTATGACAAATTTATAATTTGCTCAAAATATTTTTTAGACAGATGTGAGGGGATATCTTTCTCTTTCGCATCTTCTTTGTTAATTTTACTATATAGTCGGATACACCGAATTATTCTGTTATTTTATTTCTTGACTATGAATCAGGCAAAAGGCTTATTTTTTCGTCATTATTGACCAAACAGCATTTTTCTTTGAGTTTTTGTATCAAAATACTATATTTATTTTCTGATAGGTCATAACTGGCCAAGTCTTCTTCCTTTAAATATTCGTGAAATGACGTTCATAATTTCACTTGAACTTGTCTAAATATTTAATTTTATGATAATGGCAAATATTACTGATTTCATTGTTAACTCTCAATTTTAATAATTTTTGTTTTTCTAAAGGTAGGTCACTCACCATTAATATTTCAGCTGGCACAGTTTTATACTTTTGTTTTGAATACTACTCATGAACTAGTTATCCCATAAAACAACTGATATTTAATAAATATTCACTGGTTCGCATTAAAAATATATTCTACATACAATTTACTTATTATATGTAATTTAAAAACTTTAGAAAGTTACCGATATAACATTTTTAATGCAACTTTTTCCCTTGTTCACTCAAAAAAGAGCTAAAAGCTAGTGAGCTCAATTTCAACTTAAATCAGTGGGGGCGGTGATTCAAGTCTTAACTTGCAGGCTTCTTGTATCAGCAGACAAAGAACAAGTATTGACAGGAAAGTTTTAGGAACTTGGATTGGAAACTTCAACCGATATACATTAATATTGAAATTCCCAACAAATATCTAATTAGAAAGTTTAATTTATTATTTATTAAGATTTAAAAATAATTATTTTGAAATATTCTATAGTTTATATACTTTCTAATTCTATTCTTATTTTGGATAACTTAGGGCACATATTTATCACTTTTCTGTTGTTTTAATTAAATTTATTCAATGACAAAAACATTGTGTCACTGTTAAATATTAGAAAAATGGATTTTTACTATTAATTACCATCAAATTTTATGTGCTTGTAACGCACTTTTTTGTCAACTTTCATGCAATTTAACTCTGGAACCCGCTGAGTCTCAGTAATCAAATTTTTACCATATATTTATATCATAAAGAAGTATAATATGGGCATTTTTGGAAAGTTATTTAAGAAAAGACAAAGTTTTCAAGCTTTAAACCTCTATAGCAAGTAGTCCTATAATAAATATACAGGGTGTCTGATACATCGATAGAAAGTTTAGAACAGGTGATAGAGAATGACATTTTGAATAATTTATGCCATATATGCCTTAATACAAAAATGCACGGTTGTCGAGTTACAGTACATTTTATAATTTTTCTGTTTTCTGGTAATTGGTGATTGAAAATTTAATTTTTATGATACTGGTACAATTTTTCGGTTTAAAATATTTTTTTTCTTATTCTTTGGTTCATACACTGTAATAAGAATAAGAGGACTAAAATTAAAATAACACACAGAAAACTGTGCACTCAAAAATTTTATTCATCTACGAAAATTCAAGTTTCATTCTTAGATTTGAGTGATGTTTTTTTCTAACAGTGAGAAAAATAAATGCATTCAATTTATTTTAAAAATAACTTTATTAAATTATCTTTACAGTGGTTTATCGACACCTGTATCAATAAAATACTACATACATTATATTCAGGGAAAATATTCATATTAACGAAATTAATAATTTTTTCAATTCACTTTTTTTTTATTTAATTAAAATACAAAATATCAGCATTGGATGTTCTGAACGCCTAAAAGATGAATTTTTTGTGTTTCTGTTCACCAGGCCGGTAGTTGTTATTTCGAAAATAAACATAAACAAAATAAAAACACCAATAGATAAACAATCAGTTTTTTTAGCCAGCCATACAGATGATATCGGCTTTCGTGCTGGTCGCACACGTTTGCCATTGTGTTTTATACCAGGTCATTGTTCATTTGCTAAATTTAAAATTGCCTTGTTGACAAAACGATTGTTATTTTTTCCAATTTAGAATACACTGATATAATTTTCATGTATGATAGAGCAGAGGGCAATGCAGCTGCAGCTTAACGACTATATCGAGATCGATTTCCTGGAAGAAGAGTTCCCAACGTACAAGTTTTTATTAACACATATCGCCGTATACCCTGATTCAAGGCCTTGAAGAAGGTGATCCAGCACGGAGAATTCTGTTCTGCCGTTATTTGTTAAATGCTGATATTGAAGATGGACTTTTCTTAAATGAAATTTTCTCGGGAGGGAATCACCAACTTCCACAATCTGTATTATTGGGCTGATGAGAATCCGCATATGAAAAAAGAAATATCCATCCAACAAAAATTCAGTGTAAATGTATGGGCAGCGATAATTGGAAGAACTTTCATTGGGCCAACCTGAACATTTAAATGGAGACAATTACTTAGAGTTTTTACGAAATGAAATGCCGAACATCGTGGATTAAATACCATTGAACGTTAGAGACAGAATAATTTTCCAGAACGACGGACGTCCAGCACATTATCGGCTTGACGTAAGAGATTTTTTAAATGAAACATTCCCTAATCGTTGAATCGGAAGAGACGGTCCCATATTGTGGCCTGCGAGGTCCCCAGACTTGACGCCTATAGATTTTCACATCTGAGGACGTATGAAAGCACTTGTCTATAAAGTTGAAATAATGGACCGTAATCAACTGATTGAAAGAATTAATGAGACAGGTATCACACTTAGGGAAGAAATGAGACTAGGCGTAACCACCACCCAAATAAGGAAAAGGGCCCGAAAATGTATTAGAAATAATCGCTCACATTTCGAACATAACATGTAAAATAATACTTAAAGTGATTTTATCCTCTTATTGTTATTATAATGTATCAACCAGAGAATGGGAAAAAAAAAATATTTTAAACCGAAAAATTATACCAGTCACATAAAAATTAAATTTTCAATCATCGATTGCCAGAAAACCGAAAAATTATAAAATGTACTGTAACTCGACAACCGTGCATTTTTGTACTAAAGCATATATGGCTTAAATTATTGAAAATGACATTCTCTATCACCTCTTAATAATTTTCAAGCATTAAGTCTCGTTTTAAGTTAATTTTAACTTTATAGTTGTGAATTTTTTTCTTCACTTTCCTCAGTACTTAGATAATATTATGTAAGGAAAAAAAATTTAGAACATATTCTGATTATTTTGTTTTTTTTTATCCTAATATGTTTTTATCTAACAGAGTTAGATACATTGGCTTAAAACTTGTTTTCAACCGAAAATCGATTCCGAAATAAAGTTAAAATTGCTGCAGAAAAAAAAGTATGTACGAAAAAATTTTTTAACCATAGTTTTGAACTTTTTTAGTATTGAGGAATAGGTGGTATAAAATTAGTGAAATCAGCAAATATTGTGCAACATGTCTGGATGACTACATATATTTAGACCATGTGAAAAATTAGTAGTTCTTAGTTATACAAACAAAAATTTAAAATACAATCAAGTAGGATAAACGATAACAAAAAAGAGGTAGTAATTGCCAAAAGTAAATCAATGAAGCAAATGTGATCTATTTGTTTTTCATTAGGTTTTACGATGTATCTCGGTCTTTCTTTTCTTATAAATCATTACACCAAAACGAGTTACAAGAATAATATATTTCATGCTGGGATAGAACGTTTATATTACACTCTTGAATTAAATTAGATCAGTCTAAAAAGATTTACATTGTTACAGAAGCCACCACCACACAAACACACTATTGCATTTTCTCCTAAATATGGGTACATAAAAAACTAAAAAACCTAAAATGTTTTATCAGGCGTTCAATGAAAAAACTTACTTGAAAAAATGTACCTTTCTTATAACCGAACTTTTCCTGTAATCCCCTACATTAGGAAATACTAAATTTGATTTATTTTCACAACAAATTTTCTTGTAAACAATATGAAATTTGCATAATTTTTAAGTATGTAATGAACGTATATACGATCATTAAGACTTCAAGGTTTCTTAAATTTATAACCGAAGATCAAAATATGTAATCGTTATTATCAGAATTCAATAAATCTTCGCTCATTACATTATTTACTTTGGTAGGGGAAGCTAAAAAATTGTATATAAACTTGTATAGTAGTAATTTTCAGTATCACTTCGAAAAACCAAAGTGAAAAATTCGACATGTTTACCAAAGTTGTAGTGTTTTCCGGCCTTTTGGCTGTTGTTCTTAGTGCTGCAGTGCAAGAACCAGTGGCAATTGTTTCCCAAGACTCTGATATTCAACCAGATGGTAGCTATAAATGGAACTTTGAATCTGCTGATGGAACTAAACAGGATCAAAGTGGTGCACCCAAACCAATTGACAAAGAAGTAGCTGAAGTAGTACAAGGTTCCGCTGCTTGGACCGACCCAGAAGGTGGTAAACATGAACTCTCGTACGTAGCTGATGAAAATGGATATCAACCACAAGGATCTGATGTACCAGTCGCTCCGGAAATTCCCGCTCAAATCGCTAGAGCTTTGGAATGGATTGCTGCTCATCCCCAACCTGAAGAAAAAATCAAGTAAATTTCAAAATAATTTTGTACAAAAATTGTAATATTTGACCCGGCTGTGTTCTTGTTTTCTTCGATTTTTGTTGTTAATTTTTATATAATTCTGTAAATAAACGTGTTATTTATTGAATATTGCGCTTTTGTTTATTTATTCTTTTGAAATATACATATGTGCTAAATACTTTTTAGTACAATGTTTCGGTTAATCGAGAAACTTTACAGAAAAATAGCTTTTATAAAACCAAGATATCCTTTATTTTTCTTATTTCGATAAAAAAAATTCAAATGAAAGAATGGTACATTGATACAAAAAAAATTTTGATGCATATTTATAACTGCGACTAGAAAATATTTGACTATGACGTGTTTGTTATTTCGAACAAAAAAAAACGAGCTTCTCAATAGAACAATTGTCTATATAAACTCTAATCCCTTATCAATGATATATGTAAAAATTGAATAAGTAATGTTGCGAATAATATTATGTAAATATTATTATCATCTATCATAGTTTGCTTTATCTATTGAAATGGCTATTTACCGAAAACAATTTCTTCTTATTTTAAATTTTGAAGGATAAATAAATATATTATCCACAACTATACAAAGTTTATATAGTATAATCGTTGAAATTAATACAATCCATTCTTAACTTATATAGTATATATATATATATATATATATATATATATATATATATATATATATATATATATATATATATATAGGTATATCACTTGAAGAATATCTCAAATCCTTTCTTAACAATATTGTAAAAAAAGACCTGAAATGGAATAAAAATATGATTTTACTTACTTAATTAATCCTTCTACTTTCTATCTTTAGGTGTAAGGTCCGAGTAGAGTCAAGTTGAGACTCTTCTGCATTCTTTCTTCCATCGCTTCCTATCCCGAATCTGGTGTTGGAATCATTCCCACTCTAACATCGCCGTTCCATTTACTTCTTGGTCTTCTTATCTTATTTTTGCTTGTCTCTCGCGTATCCGTGTATCCTTCCCACTCTAACATCGCTGTTTCATTTACTTCTTGATCTTCTTATCTTATTTTTGCTTGTGTCTCGCGCATCATACACTTTATTCGCCTTAACTGTCCTACTTTTCCGTTAATCCCCAGGTTCGTCCAATATGTCTCATTTCTTACTTTATTTCTCTTGATCTTACTCTCTATTCGTCTCAGAAATCTCATATCCGTTGCAGTAAAACGTGTTTAGTATTTTCTTTCATTGTCCATGTCTCGTTACTGTATATTGTCGTTGGTATTATTACTTTTTCCACAATCTGTTTTTGAATTTTCTTATTTACTAGAAACATTGATCTCATCATATAGGACATTCTTTCTGCTTTCTTCATTCCCTTACTTATTTTTTGATACATTTTTTCATTGCTATCTATTATTATTCCCAGATATGTATTATTTTCCACGTGTTCCAATATTTTTCCTTGTATTTTAATGTCACGTGTTTTCCTTTCTCCTGCAATTATCATTTTTTTGGCCTTCGATATTTATCTTCATACTTATCTTTATGACTTCCTTGTCTAAAATTTTCCATGTTCCTTTGTAACATTTTTAGTTGGTTTCGGTGATTATTAAGTAACCTTTCGTCTATCATCATCGAAAACAATAATGGGATTAACACTACCTCTTTTTCAGAATTATCGTTGTTTCGAATTATATAGACTCTTTGTTATTAATCCTTATTACATATGTGTTCTTCCTATTAATCTACTTTCTTAATCTTATTTCTATTGTTCTTTTATATTTCTTTATATTTCCAAAACCTTCCATATGCGTTCTCTTCTTACACGATCAAAAGCTTTTTCTGACTATATAAAACAAACGTATTTTCTTTTTTATAAGTTTTTTGCCTACTTGTCTTAGAGCCAAAATTAAATCTTGTGAGCTTTTTTTCTTCCTGAACTCATATTCAGTGTCTTCTACACTATCCTCATTTATTTTTCTTATTCATCTTTCTATTGTGTTTTCTATATTTTGCTTTATTTTTTAAACACACTGTATAATATAAAAAAAATACTTTTATGCGTCCCAAAAACATCTAATGACACTTTTGAAGAAATTGGGACAATATAAATTTTTAGCCAGCTATATTGGATCCGCCATATTAAAAATTAGGTAAATAGTTTTAAATTCTTAATCGACTCCTCCAATACTAATTTTGGGGGAAAATTTTAAAATTTTTCTGTTCCATATCGAATTTTTCATATATAATTTTAAATTCATACGCTATGTCCTAGAAAACCTCTCCATACCAATTTTGAAAGATATCGAACAATATTAATTTTTTTGTCAGGATTATTGTAAACACCAACTTGAATTTTTCTCAAGTGTCGAAGAAATCCATGTACATACAAAAAAGTAAAGCAACCGAAAGAAAAATTAACAAGATCAAATTAATCGGATAAGCCGTTTTGAAGCTACAAGTGTTTAACAGTGATGCCAACAAATCGTATTGTCGTTTTGTACGAGTTGTTTTACACTTCTTTTAACTTACATAAACTAAAAATCTAATAACTGGAGTTCAAAATGTTTAATTTATTTATTAAACTAAAGTCAATTTCAAGTTTTTGCAAGACGAAAAACATCACACTTCAAAGAAATCTCACAGGAAGAGGTCAAAGTGAGACAAGAATCTTAAAACGTTAGACTTCTCAGTGGAATTTTATAGATTTGTGTTAAATTAAAAGCTTATATATACCAGGAGTACTTGAAACAATATCTACCTAATCAGATAAAATCTTCTGACTTTGCATTATTCAATAACGGCAACTTTTTCTAGTTGTGTGGAAAATTTTATTTGAATTCGTTCATTATTTTGAATTTTATGAAAGGTTTTGTAACAAAAAATTAGTTGAAATTGGAACATTATAGTGTATTTAAATTTATAAAAAAGAGACATAACTGTCCTAAAAATAGTCACGGATATTCAAGTGATTATCCCATATAGGGAAGAAGCCCCATAGTAAGTAAAATCTTGATCCAAACAGTTTCGATGAGGTAATGCATTCGTTGAAAATGAGCCATAAAGTGGAAGGGAGTCAGACACAATCACTGGTTCTCGGAGATTGTTGATTGGAAGTGTCTACTATTGCCAGAGCAATAAATGTATCTAAATCAAGCCTTATGACTAATTTTCGGGATAAAATTCAGTATAAATAAAGTTTCAGTAACGTGGATTCCAAGATTGTGCAAACCTGAACAAAAAAATATAATGCTGCAAATTTTTTAAAATCATTTGAGACCGTTGAATAGAGCAATGTACTCGTGTCGTAATGTCGATAACTTTTCAAAAAAAATTTGAATATAAAAATTTTGTTAATATGATAATTACCATGACTGTTAACGATATTTCAACACTGAATTATTACAGTGATTTTAAACCTTCACAAGCGATTGTCAACAAATTAGAAACGATGGATAAATGGATTCATCACTTCAATCCTAAAACTAAAAGTCTTATCACATTCTCAAGAACTTAGTGTTCTGACGTTTTATGAAAAAGTTATGGCATCCGTTTTTCTGAAGTTCAGAATTTTTGATTATTTGTCGAAAAAGTACACAATACAAGACTTTATTTTTCCCATCTTATAAGGAAATTGCGGGGTATATTAAAGGAAAGCGCCAAAGAAAGTTAACAAAATCTGTGTTATTGCAAATCTTATATTGTCAGAATGCTATTACGATTGTAGGATATGAAATACTTTAATGTTCACTTTGTTCATTCTATCTAAACTCACGTGATCATCGCATAATTCCAAAACTAAAATAAATATATATATGGCAAGTATTACGTTAACTTTACATTTATATATTCTTAATAACGAATTGTTGTTATTAATTTCTAACTTTATTCCTAACACAATAAAGTTTCAGGTGAACAATAGCAGGAAAACAAGATAAGAAATTTGGTCAAACGATGACGGAATATAAAAAAAAGTAATATGTTTTAATAAATAAAACTGGGTTGGCTTTTTTTGCTAGTTAATCCAATACGCCTCTAAAGATAAAAGTGAATTAATTATATGTTTAGGTAATTAATATAAAGCCTGTCGCTCCAAGACAATATATTGCAAAAGGTAGTTTAAGATAAATTGTCTTCCACTAAGATACGATAAGATAAGAAGAAGAGTCGAGCTCATTAAACTTAGAACAGCCTAGTAGATGAAGTCAAAATTCTACAGATAAGCTGCAAATAAGCCAAAGATAAAAGATAAAAATTGGGGCTCATCTGTAGTCCTCCTGACGAAGTAGGTTGGTACTCGAGAATCTTTTTTCATATGGCTTTGGCCTCATTGTGCTTCGTATAGTGTTTGTTAACCGAATTCCCTCTGATAAGTGGGAGTTTGTAGATTACGCAATGGCAAGTACCTTTTAGCTCCGTTTTATCCTGGTGATGGTGAAAAAATATAAAGATAGGCAGTACAACTCAACCCAGTATTAGGTTTCCAAAACGCTGGTAGTTTAGATTTAAAAAATAAATAATTCAGGCCAACAACAGGTCTTTAAGATAGTTTTCATGAATTCGATCATGACCTTTTACAAACGACATGCCATCTTTATGCCTATCGGCCAAGATGGCTTAACATGAATTAAGAAGAATTGCTGTAAAATCAATATTATCGTTAAATGCTAAATAAATGTATACTCTATTGATACATTTAAATATGTTCAAGCGCAAACAAAAGGTAATTTGTCTTTCAGAGAAGATAATCCGCAAAATTTTGAAAAAAATCTTAAGAGAAAAAAAAAACGAACCTCGGTCTTTCGCAGTTGGCTAACAAAGACTCAGAGTTCATGATTCCGGTCATTCATCACAGAAAAAACCTTCAAACAAGTGATGTTTAACATATTTTTTAATTTGATGGAATGAATCAACCGAAAAATGGTATAGCGACTAAACTAAACTAACAAAAATAATCTAAAACTCTTTTAAACTAAATAAGTTAAGTTTTAGAAAAAAAATTATTACTTTTTTCTTTTTACTAAAACACTCTTTTGAACAAAAAACCCTGACAACTGGGATAAAATGGTCCAATTAACTGACTTTTACTTGCGATCGATAAATGATTCACGAAATTATATCAGGTGATTATGACAGCTGCAACTGATGGATCATAGGTTTGAGGAAGTTTAATAACATTTTGCTAAAAAACAGTAGAAACATTGACGCAGCGTTGAAAATAAATAGTTTGACTAAAATATGGTTATCGGACGTACATTGTCATTATGTTTGTTTGTATGTGGAACATTTCGATTAGGTTACATCTTTAATCATTATCAAGCATAAACTGAATGGGAGGTTTAATTTTAAGAATATAAATTAAACTTATTCTGGTAAAATCAATTGGGGTCAAATAAAAAAATTCGAAAAAATATTGCCGACATTGTTGGTATTTGCTGACACTTGAGCTATAGTGCTTACTGATGAAGTACCTATAATTATTATATCACCTAATGTTATATAGATTATGGATTCAGCAATGGTTGCAGACAGAAACAAATTAGTATTGATGGTTCATTGGTAGGATTGGCATCTTAGATTGATCGTAGTGGTAGTAAACATAAATTACAAAAGTCTACAAGGGTCTGTTGTTGGGTAACTTAGGGTCATTTACGAAATAATTTGCTACGTAGAATCCAAATCCGACGTCAGAATTGGCTCATCGTATCAAAATTTTCAGATCTTTGAGGTTATGTACTCGAAAAATTTTTTTTTGCTACTTTTGAAGTTATGTACAGCATCCACTTAATTCGTTCGGTGTTTTCTCTAGTTGCATCATTCAATATACTCTTGCCCTCCAAAGTAAACTATTAAGCGAAGGTGATCGCTCAATAGCTTATCTTGAAAGGTAAGAGTAGTATTAAAAATGCATGCAACTAGAAAAAAAAACTTGTACATCATGCACATAACCTCAAAAGTAGACCTGTGTTATCACTAGGAATGATTAACATTACCCGAATATGTTTATACACGATTGTGCATTAGTATTAATAATTAAATATTATTTATAAGAATTGAATTTGTTATAAAGAATTACAAATAATTTCTACCGATAAGATAAAAGAGATAATCACCAGATATGATTAACATTGACAAAAAATGATGGTAGAAGTTTCTTATATTAGTTTCAATAATTAAATATTATTTATATAAATAAGTGATAAAAATGGATATGAACTACAAGGAAGTGATGTACCAATCGTTCCAGAAATTCCAAAACAGAGCTTTCGAATTATTTGCTGCTTATATCAAATCATAAGAATCCTATTTGAACCCCCTGTGTTGTTGTTCCTTTGAATTTTTTCTAAATTTATTTATAATTTTGTGAAAAAAACATGTTATTTTTAAACATTACTCTTCATTTATTCCTTAATTTTATTCAAATATATAAAGTAAATAAATTTTGGTAAAATGTTTTGGTTAATATAGAAACTTTGCAGATATTCCTTAAGTTTTAAAAAATGAAGGATAGTTTATTTGAAATAAGTATTTTGAAAACAACAATGGTACATTTATACGGTTTTTTTTCTATAAATATTTATAAACTTGAACTGAAAGTATATGGCCATGATTTATGCCTATATTTGTAACAAAAAAATGAGCTTCTGAATAGAACAACTGTCTATAAAAACTCAAATCCCCTGTGAATGGCATATGCATTTGAATTAGTAATAGTACATATAACATTAAGAATTTATTATTTATTATGTAATATTGATCGTTTTATTTAGTTTTTGCTACTTGAGAAAACTATTTAGCAAAAATAGTACTTCTTATTTGCTATTTGGATAAATTGATCAGAATTAAAATTATAATGTTATAATTTCATTTAGTGGCAGAAATTAATGTTACATCAATTCTAAACATAGGTATATAAACTTGAATATATTTGCTTGTATGTGTGTATGTTTTTGTATTTAAAAAATCACCATATATGGACTTTAAAATTTGCATAACAAAAATCAAAAATTTTTAAAATATAACTTCGAAAATTCGGATCTTTTGGGGCTTTAGCATACCTTGGGAAATATTCTCGCAAAGGCCTTTCAGAGTATCTTAATAACCGCAAAACATATCTTAACAAAATTGTAAAAGAAAATTAGAATTTGTAATAAAAATTAGGTTTCCCATTAAGTTTTTCATTCAGGAAGGTAATTGATTTTTAGTTTCAAAAAAGATTAAATTTACTAAAAATTCTTGGATTTACCAATTTCGAATTAATTGGACCATTAATCAAAAAATAAAAAATAAGTGCAGAACAGAATTAGACCGGTTGTTGTTGATGTCGTGTTTGATGAGCTTTTCAGATTTTGAAAACTTATTTTATTTAGATTTCTCTAATTGTTGCCAACTTGAATTTCCAAGCTTTTTGGATTCTTATCATCGTATTATCATAACTAAGAAATCGTGATCTCATTGCTACAATAAGTTCAGCTATGACTTTTATCTGGTTGAGCCATCCAGATGGTTAATCACCATTTGGATGGCTCGCGTTAATCACGCCATGATGTCTTGGATTATTAATTTTTTCAGATTATCTTCCTCCCCTCTACGATAGATCACTGACAACCTACCTATAATTCCTACCTCGTTAAGCACTGGTATGTTGGAGTGTTTTTAATCCAACATATACGTAACATGGGACGTCAGCATCACATCTCACATGTGTCAAATCGCTATCTGCCAGCCGCTAGCATTGTTCAAAATTCCGCCCCTAATAGATAGGTTCGAAATATCGATAGCATAACAAGTATGATTTTAGTGTTTTATGTTATTTAGTAGTCTTTTCATTTCAGTCAGATAGCCATTGCTCCACGTGCTATTGTATTTGATTTTTTTCGCACTGTATTAAATTGTGATTAGAGCCGTTCCCTAGGGATAATTCCAGTATTATATAGTGACTTATATAAGTCTATTAACAGACCTACTTGATCCTCTGAGATTAATTTAATTATTTCTGCTGGAATATTGTCAGATCAACTTTATTGAATTTTGCTAATTTTATTACATTCTCTGCTGTGTTTGTCCCATAACTTTTTCTGTGTTGTTGTCTCTGATTCTGTGTTGCCTCTCGTCTTTACAAAGTTCTTAGACGTATTCCTTTTATCTTTCTAGTTTGCATTTGATGTCGGATATTATTTTTTTTCTATATCCACCAGGATATTACTATTGCTTTATTTTTAGGGCTATAATTTATTTCTTTTTTTGTAAAAGTAAAGTCGTCATCGTATCATTGTATTCTTCTATTTCTAAGCATTTATCGCTGTACCACTTCTTTTTCGCTTCTCGAATTTTTGCTCTTATTTCTTTCTGTATATTTTTGTATGTACTTTCATTTTAATTTTCAACTAATCTTCTTTTCATTAGTTTTAATATCTCACTCGTTATCCATGGTATCTTATCCAAAGACTCTTTAACTGAAACCATTATTATGATTTTAAAGTTTTTTTTTTCAATTGAGTTTTCGTTTGTAATGAGTAATTTTTTGTTAAGTTCTTCCTCAATTCGTATTTTTCGTTCGTCTTTGATTATTAGACATTTTAGAAACGAAATGATCTGTTTTCCATTCTGTTAGTATTTCGTCTTCTTTGGAAGAAATTTATATTTTATTCTCCAATACCCCTTTGCCGGTATATTAGGATTTCGGTATTAAAGTTCGCACAATAATTTTTTTTTGTATTTTATTCATTTGCGATAAACATAACTTAGAAATATGTTTACGGAATTACCTTGGGGAATACATTACAATGTGAGAAAAATACAAATATTTTGCTCCTAATGAAAGTTCTATAATATGTTAATGAAGTCATTCAAAAAATTTTCTGATCAACATATTTTTTCAGGTACTGGTCCTCCTTCAATGATCCTTTTCCGATCAAAAGTTTTATCTGACAATATGTAGATTTTGGTCTTCTTAATATTTCTATTCAGGTCCTTGTTGGCACAAATTGCATACATTTCTATTTGGAAAATGGTATGGGTGTTTCCTAAGGTTTTAGCAAGCCCTAAGTCTGGGCCTGATACTTTCACCCCAATTCTTTCTACCATCTTAGATTCATCAGTAAACCACACCACTAAATCTTTCTCTAGTCGAGATAGCCCGTCTCTATTCGCTTGGTAGCAGTCAGTTATTATTTTATAATTTATGTCAAAGTCATTCCTTAGACTCATAAAATCTATCGGTTTCGATATGTGTTTCTGTTTGAAATAGCTTATAGACATTTATTGCCGCCGCCTTCATCATAGCTATGTGCAGTGGAGGGAGATTTAGAATTTATCTCTATTGCCACTACGGAGCATGGTGGCCTCCGTGACTCCTATTCGAGCTAACCTGTATTTTACGCAGCTTTATTTGAGCTGCTGCTTGCCACCTCACTTAGACAGTATACATGACCATCATTTCATATGACCATAAAATCATTTTCTGTCTCAAACCCCAGGTTTTTTGAAAGATTGTAAAGTCTAGCTGACCCCTATTGCTTTCGAGAGAATATTGTCAATTTGGCTGTTCGAGGTCAGTACCTGGTCTAATATTACTCCTTTATATTTAACCTTTTTGAAAAAGCTCAGCTTTCTTCATTTTAAGATTGGGGCATTTATACTTAGTTTGCGTCTTCTCGTAAATAACACGAGGATCGTTTTGTCACCATTAACATGTAGACTTTCACCGTACGTGCAACACTATTTGTGTTCATTTTCGTAATTTTCAGACATTCTTTAAATTAATAAGATCTAATTGTATTGTCTTACTCCAGTAACTAGAATTTTTTAAAGATCTTATACCTTAAATTAACTGTATATTTCATGTATAAAAATATTCAAAATGTGATAATACGTACAAATATATATAAACTTTTAGAAAATTTAAAAAACGGGTGAAAATGGGTAAATATCGATATTCTTAAGTAGAAAAAAATATAAAGATCCAAATATTTTTTGCATCAACCTGCAGAAAATGAGCAATTTTTCCAAAATGGACCTCCTTCAGAAGTTGATATATACGGTTCTATTTAACCAATTCAAGGTTTTGGAAAGAATAAATTAAAGATCTCTCCAAGACAAAAACATTTACTTTATCAATCAAAAAATGATCAAAACTCGAGATCATATTAAGGTTTAAACTATGCTTAAAAATTATAAAAATTAACAATAACACTGTACAAATAGAACCGTAAATAATAATAATAAAAATATATAATAAATTAATTAGTTTGAAAGATCTTTTCAAGGCGAAGAAAATGTTGTTCTTTCAGAATTCAAAACCATCCAAAAATTTAAAGAGCATTTAAAGTTGTTAAGTATACAATCTAAGAAAAATTGAAAAAATCGATAATTTCCAATCAAAAAAAAATAAATATATCTGTACGCAAATACAAAAGTTCAAATTTATTCGACGTATTCTAAAACAAAAATATGCTATCTTATAAGTCATTAACCAATCTGAATTTTTCAATACAGAAATTAAAGATATTTTTGAAATTAAAAAAATTAAACCGTACCAGTCAAGAAAGAATCAAAAGTCGAGATTATATGAGAGTGTGCGTTCCAAAAATCATAAATATATGCAGAAACAACGCTGCACAAATTTTCTCAAAACTCATATCGAGCTAAAACTTTAGATTTTGCAAGCATTTAAAAGTGTGCAAAAAATGGACCGAAAAGAGCAAATTTAAATGGGCATATCTCAGCTTAATGGGCATTTTAAGAGTTCAAATTCCACATGCGCTTGTTTCTTTTTAATAGTAATAAAACATATATTTCTTTCAGATTTTTTTAAAACTTGAAGTGCGTAGCAAAGTGATTCAATATTAATTCGTTTGCTTTCATGTAGAAACTTACAATTTTCTACGAGAAATCAAACCGACTAACAGATGTGTTCCCAGGGGCGGATCCAGCCTCTCTCTTTGGGGGGGGCGGTGACATCACAAAAGTACTGTATGGCAAGCGAAAGCAAGTTGTCGATTTGGGGGGGGGGGAGAGAGCCACCGGAAATATTCCTATTTCTAGTGTAAAAAACAAAGTCGGGTCTATTTTTCTGAATTTTAAGCTTTTGGAGAGGGAAGGGATGTCAGCAACATACACATTCCTAGTATAAGAGGCAAAATCGGGTCTATTTTCCTGAATTCAAAGCTCTTAGGGGGCGGCTATCGCAAGAAAAACAAGTTGTCAACGGGGTGGGAGTGCCAACAGCAAACACATTCCTAATATAAAAGGCAGAATCGGTTCTATTTTCCTGAACTCTGGGAGGGGGGATTGCAAGCATACACATTCCTATACTCTATTCAAGAACTAGAGAGAGTAATAAAACTGTTACCGAAACCTCCAACGTACCTACTCAAGTGTCACAGGTAACTGAGGACTGCCGTAAATCTAATTAAATTTAATTATATTAAAATTATATTAGCTTTTGTAAATTTACTGTAACAGAAAAAATTCTGATAGTTCACTTTAATTTCTGTCAGTCAGCAAAGTACACCTTACAGTGTGTGCTTAGTGATTTATCATGCTTACGCTTGTCTTTATATATTATTTGAGATTAATGAGATACCCAAGAAATATAGCTTCCACCTCTATATTTATTCCAAAATCGTTAAACCAAGGCATTTCTTCCTCAATAAAAAGATATCAATATCTAGATAATAATGTTTAAAGCTCTGTTGAGATGTGTTCCAATATGACAGGAGTTGAAATATCTACTATGTACCGAATACCGAAAGAGAAAAAAACGACTGGAATTGTTAGTACTCCCAAGCGACATTCGATCACAGGCAGACGAAAAACCTCGTTGAAAGAAGAGATATAAACTGCAATAAAAGGAGTTGTACATACATTTTATTATAAGAAGCAGATCTCAACCATCGACAAAATTCTAACTAAAATCAATGAAAATCGGGATTTACCTGAAACTAAAAGAACTGAGCTCTGGAAATTGCTCAGAGAACTTAATTTTGCTGGGAAAAACCAGACAAGAAATCTGTTTTTATAGATCGTCCGGAAACTGTCCGTTGGAGAAGGAAATATCTCTTTCAAGTAAAAGGTAGAGTTGCTAGAAATAACACAACTTACAAAATTAGTAATTTAACTGAACTTTTGAGAGATTTTTTTGAATTAAGTCACTGCGGAAAATTGGGCAAATCCATATAATAAAAGAATAAAATAAAATGTCGAAACTCGATCTCATGATCGGTAAGATAGAGGAACCAATTATAATTAATTTGAGCGAAGATAGCTTCACTGACTGGTTACGAATTAGATACGTAATGTTTACTAGTGTAAATACAATTTATTATTTAAATTTTTGTTTTTGTTGTATTTTATTGTTTAATGTTGTTTATATATATTTTTATTTTTTTATATATTTTTATTTTGTATGTCCCACTCTTTAATTTTTTATATATTTAATTCCAATTAGCAGTAATTTTTTTATTATGTTATTATTGTATTTGTGTCTTTTTCTTAAGCGTGTAGAACTAACAGGTTTATTTTATATTTTTGGGGCTATCGGATTTCCATATAATAAAGTAAATTAACTTAAGATGTCAGTGCAATAGAAATAATAAGTAGGTCTAATTTTAACTGTAACATATAAAAATTAACTACATTTAAATCCCTTTTTAGTGTTTAATTGTAATTTTGCAGATGGTTTAACAAATAAATAAACTGAAACGTCAAATGTCCTAAAAATATTTTTAATTAATAATAAAATAACCGACAGCCCTAAAAAAATTTTAATATTATATGAACGAATTTATTTTTTTATTTATGTTTAACTTCTTGTATTTTTGACAATGGGTATTATGTAAGTATTTGAATTATAACTTTTAAATTTTTTGAAAGAATAAAACTAGGTTTTAGTCTGAATATGCCTGAAACCGTTTTTATGTCAAAATTAAAAATAATAAAAAATACCGTTGTGATTTGTGGTAGATATGTCAAAATTATCTATATTTTGTAATGTATGCGAATTATTAAAAAATCATAAGAAATAAAATATTATTATAAAAACTTTTTATTTTAAGTTTATTGCCGAAATAATATTCTATGCCATAAATACTTAGTGATAAAGTAAACCTCCTTCCGATGCCTATGACAAGACTTAAAATCCTTTTTAACACTACACACTTCCAAATATTGTTATCCAACCAAAATAGTCCATTATTAAAGACGGGTATTTTTGATTATAAAATTTCTAACCCATTCCTATGAAAAATATAAGTGTCTAATAGATTTTGCCGAAGACACTGGACTAAAGAACACAGGTAGTTTCCAAAGAAAAAAAAAAGGTAAAAAATGATTTATTACTCTCTCTAGTTCTTGTATAAGAGGCAAAATCGGGTCTTTTTCCCGAACTCAAAGGTCTTTGGGGGAGGGGGGCGATCGCCCCCACCGCCCTCCCCTTGGATCCGCGCCTGAGTGTTCCAGTATTAAGACTGAATCACATGTTCCCATCCATGGAACAACATCCAACATGGAGATTTTAATATAATAGGCAAAAATATTGCAGAAAATAGCTGTAAACTTCAAAAGCACTCTAAGCTAAGGCACAGTTCACAAGTAGAACATAAATCACAAGTTATGTTAATACTTTCCTAAGGTGATGCAAAAAAAATACCAATTCACCCATAATTTAAAAATAAGTAATAGGACTAATACAACGCCGACTTCAAAACCATTCTAGATTAGTAAATTTACATTAAATTAATGGCAATATAGAACACTTGGTTTATTTTTTACTTTTTAGTGACATTTTTTGTGGTCGGTTTATTATTCTAGAAAAACTTAATTTATTTTTTTTTTGATTTTCATTTATTCATATTAATAAGTCAACAATATTAACTATTTCCTCATTTATTTGAATAGAAAAACCTAGCAGTTCAAATTACTTGCTTAAAAAGAGTAACTATGTTAAAACAATTAGAATTATATGGAAGATTTTGGATATACAGTGTTTAAATTTAGACAATCCATACTTTAATATTTAATACGGTCACCACAGATGTTCTATTGTAGCATCACTAAACTCAGGATAATGTTGATATATGGATTAAAAATATACAACTCATAACAATATTAATAAACCAACCAAAAGAACCTTTTCACTTCCGACGTCGGCTACCAAAAGGCCTTGACTGAGTGCTATAGATTAATGTAGACAATAAAAAAAATTTCACACTAGAGCCACTCAAATTTCTATACCTGAAGTTTAATTATCTATATGAACAATTTTATTGAAATAATAAAAAACATAACTTTCTTACATAAGATTTATAATCTGAAATGTTTAAGCTTACATTTATATTAGAGAAACTATTTTAATTCTCAACCAACTCCGAAAGCCCTCCCCACCCCCTCCCACAATACTTCTTTTTTTAGCCACTCAAACCCTCCACAAATCCCTCTTTCAAATTCACAATCTCCCTCCAACGTCAACAAACCTTATCATTCACGAAATTCATCTAAAAACTCACTCTAAGACAATAGAACGGAACTTGAAAATAACAAAGACTCTAAGCCAAACAAGAGATCATCATAAATCGCTCAAAAAATTATACAATTGGACGTGAATGGCGTGGAATTCAGTTTAACTCCCTTAAACTCACTCTGTTGCTCCTTCAAGAAACTAATTTTCGAGATCTTTCCCCCACTTTACTTCCCACTATAATTTGTTACATAAAAATATACTCAATCCAACCCGCTCCCCTGGCGGGGCTATATTAAAGAAAATATCAATTACACCGAAATTAACCTTAACGTCGACCTGGAAGCCTGTTTCCTAGGCACCTCCAGAGTGTCCATCGGCAGCCTATACCTCTCTTCTTCCACCGCAGAATCTAAACAGGATGTTGACCCAATTATTTTCACAGTTCCGTAGTCTCATTCTACTGATCGGAGATCAAAATGCTCACCATCGGTCTAGGAGTTCGCACAAATGTGACTCCCGAGGAAATATCTTTGTAAATACTCTCAATTAAAAACGATAGGCCTACACATATATTTCTTAATCCTATAAAACTGTCCTCCTGTCTAGATTTGTGAATATGCTCCTGACTCCCTTCCGCAGACTTCCAATGATGGGTGACACTTACGGCAGCGATGAACGAAAAAACAAGACGCTAATGCAAGACCAATCATTCGTTCTGCAAAAAATGAATCTTGGTCCACCTTTATAGAAAGTATCAACCTTAATACTCCATCTTTAGAAATATCGAAGAAAATTAATAGACTTAAGGGAAAACCTTTAAAAACTATCACCGGCTTATTCAATGGCATGGACTAGATTTGCAATCCTGAGTCACTTCTCGCACCTTCACAGAAGCGAAACGTTAATTCAAGAATGCTTTAACAACATAAATAATTGGTCAGATTTTGTAAGTATATCAATCTCAACTACCAAATCTGAATGAGTTCATTTTTTCAGAATCAGAAACTGCCTTAAAATGTGTAGTCTTTATTTGCATAATATTCTCATTCATAATCCTCTACATCACAAATTCCTTGGCCTCATCTTCGACTCCTCACTTACATGGAAACCACACATTGACTACCTAATTAACAAATCATCCTCTGATTTGAATATATTAAGGATGCTTGCCGGAGTTAAATGGGGATCCCAAAAAACATCCCTCTTGAAAATTCACAGCTCTTATTCCCGCTTCAATGAGCTATCTTCCAGGCTTTCAATTAGTACTCCACAAGTTGTTCCCTTTAATAGGTAAAACTTCTCTCCCTGGAATTTCCCCCAATCATCTGACATTAACCAAATACCTTAAAAATCAGTACAGTAACATAGATCTGCAAACAGTTCATCTCGGTAATTAGCTCTCATTATAATAATCATCTCATTTTACAGAAGAATCCAAAACTCCCAAAAATACAAGCGCCGCTTTTTTCTGTAATCTAAAGTCCAAATTACTAACTTACCCTTTAGACATCCACCGGCATAATGCCAGCCAACGTCTTTGCCATTCTCCAATTAATACTTTCCCACAATATACCCAATTGGGCCATCGATTCAGACTCCCTTAGCTCTCTAGAACTGATTTATTCTAGACAGCCAAACTCCCCTTACTCAACTTGATATTTTATAATATCGAACACATCTTAATTCAAAACAAGAGGGTTTATTTTATATGAATCCCCAGTCATGTTGGTATTGAGGGAAATGAGAAAGTAAATTGACAGGCAAAACACGCCGACATCACTAATCCCTCTTCAATTAACTACGTCTTCTCCCAATCTGATTCACTGATGGATTATTCAAGAACACAATCTAACTTGAGTATGACTTACTGGAAGAGAATGTCAATCTTCACGAAGTCAAAGAAATCTTTTTTGGCATAATTATTTGACAAATTAATAGTCGGACTTGCACCGTCTTGATTTTTGTTCATCTTTACGTGTTCGTTCTCGTAGAATCCTTCATATAGGCTAAGAAGCCAATAAGACTTACATTACTTAAAGGAGATGTTAGGTAGAGTTGAATCAACGGCATGTTAACACTGTGTGTAACTGCTGAAAGCTAGAGTTGTACTCAGAAAGACTCGAAACTCATATATAATTCATGATTGTCAAATGACAGTTGGTCTTGTGGTAATCTCCACATATGATGAGTCCCGTAGGACGAAACCAGCCCGAAGGGTGAGCTTCACTCAATCCTGACGTGTCACACTGCTCGACGCCAGGCGCACGACAGAAGTTAATACTTTTAGGTATTTTCAGTAACTTGCACGCAATAAAAGCAGGTTTGGGCAAAAGTTATCAAGGTCATGCGCGATGCAACTGTGTCGTCAGCACCTTTGGTCTTGCGAATTAACCGGAGGCCGTGAGGTACTCTTGAACCCAAAAAGCGTTTTGGAAAATACCAGGACAGTATTTCTTGCTTCGTTCTTGTAGGAGTTTTCAGATAGGCTAAGAAGCCTATTACACTTACATTACTTAGAGAAAATGTTAGGTAGAGTTTAGTCAACAGCATGTCAACACTGTGTGCAACTGCTGAAAGCTAGAGTTGTACTCAGCAAGGCTCTAAACTCAAATATCATTCACAAGTTAAGATTGACTCAAGCAGTTTAGGAATGACAAATAAAATTGAAACTGCAAAATATTTTGGCACATCGCACTTATCTCCAAATTTAAAAATAAATACTATGTAGGAAAATTTCCATGTTGGAAAATAGCTGAAATCTAAAGAGCGCAAAAACTTTCTTTGAAATCGTGAAGCAAGAGAACTCGAGGAGCTTTTTAGCATTTAGTAGAAATATCGTCGGGTCTAGCTATCTTGGATCTATTAGGCTGTTCTAATTCTATTGAAATATCCTCAGTGCACAAATTGAATTCAGACAGAATATTGGAGAAATAAATTATACCTATACCGTCCAAGTTAACATTACATTCCGGGAACATGCAGGCTGAAAATGTGATGCAAAGGCCTCAAATATCTCTTCGAGCCTATTAATTATTTTACCAATATATTTCATTTGCGCCGGTAAGTTTGAGTATGTTTTTAGGTTGTGACTATTAACAAAAATAATTTGTAGTATAAGGTGCCCAGTATTAGTAATAAGGATGTATGAATATTCGAAAATTCTAGTTCGAAAAAAAATTCGAAACTTTTCGGGAAATAAAGTCGAATTTTCGAAAAAACTTAGACACCAGTTTTTGGTTTTTAATCTTTTGAAAAGAACCATTAACATGTGGTCAAAATGTTTAGATAAAGAGAAAAGAATATATAACGTATAATGATCAATGGAAAATTAGTATACCTTCAAATTTTTTCATTTTAGTATTGATGACTCTAGATGTCTATTACTAAACGCTGCAGTAGGCACTCCGACTATTTGATTGAATAATATGAATCTATTAATCAAAGTTGTTTTTCAATTAAGTTATTTGAAAATTCGATTTTGTTCGAAAACTCGAATATTCAACTCGAACTCGACAACAAAACTCGACTTGACTCGACATCGAATTTTCGAACATTGGCACACCCCTAGTTGGTAATATGAAGGAGGTACCATATATCGGTCCTGAATCTAACATTCCATTGAAAATTCATTTCCTAGTCTTTTTGAAGTTGTGAATGTTTATACTTTCTGCATAATGAATTTGTGGGTGTTTTCGGGGTTATCTTTTTAGGGACAAAAATATCGATACCTTCATAAAAGCTATCGTAGAAACAACAAATAATAGTTTCGATGTCAGCTGTGTATGAAATGGAAAGACCAGTCAGTATAATCAAAATTTTAGTTCAAACGAGCATAATCTGCCTGACGAAATTGACAAATGGTAATGGTGTTATTATTGCTGAGTTTCTTGACAAATTAAAGGGTCAGTAAGGTTTTTGTTGCTTGATCATAATGATCAATAGGTAGAAATGGAAGTGAGCAGCAAGACTCATCGTCTTTATTAAAATCTCCTGCAAATATTATGTCCAACATTCTACCCAAAATATTACTTATTGAGTCGGTTAAGGCTTCAACTTTTTGGAAAGCAAATTCCATATGCAACAAAGTGTCATCCTCGTACGTCCCTTTGACATGATCAAGATTTGAGATGTAGAAATTTATTGCAAAGATTTTCGAAGATATTCGAAAAGGATATGTAAGGCTGGAATTGTTGAAAATAGATGTGGAAATGAAGGATAATTTTAAAGTACTCAGAGTAGCAATAAGCACACTTCCGCCTCGTTGAGTTTTGAGATTATCGTAGTTTCCCGTCGAAGGGCTAAGTAGCGTGAGTTGAAAAGTTCGAAACTGTAAAACGCGTTATTTAACCAGGTTTAGTATAAACTTATCATTTCAAAGTTGCACGCGAATCTAAACAGTTCGTCCATTTTTGTTTGTAGACCACGGATATTTTGATAGGATACTGTTATTCTATGATGTGATACGACAGGTAAAGTATATTTGGTTGTTAGAGGCAATATTTTTCGAAGACCTACATTTTAAAATATATTTATATAAAGATTTCAGATAAGCATATTGAAATTATATCTTCAGGCTAGCAAATTTAAGTTAAAAATTAACCTAATTAATTTAAACTCCATTTTTATTGAGATTTTTAGGAATCTTATTTTATTCATAATATCATCATAGCCCATATAATCTCTAGACAACTGGAATTTTATGTCCTGAATAAAATATTATTTTTAACGGCAAATAAATGGCACATTTTGTAAATATAATTAGTTACTCAAATTAATTTTTTTAAAGTAATTTTTTAAATCTTATCTAAAAATTTAAATTTTGAATTTGCATAAATGCACCAAAAGATCAGGACTATTATAATTCCTAGTTTAACATTTTTAATATGCTAATATGTCTTATAAAATTTTTGTATTAACCCATATTTATTCATAACCTTTACTAAAAAAGTTTAGAGCGGGGGTTATTGTCTTTCGTGTATATATATATCTGCCTGATCTTTTTAATATTCAGTGTTAATTCATAGTACAAAAGTTAAAAACTACAATGTTGTCCAAAGTGTTAGTGTTTTCTGCCCTTTTAGTTGTGGTATTTAGTGACGAAGTTCCCATTATTTCTCAAAAATCTGACAGTTCACCTGATGGTAGTAGCTTTGAATGGAGCTATGAAGCTGGTGATGGCAGCAAGCAGGAACAAAGTGGTGTTGATGGATCAGTGTCGGGATCTGCTTCTTGGACTGACCCAGAAGGTGGACAACATGAACTTAGTTATGTAGCTGATGGAGACGGTTATGTAGCAGAAGGAGCAGACTTACCAGTCCCTCCAGAAGTTCCTGCTCAGATCGCTAGAGCTCTGGAATGGATTGCTGCTCATCCAGAACCTGAAGAAAGGAAATAAAACTCTTACATTTCTTGACTGATTGTTCAATATGTGATGTATTTTTGCTATGTTATTGTTTTGTCATGAAAATAAATTATGATCATATTATATATTAATGTGTTTTATCTGAAAATACCCTTATAGACCAATTTAGTATTGTGTAAAGTAAAAGTATATATATATATATATATATATATATATATATATATATATATATATATATATATATATATATATCGGTTGAAGTAAAAAGTCCGTCGAAATAATAACTTACATGGTGATACAATTAAAAAAGCCAATGGACTTAAAAATACATAGCCGTTTTGGCACAGAAAACGTTTTTATGGTTAACCATCCCTGACAAGAGAAAAAACTGTTAACAGTCCGAGCTATTATTTCTCTGGACAAATAAATATTATTCTGTAGAACAGTATGGCCATATTTTTTACATTTTTCATTATTTTTGGGATTTTTAAGAATATATCCTTAACACAATTCGATGATATCGGTAGCTAATAACATTCTTCCGTCTCTTTACCAGGGAAGAATCAGGCCCTTAAACCCTAAATCTATCTTCCCTGCATGTCCTTACCAATTACTTGCCCATATTTTCAACAACTCTGAAGAGCGCTGAAGGCTTAATATTAAACTAACCCCCTATGACGAATTCCAAAAATGAACGAGACAGGTTCCCAACTGGGTGAGCAAAAATTCCACACTTTTAAATAAATCTGTTTCACAGAATTCTTATATAAACTCGCTTTAACATTCTTTGAATTGCAGCATACAATATTAGAACCCTTACTACTGAAAACCACATGGAAGAACTAGAAGAAGAACTAACCCATTTGATTAATTGGGATATTCTGAGTTTATGCGAAACACGACTGCCGGAATAATAGTGCAAAGATCTAAAGTCAGATTATATCCTCCACCAATATAACAGTGATACGAACCGCATGAGAACAGTGGCTATACTGATTACCGAGAAACTGAAAAGTCAAGTAACTAAAATTAAGTCAGTATTAAATAATAATAAAATTATCCAAGAGTCACATTCTGCAGATAATTAAGGTTAAGGCTCCTATAAGCGACTTTGATAATCAACAAGTGGAATGATTATATAAAAACCTTAGCATAATAGGCAAAATCGCACATAATAGTTGTAATGGTCAAGTTTAACGTAAAAATATGAGATAGGAACGAAGGCAATATATTAAATAGAGAATAATTCGGACATAGTACAGCCAACAGAAGATGTGAAATGTTGATAAAATATCTCCAAACTTCGAACCTGTTTTTCATTAACTAATTTTTCAAGAAGCCATCCAATCGCAAATGGACATGGAAAAGTTCAGCCTCAAGAATAAAAAATTTAATTGATTATATGTTCAATAACAAAAAATGCATGTAGTGTGGTAGTACCATTATTATTTTTTTTTAATTTATGTAGTTATCCTAATGCTGAAGAAAAAAGTAAGCTTTTTTAACGGAAGTTCGGAGTAACGGAAGCGGAAACGTCATCTTCGGAA
Source organism: Diaprepes abbreviatus (assembly GCA_034092305.1). Classification (NCBI taxonomy): domain Eukaryota; kingdom Metazoa; phylum Arthropoda; class Insecta; order Coleoptera; family Curculionidae; genus Diaprepes; species Diaprepes abbreviatus. Next base: position 15,735,051 of record JASJET010000110.1, on the reverse strand, counting down.
ATTTCAACGTTAAATAAAAGAAGAAGTTTCAGTTCCAGATAGTTTAGACTTAGACGAACTTTTGGTAAATGATAAAGTAAATTTAAATACTTTTGAAGTGTCTTCAAGAAATGAAGACGTGGTTATATTACTCTATTAAGTTAGACTGTTATTACTGCCAACCTTGTGAGCTATTTGCTGATAGAAGCAGTCAATATTTTAAGTTTAGTTGGGTCAATGGAATATCTAAATGGAAAGCTTTATGCCAAAAAATTGTAAAATATGAAACTGGCGGTACACACACTGCCGCTTGTACAACTCGCGATGTCTGGAAACTTAATAAAAATATTCTTGATCAAAATTTTGAAAAAAAGATATATAGAAGGTCATAATTTTTGGTGACATGTTTTACACAGATTTTTAGATGTTACTTTGACATTGTCTCTATGTCTCTATGAGGTCATTCTGAACATGATAATGATGACTCCAAACAGGGCAATTTTCTAACGATAATACACCTAGCATTCTACAGAAGTTACTGGAACTTCCAAAAAGACCAACAAAATACTTAAGCCCAACCATACAAAATGAGTTTATTCATATGTTGGGAACCGAGGTAGAAAACAAAATTTTTGACGAAATTCGCGCAGCTCCATTTTATACAATTATTTTAGACGCTACACAAGATATATGTAAAATAGAACAGTTGAGTGTTGTTTTACGCTATATTCTTTTTTATAAAAATGATAATAACGAAATCATACAGGTTGAATTTAAAGAATCGTTTACTGAATTTGAACCCATGATACATGATCGAAGCATTGAAGGTTTATAAAAATTCGTTATCAATTTATTTTATGAAAAAAACATCTCTATTAAAAAGTGGAGAGGACAAAGCTACAACGGTGCTACTGTTATGAGCGGCGTTCATAACGGCTCGCAATCTAAAACTGTTAGGTTAGAAAAAAATGCTCAATACGTTCATTGTGCCGCTCATAACTTAAATTTAGTCATAAATGATACTGTCACTGGAGTCCCAGAGGCAAAAAAAAATTTCGATATTTTTGGTTGCCTAAATATTTTTTTTTCGAATAATATTAAACGGTGAAAGTTACTTAAATAATCTCCAGTAAGTAAACTTACATTAAAAAAATTAAACTTACTAGATGGTCTTCTAGGAATGATTCATTGAACGCATTGCGATTTAATTTTTAAAATATTTTAAAGGCTCTAGCAGACATTTCGTTAAAAAGTAAACACCTCTTTAGTGGTTCCCAACATGGCTTTATAAAGGGTATGTCCACAGCGTCCAATCTTTTCTGTTTTACTCAATTTGTGGCTGATGTCTTGGACAGGGGAGGTCAAATAGACACAATATACACATACTTTTCAAAGGCGTTTGATAGGCTTGATCACGGCATTCTGCTTGATAAACTGAATTGTTTTGGACTTTCGCAAAAATTAATTCTATTTTTTAAATCATATCTCTGCGATAGGCAGCAATAGTAGAATGCTGTGGTCAGTCCTCGGAACCCCTGTGTGTGACTTCGGGAGTTCCTCAAGGGTCAATACTCCGTCCTTTATTATTTAATATATTTATTAATGGAATTGTGGGTGACTGTACAATGCTACTCTATCCGGATGACGCTAAAATTTTTGCTTGTGTGAAAAACGATGCTGATTGTCAAAGACTACAAATAGCAATAAATACCGTCACCGATTGGTGTAGCGAAAACAGACTGCCTTTAAACATTGGTAAATAAAGTCATGATTATAAAATTAATGGAACATGTATTCCACGAGTAGAATGCTTTAGAGATCTGGGTGTGACATTTGATAGCAGATTTTCATATGTTCTTCATATAAATGATCTTGTACAGGTGTGTTTTAAATTATTAGGCTTTATTATTAGAAACTCAAAAACATTTTCTAATCAAAGTACGCTCATTTTACTTTATTACGCTTTTGTAAGATCTAAATTGGAATATGCTTCCATAATAATAATATGGTCTCCTTATTATCAAAACCATATTAATGACCTTGAGAGAGTTCAGCGGCGTTTCTTGAAATACTTAAGCTTTCGAATTGATGGACATTATCCTGAAACAGAGTTTCCGCATGAAATCTTACTTCAGCGGCATTCTTTTTGTTCTCTAGAACATAGATGTATCGTCACAGATCTCAAATTTCTTTATAAAGCTCTGCATAACAGAGTGGAATGTAGTGATATACTGAAAAAAATAAGTTTTCTTGTACCTAGGACTTCAGCTCGCCAATCTGCCACATTCTATTGTCCTACACCTCGTACAAATGTGTGTAACTACTCTTCTTTATATAGGATGTGTAGGAACTACAACGAAAATCAAAATAAATTCGACATATTTAGCTGCAGAATGGCACAAATAAAAAAAAAAATTAAGTATGTAATATTTTGTAGTTTTGTTTCTAGTAATTTGTGTAAGCTTGCTGTGTCATTGTAAATATTTAAGTTTGTTTTTTCTGTTGTACCCATTTGTTAATGGGTTTTTTGTAACTGTGAAATGGGTTTAAATAAATAAATAAATAAATAAATATTTTATACTTTTTCTCTAACCGCCGTGGGACGTACTAGTATGTCCTGAGTGAAAATTGATATTTTCTGTAATATATATAATGTCCAAGTCAATGCAAGATTGTGAATTAAGAACCTAAGTTGAAAAATTATGGCGTTTTGTTAAAAAAATATAAGACCTGATTTGTATACTTTTTATAATTAAAAAATATGAAATACCTAACTTGAGTTTAATTTTTATTATTATGCGACCATAAATATTACAGAAATTAAAGTGGAAATAAAATACCACAATTATAAATTTTTACGATTAGAGTATTGACAAAATAAATTTAAAACATAATTTTTTATACCTAAGTAAAAAAATTAGGTACTTGTTCCGTATTGCTATTTTTCACAAGACTTACGGCGCCTAAGTAACTCTTGCCAACCGGCGCCGTCAAATCTAGCTACGCCACTGTACAGAAAATAATTAAAATGTGAGAGTGCTAAGACCAATTGACAGAAATGGGCAAGTAAGCATCTATCAAATGGAAGACCAAGAAAGTGAGATAAAATATGTTAAAAACGATATGTTTCAAATAATTGAGGAATACCATACACCAGACTTATATTTTTCAAGAGCACCAAAACTAGGAGACATTAACCTTAAAAGCAACATCAGAAATTTGCATTCAGAAGAAACCCTGATATTTACTTTGCTGGGACCAAGATGGCTTCAAGGCAACTTAAAAATGTTCAGAATGGGATATGTAATTACAGAATGAATAAAAATATTACTGAACAAAAGCCTGCAAAACGGAATGATCTGAAAGACATGGAAAAACGCTCAACTCTTCTTATCCAATACGCTTATTGGCGCCCGCCTCCCTCCATAAACTCATTACTAGGATCCTTACCAACAGACTTACCAGTAAATTGAATGAATATCACTCAGTTGCCCAGGCTGGCTTTCGTAAAGATTAATGCACCATAGATTAACTCCCTAACCCTACGCACAAGTACAGAAAAGTACGAGTACAATGCACCACTCCACATAGCCTAAGTCGACTTCGAAACAGCTTTCGACTTTGCCGAACTATAGACAATAATTTAGGGACTCGACAATGCACGAGAAACTCCAAATATACAAATCAACTAAAAAACATATTCATAAATTCTTCTAAAACAACCAAATTACAAAAAGACCGGATAAATACCAATCAGAAGGGGTGTCCGTCAAACTTATTTACTCTTGGTTTGAAAAATGTGGTTAAGAGAATATATTGGTACAAAACGTTCTAATGTGGACGATAGATAACTTGAATTTCGTTGATAATATAGCCTTAATTAACAGAGCAACTCACTAAGATACTAGTTAAAAATGGGGTCAGAAAGAATCGACCTAAAAAAACATTGACAGAACCGAAGTAATGACTTCAGATCCAGGTGTTAACCAACTAAAAAATCAGCGTTGGGTTATGCTGGCTGTCAATAGTAAATTCATCTAAAATACTCAGCATTGTATTAGAGATCTTACGAAACAGAGTTTAGCCAGTTTATGTTTCATTAGCTCACACACTAGGACATTTATATATGCCGATCTACTATTGCAACTGCAGCAGCTAGAACTATGAATATTAATATCATCACAAGGCAGAAAAATACTACCCAGGCCCATAATCTTCGGAGAGACATAGAGCACCTGACAGAGTATGTAGAGACCAGTACACGAAATACTGAATTGGATACAATACCACTAGCAACATGACTTAATAAACAGATCTACCCATTAGTGTCTCAATATATTGTTACAATTTCGTCTCTTGAAAATCGCTCACAGGATTCGCAGAATAAAACGTGGCACTTTTCACTAATACTTCCAATTCTTATATCAACAAACCACTATACAACTCTTAACTATAGAACTATATGACTCATATACGACTAACTCTCAACTAACTAACTACGCTCATTCTATCTTTATTTATATACCTATGGAAGTTCCTAAATAAATTTAAAGCATAAGAGTAAAGATCTATCTAGAAAGATAAATCACTGCCACACTATTCTTTTCAGCACATTATAATGAAGATGATTCACCACGACAAAATATTTGTATATACGAGAGCATCTCAGTAAGTTTTAGTCGTTCGTAACACATCCTAATTTTGATCGTCCCGATCAGCTTCCATATCTCCGTGGAATGGCTTCAATCTTTGTAGAGGTACTACTTTCATTTTGTTCTTAGAACTTCGTTGAACTAATCCATCGCGCCTTACAAAACGCTCATCCAGTCTTTTGTAAATGATTTTCTCCGTACTTCCTCTTACTCTGATGGTTTCTTCTGCAATGCCTCTGATTGGTTCGTTGTCACGGTTCTGGGAAAGAATAAGTTCTTGGTGCTAAGCTTTAGAATGTTAAGATTGTTATCCAGGGAGAATCCATTTCGACAAATCAGGTTCATTTCCAGTATAAACTCATCTTTTATGTCGGGAACCAACACAATATGGTTTAATTTTAGACTTCCAAGTTGAAGCTGTCGCTATGGCAAATAATTGGAATTAAGAAGAGATGGCAACTACATTAGTAATCGTACTCCGTGGACCAGCACTGGAGTTTTGCAACCGAAAGACTATGGAATCCTTAGTGCTGGGCTAGAAAGAAAATTTGGAGATCAACATCGGCGCATTCCTTCAACCACATCAGCTGCCTCTCCAATTACAGTTCTCAGCATTACTTTTCTGGACAATGGTAGAATTCTAGATTTATCACAAAAGGTTGATTTTATCAGTGATACTGCAGCACCAGTATCAACAATTATAATAATAGGAGTAGCACTGACTTTTCCTTTAAGTTAAAGTTGATTGTTTCGCATCTGAGCTGTACTCCACTTGAATCAACCTCACAAGTGATTCTCCTAATAGGAAACTCTTCTATTTCTTCTATTTTACTGCAGCGCTTGTATTCTTCCTTACATGGTCTCCTTGAAATGGTATCTGGGTTGTTATGCAGTTTTCCTTGTTTATATTTGATGTTAAAATTGTACTGTTGCAATTTTTCCATGTTCTAAATATACCTGACAGTGCCATCTCATATATCCAGTTTATTCACATCTGTAACATTTGATGAGCTCTCTTAATTCAACCTGACAGTCCCTTCTCAGGTGTTTATTTCATTCACATCTGTAGCACTTTATCTGATCTCTTAATTGCACCAGACAGTCCCTTTTCATGTGTCCAATTTGCTCACATCTGTAGTATTCGAACTGGTTTCGGTTGTAACGTCAAGCACTCAGTCTACATTTGATTTTAGAATTGGACTGTTGCAGTTTTTCCCGATTCTCTTCTATGCGATCTCTAGATCGTGAGCTAGACTTTTATTGCATTTTACAATGCCATCGCATGTGTCCAGTCCATCCACATCTGTGGCACTTTATAAGCTTTCTTCTTTAACGTGGAATATCACCTCTTGTGTTTAGTTCTTCTTGATTTCTTCTATAACGTGAAGTATCACTTATTGTGTCAGATAACATTAGCTCCGTTGTTTGGTTAAACGCTAGGCAAAATTTATTTTCATCTTTATGCAACATTCTTTTTCTTGTTTGTCTGTAAGGCTACGTTCTTCTCCTTCCCGTTTATCCTTATGGCGGTCTTCTTACTTTTCTTCTTGGTGCCGCGCTTTTCATCCTGTTTTTCTTTTAGAGTACATTGTTCTTCTTTTAGGTGACGTTCTTCTTCATTTTGGCGACGTGCTTCTTCTTCCTGCTATTTTTTAGACGACATTCTTCTTCTTTTTGGCGACGTGATTCTTCTTCCTGTTTTTCTTTTAGACGACATTGTTCTTCTTTTAGGTGACGGTCCTCTTCTTCCTGCCTTTCTTTTGGACAACGTTGTTCTTCTTCTTGTATTTTTTTGGAGGCGATTTCCTTTTTCTTGCTTCTCTTTTTGATGCCGTTCTTCTTCTTCTTGTTTTTCTTTTTGGCAGCGATCTTCTTTTTCTTGTTTCTCTCTTTGACGCCGTTATTCTTCTTCTTGTTTTTCTTTTTGGCGGCGATCTTCTTTTTCTTGCTTTTCTTTTTGGCGTCGTTCTTCTTATTCTTGTTTTTCTTCTTGGAGGCGATCTTCTTTTTCTTGCCTCTCATTTTGACGCGGTTCTTGTTTGTCTTTAAGGTAAGGTTGTTCCATACGTTCCATTTCGGCTAGTTACTCCATTTTTTTCGCTATCTTTTCTAGTTTCCAAACAGAATGTTCTAGAACGTTCCCGAAAATTTGATTCTCAGCTCCGTTATTGATAACTAATTCGATGGTGAAGTCCGTTTCTCGTTATCCCTTTTAGTTTCCGAATAGAATAATCTAGAACTATGTCGAAAATTCGGTTCTAGGCTTCTTTCTTAATGATAAATCCGACGATGAAACTCGTTTTTCGCTATCTCTTTTAATTTACAAATAGAATTTTTTCAACTTTGTCGAAAATTCGATTCTAAGGTTTATTAATGACAAATCCGATGGTGAAGTCTGTTTTCTAATTTCTCCTTTAGTTTCCAAATAGAACTTTCTAGAACTTTATCGAAAATTTGGTTCTAAGTTTGTTTACTTACACTACTATTTAAAAACCACTATACAACTCTTAACTATACAACAATATGACTCCTATACGACTAACTCTCAACTAACTAACTACGGTTATTCTATCTTTATTTATATACCTATGGACATTTCTAAATAAATCTAGAGCATAAAAGTTGAAATCTATCTAGAAAGATGAGTCATTGAGACACTATTCCTTTCGGCACCTTACAATAAAGATGATTCATCACATCGGAATATTTGTATATACGAGGGCATATCAATAAATTTTAGTCATTCGTAACAATATTAAAGCAAAGTGTCTCCATGACTGCAACACCGTTAAGGAGATATGAGAAGCCAGCAACAACTGAAAATGAGATAATGCTCTCTTTGAGTGATTAGAAAGGACTTTTGATCAAAAGTTAAACATTTTGTCAAACATGGCAGATAATAAAGAACAAGTAGAAAAGTACTAGCGAAGTCAAATAGTTAAAAATTCCCACTGCAACATCAACGCTAGCCGGATCGATAAAAAGCATCAAGTCCCTCAGGATTTTAGTCAAGTGCAATTCGTGCCCTTCGCCACCGAGCACATCACTAGCATCGTCAAAGGATTTCAAAATTTAACTCCAGGTCTTGATCATGTCCAGAACAACTGGCTTAAAACGTTTTGGAGTATACATCAACGACTAACTGTTCTGATAAATGATGTTTTGTTTGATCCACAGTCTCTCTTGCCAAAGAAGTAGCAAAATACACAAGAACCATCCCAATATCAGCATTCCCACACTGTGCAAAGTCATCAGATCCTGCTTAACACAATGTATCAAGACACACAACGAGCAAAACAATATCATTACAATTCATTAAAAATGGAAGGGTAGGCGCAATAGATTGCAAGAAGTAACTAATTATTGATTCAGTCATCTACAGTCAGGCCTATACTAAACGAAGGAACCTTTTCGCCGCCTAATTGCACTATTAAGAAACCTTCAACTCAATGCCATATGACTGGCTGGCAGCTATACTGAGAATACATGTAGTCTGTGAATACATCGTGTCATTTTTAGAATATATCATGTCAACTTAGAGACCTTGGAATCAAACGCAAATAACTTCCAACAACAACATCGAAGCAGATAGCAATCCCTTACGAATGGGAATGTTTCAGACAAATTCACTGAGTCCATTGTGGTGGTGCCTTGCTATGAATTCACGTCGTTTAAATTTCACCAGATGCGGCTCCAGAATAAAAAACAATCGTGAAGAGGTGGTAAGGCTAAAACATTTTCTGTATATGAAAGATCTTAAATTGATGGCTGTTACCACAAATCAACTGAAACAAATGCTTGAAATTCGTCCTTGATAAATGACGCATTTTAAACACGACTGGAGGAAATATATAACGGGGAGCACTTGAGATGCAGAACAGTCACAACTTTGCGGCAATGGAGGCAGTAGAAATCTATAAATATTTGAGCCTAAAACAAGCACAAAAATTAACCAACAAACAATGAACGCCGAATTAACCAAGAGTTCATAAAACGGGCAAGGTAAGTACTGCAAACCAACCTAAACAGTAAAAATCTGTTTAAGGCACTTAACACCTAAGTATGTTATTCACTCAGTAACTTTTTTGGAACTGTGAAACGTAGCAGGACGAACTAAGGAAGTCTACAGAGGAAAGTCAAAATATTCCTGATAAAGGACGCAAACAATATCCTTGTAGGGCTTATTGAATGGATAATGCTACTAAAATACTACGGTGGAAGAGGATTCGTCGATTTTGGTAAGCCACATGAATTAACAAATAACGAACTTACGCTTATATTTTTAGACGCTTGTAAAATAGTATGAGTAGTGAACATAACCCGATTCTCTCAATCCCCCCACTCCTCGACCTTGACCTTGACCTTGCTTCACCCCTCTTTGGCCCCGCCCACATGTCCTTGTCATTGACCTTGAAAGTGCACGTGTGCTTTGGCCTTGGCCTTGTGTTCAAGGTTGTGTGTGTGACCTTGACCTTGACCTTGGTCGAGACGACCTTGACTTTGTTGAAGGTCATCTTGGGTGTGTGACCTTGAAGATATGTTACGTGGTTGGGGGTGACCTTGAATGGTTTTATATAGAGTATGGGGCAGTTTCATTCATCAGTTGGCTCTGACTTGTATAGGTAGTACATGTGTTAATATTTGACAAATCATGGCATATGTTTGTGAAAATTGCGGTTCTAAGTTTACTAAGAGTTATAATATGAGACGTCATAAAAGAGAATCGTGTGCGGCGAGATTTAATGAAGTGCCTGGAGGAAAACGGCTCCGAATTGAAGAGTATACATCGACGATTCCGGTAATTAATTGCGCTACATGTAATGTAGATGTTCCAATAAATCATATGTCAGCGCATAAACGAACACAACAACATAAAAATAATTCATGTTTGCCGGTATGTCATGGTGTGCAACTCGTTCAATGTGCCTTCAAAAGAAGAATTGCAACCTATCGGGTTAGCAGTGATATGGAGCATTCCGATTACGTAATGTTCTTTGCAGACATTAAATCCAAGGTGGTGGAACTTGTTAATAATTTATTGCGTGTGCATCATGCTTTAAAAGTTAACATGACAGCTGTTGGCGAGTACATGCTTCCGTCACAAGAAATATTCAGTGAAAAATCCTTCAACACTGCTAATCAAATAATTAGTGTAGAAAGTGATTTGGATGCCGTTTACCATTCTTTCACCGAATCAATAAAAACGCAGGCGACAGAGTTCCAGGAGAAAGATTCAGGTATGGAAAAATCAAAACCCGATATATTAAACTGATTTTTATATATTATTTTTCTTGTTATAGGATGGGCTCTTGTGCGAATTTTATACTTGGAAGTTGGTATCAACAAGTATATGCCTATGGGTGGCTCATCATACATCAAGTTGCCGTGTTCTATTGAAAAGAAAGGAGCTGTCGTCAATGTGATTAACCAGGACGAATTTTGCTTTGCGTGGGCTGTAACATCAGCATTGTTTCCTCCAACAGCAGAGCCTTCACAGAAGACATCCTACCCCCATTTTTCTAGAGTGCTAAATGTAACAGGTATGGATTTTCCAGTAAAATTACGTGACATTAAAAAATTTGAGGAAATGAACAACATATCAATTAACGTATACGGTCTGGAATCTAAATATGAAAATAATGAAATAATACATGAAGTTATTGGTCCACTGAGGTATGCGTCAAAAAAGTTGGATAGGCATGTAAATTTATTGTTAATTACAAAAGACTGTAGTAGTAAAGATGGCGGTGAACATTTTTGCGATACGACTTGTTCAAAGAGTCATTATTGTTGGATTCGGGATTTATCACGTTTAGTTTCAAGTCAAATTAGTTGTCAACAACATAAAATATATTTCTGTGATGGTTGCCTCATTTATTTTAGTACACCGTCAGCTTTAACTTTACATCAAAGCTACGATTGTAACCACATTTTCACGCAAACACCCTCAGTGGATTTAAAAATCGATAAATTTGGAAAGAGTGTGCCGGAAAATATTTTAAAATTCGAGGGTATAGAAAAGCAAATGCGCGTTCCATTCGTGGTTTATGCAGATTTCGAATCTGTTTTAAAACCCATTGAAACGGTACAACCAAACCCACAAAATTCTTACACTGTAAAAAGTTTTAAACATGAACCATATTCTTTTGCTTATTTAATTAAATGCTCTTTTGACGACTCACTTTCGAAATTTGAGCTATTTCGGGGGAATAATGCAGCTCAAGTCTTTGTGGATCGTATCGAGTGTGATTTAAGGGCTCTATACAACACATATTTAAAAGACATTAAGCCTATGAAACCGTTAACGCCTGAAGAAAAAAGGGAGTTTAATGATGCTAAAATATGTGGTATATGTGAAGGCCCTTTTGAAGAGGGTGAGATTAAAGTACGAGACCACTGTCACATAACTGGTGCAAAAAGATTTGGTGCTGCACATTCCGTTTGTAATTTAAATTATAAATTACCCTCTTTTATCCCTATCATATTTCATAACTTAAGCGGCTACGACAGCCATTTATTTATAAAAGAGTTATGTAAATATGGGGATAAAATTGGTGTTTTGGCTCAAAGTAAGGAAAAGTACATATCATTTACCAAAAGCATTTATGTGCACGATTATTTTGATAGTAAATGTGGAAAAGTCAAGAGGAAATATTTAAAGTTGCGATTTATTGATAGTTTTAAATTTCTGTCAACGTCTTTGGAAAATTTAGGCAGCGGTTTAAACGACGACGATTTTATTGAAACGCGGAAACATTTTTCAAATATCAACCAATTTAATTTGATGCGTCAAAAGGGTGTTTTTCCCTATAGCTTTATTGACTCTATAGAAAAAATGGAAAATACATGTCTTCCAAGTAAAGATGAATTTTATGATAATTTACGGGAAGAACATATTAGCGATGAAAGCTATAGAAGAGCAAAAGAAGTATGGCGCTTGTTTGGGTGTAAAACTTTGGGGGACTATTCGGACGTGTATTTAAAATCAGATGTGTTGCTATTGTGTGATGTTTTTGAGCAATTTCGGAATAATTGCTTAAAATTCGATAAACTTGATCCAGCACATTACTATACCCTTCCAAGTTTATCATTTGATTGTATGCTACGTATGACTAAGGTAGAGTTAGAGCTCTTAACTGATATAGACATGATACATTTTTTTAAGAAAGGTATACGCGGCGGCATAAGCCAGTGTACAGAAAGGAAGCACATCGCTAATAATATTTTTTTACCAGACTATGACCCAACAAAACCTTCTTCATTTATAACATACCTTGATGCTACAAATCTATATGGTCATAGTATGTCACAAGCATTACCATATGGTGGTTTTCGATGGTTAAGCGAGCGCGAAATTCTGGATTTAAATATTATGGCTGTTGGTGATGATAGTTTACATGGCTACGTTTTGGAAGTGGATGTGCATTATCCGACTGAGTTGCATGATGCACATTCTGATCTTCCATTTCTAGTAGAAAATATCATACCGCCAACAGAAAACGCTAAATTACCGAAATTAATTCCCAATTTACAAGATAAAAAAAAATACATTGTACACTATAGAACTTTAAAACAAGCCATCGCCAACGGCTTAGTGGTAATGCAAACCCATCGAGTATTACAGTTTGAGCAATCAAAATGGCTAAAATCGTATATTGATTTTAATACCAATTTACGTAACAAGGCCACCACAAAATTTGCGAAGGACACTTTTAAATTAAAAAATAACGCGATATTTGGTAAAACTATGGAAAATGTGGAAAATCGAAAGGATATAAAATTAGTAACACATTGGGAGAACAGTGTAGGCAGAAATGGAGCTAGAGCACTAATATCCCGCCCCAATTTCAATAGTAGCTCGATATTTACCGAGAACTTTGTTGCTATACATATGAATAAAGTTAAAATATTGTACAATAAACCAATTTATATCGGTTTTTCCATATTAGATATATCAAAGACTGTAATATACGATTTTTATTATAATTTTTAAGTTAAATCCAAGTTTGGCGATGATGCTTCGTTACTTTACACCGATACTGACTCGCTTATATTAAAAGTGTATACGGAAAACTTTTATCAAACTATATCAGAAAACCCCGAAAAATTCGATACATCAAATTACCCCGAAATTAATAATTTCAACATAATTAAAAGTAATTCTGTAGTTGGTAGAATGAAAGATGAGTTTCCTGGTGATCCGATAATAAGTTTTTATGGTACCGGCGCGAAGGCTTATTATGTAAAGTCCATTAATAATGAATTAAAAAAAGCCAAAGGTATCAAAAAATGTGTTATCGAGAAAGACCTTCATCAGGAAGACTACCAAAGAATTGTTGAACGGGGTGGTTTGATATTAAGAAAGATGAAGACATTTAGAAGTGAATTACATAACATTTATACCAACATAATAAATAAAGTAGCATTGTCACATAGCGATGATAAACGTTATGTAATTCCCAGTTCAACCAAAACTCTACCTTGGGGGCATGCAGACATAGATTTTTACAAAACAGACCCGGAAGAAAACTTAGCAAATTTAGTCACCGTGTTGGAATCATTTCTAAGTCAGGACAGCACGTAATCTGGAAAATCCATATTTCATTATTTGTATTGTTTTTATTATTTCTATTAAACATACAACATTAATATGTAACGATAGTATTGTAATTTTTTTTTTTTTTTTTTTTTTTTTTTTTAATAAAAAACATGTATTCATTGATTGATTGCTTTTTTATTGAACCTTTATTTTAAAATTATAAATATAATGAAGTGTCGACAAATAACAAACTGTAAAAGTTATTGTTGAAAAATTTGTCTAATAGTAAATTAAACGCACAGGTCTACGAGTAAATGTTTAATGTGAAACAGGTTTGCTGACAAGATCCTCCATAGTCTTTTCAATTTTCAACATTCTAGAGTTAAGTTCATCACGCAGTTCGTCTTGCCTAAGTTCATATATTGCAATAACAGTATCATCAATGTATCCTCTAAGTTCTTGACCGGTTTCAATTAATTTCTTGCGTACGTAACCTTCAAGTTGGTTTCTGAATATATCTTTAATAACAATTGTTGAGTCATGTAAAGCTTTCTGCGTATCTTGCACACACTGAGCAAGGTTATTATCAACATAATTTCGTGTGGTCGCATCGTCTCCTTCAAGAGGTTCTGCTAAATAGCACAATCTTTTGCTTCCCATGTCGTAATCTCCATTAGGTGTAAGTTTAAAACCTATTCCTGAAGGACCTCGCATAAAGTTAAAATCCTTAAATTTTCTTTTGCGACCGAACTTATCAATAGTGTTTACTTCTGACATTGTTATGTGAGACTGATTTGAAACCATTAGATTTCACCCTAATATATGGTTCTATTTCATTAATAAACGGACTCTGCAGAAAAATATGGATTGCAAAACGTATTTTAGGTGATGTTTAATAAATACACATACAGATTCATTTTACTATTGTTTTATTGAAAAAAAGTTAAAATATAACAAAAGATTGAGTTTACTTTTTATTATTAAAAAAAAAATAAAAAAAATAACAAACAAAAAATTAAAAATTAAGAAATAAAATACATGTTAATTTCTTCTGTACAGGTAAGCTTCTTCTATGACCCAATTTCTTCTCTGGATGGCACGTTCATTAATGTCCTTGTTTTTAAAATAACCTTGACAGGACCAAAAAAAAAAATCCTTGAAAATTACAACCTCGAAAACGACCCTGACATTGACGGGTACTTTGACCTTGGCCTTGGCCTCGCATCTAACAAGTTTAGTACTATATTTATATGCTTCTTTAAAATAACCTTGACAGGGACAAAAAAAAAATCCATGAAAATTACAGCCCTGAAAACGACCCTGGTATTGCCGGTTACGTCGGCCTTGGCCTTGGCCTTGCATCTGACAAGTTTAAATATTATACTTAATGCATCGAACAAAAGGAATAAAGGCGGTGTAGTGGGGGAAATGGGCATAAAAGCAGACTTGCTGGCTCGAGCTCTTCACAGTTCGTCAGAACAGCAAACAGTACAGTGCTAAGAAAAAGTTAATTGTGTGAGTTGGAATATCGAAAATGTCTAGTGTACGGTCTCTTTTAGATGCTCTTGACGTGAGCTGCGGTTCACAGCAAGGCATGCTCGATAACATGAGTGGTTTAGAGGTGCTAAGTCCGGGGGTGTTCGAGAACTGGAATGGCGTGGAGCATGAAGATGCCGAAGACCGAGCCCTCAACGATGGTCGCGACGAGGAGTTGGTTCAGTCGGCAGCGCAATTCCTGGAATGCTGGACGGAGGAGAAAGAGCCAAAAATTAATGTGATTAGTGATGTGGTTGTGCGAAAAGCATCGCGGCCTAGGGAATCTTCTCCGAAAGCGTCGAAACTGCAAAAGCTCTTGACTATGCGGAAGTCGGAAATCGCCGATAAAAAAACATTTTATTCGGCGATTAAAGGTGTGGGACAAGGGAAGAAGAAAAAGTTTAACTTTAAGCGTCCCTCCACCCCTGTTCCATTACCCGACTTCCTAAAAACAGCACCGCAAGAGCCACTGTCAGTAGAAGTGGAAGTCATAGAAGGCCCCGATGGACCAACACCACCAACGCCACCAACACCGGCCAGCGTCGAGAATGTAATAGTGTCGGAGGTGAAGTCTTCCCCAGCGCCAGCACCACTGTCGCCGATATTGGGGTGCCGGAAACCCATGAAGAAGCGGTTTAAGCGGTGTTTTGAAGGCGATGAAGTTTCCGCTGCTTCGTCGTCGTCGTCGTCGTCATCGTCTTCACCAAATAAAACCGCGTCTTCTTCCGAGCCATCACAACCGGAGTGGGTCGAAGACTTCACCAACTCTCAGAAGACCAAATTGACTGACATTTATGCCATGAAAAAACGGTTAGTGAATGAAGTGAACGAGTGTGCCAGTGACATTATAGAACTTGAAAAACAATTAGAGATAAAAAAGGTGAAATCTGCGCGGTTAAAAAGACAATTAGAGGACTTTAATAAATTATGTAGTAGGTGTTAGGTAGTTGTAGATATTAGCTTTTAATTTATAGTATTAAGTTTGTAAATATATATATATATATATATATATATATTGTAGTTAATAAAAAAGTGTTTGATCAAATTTTTTATATTTTATAATGAGAATAAAAATGACTTGAAAATTTATTTTTGTGTGTTATTTCATATAGGCCCTGTCCCACATAATATTAGGTAATAAAAAAAAAAAAAAAAAAAGTGAATAATCCACTAAAACTACGCAATAGCAATAGTTGTAAATATTTTCTGATAATATTTACAAGTATGCTAAAACATGGTTCGGTTTATGAAGTTAAGGTTCTGTCGCCAGAACTTCTAATACTTTGTATCTCAATATTGTATGTTTTTATGAAAAAAACATAAAATATTGGTTACAAAGTATTATAACCAACTAAAACTACGATCAAATTATTTTGTGGTCCTGAAAAGGACCGTTTGGTTTTAAAACATGCGACTCTTTTATTGAGTTGTGGAGTCGCACGGCCCGTCATCATCATCAGCGGGGGTGGCGGTGCTGTCCTCTGTGTATTCGATGATGAACCGCCAAAGTTCATCCCATCTAGGATCGTTCGGCTCCCACTCCAAACAATTCTCTGTGGTAGAATCTACCACAGGGCATTGGATGGGTTGTTGTTGTTGTTGTTGTTGTTGTTGTTGTTGAGTCCCTGACATGTTGAACTAAAATGATTGTAATAAGTATTGATGGTCGTATATATAGAGACAAATTAATGGTGGGGGGTGAAAACAAATGTCATATTACGTATTGAGACCAAAAGTTGTTTGTGGTCTCAAATACGAACGAACGATTTAGCTGGGTTCCACCAGCACTTAAAGTTTTAATACTTTGTATCTAATATTGTATATTCTATACATACAATATTAGTAACAAAGTACTAATATGTACTAAAACTACGATCAAAGTATTTTGTGGTCCTGAAAAGGACCGTTGTTGTGTGCCCTTAAAAAGGGCCAGGGAGAGTGTGGGGCTTATGGTGCCCCATCCTCGCTGGTCGACCACCAGCTTGACGAATCGCAGGGGCCTTGTGGGTCGTCGGGTGTTGGTGATGCTGGAATTTCCAGCACCGCATCTTCCGTCGAGTCCGGCTCTGGCTGCGGCGACGGAGTTTCGAGTCTTTGTAAGACCCAATCACCCGCGTCGTCTAATTCCACTAGACCCGGATCATGGTCATATACTAGCGGAATCGGCTCATCCAAGTCGTCCCAACGTAGGACGTCAATTTCAAAATCCACCTCGTCGTCGTCGAAG
The DNA here is from genome assembly GCA_034092305.1 of Diaprepes abbreviatus. Classification (NCBI taxonomy): domain Eukaryota; kingdom Metazoa; phylum Arthropoda; class Insecta; order Coleoptera; family Curculionidae; genus Diaprepes; species Diaprepes abbreviatus. The sequence continues at coordinate 15,718,118 of JASJET010000110.1, read as the reverse complement.
ACTTGCAGGTCTCCAACGTTGTCGGCTACGGTGTCATCACTAAAGATGGATGAGCCTCGGCTGGCGGGTCTTTCTTCCTCCATGTTTATCGTATGAGGGTTGATGAATATATGACTGTGTAACTGACCCAGTCTCATATATATAGAACTACCCCCACCCCACCAACGGATTCTAAATGTTATGTATTGGTGAGAGTTTATAGAATTATTGATTTTTTTCAAAAACTTTAAATAAGGAATTAGATTTGTTTAGACAATAAGACTTATTCTTAATATTTTGTGAAGAATACATTACAAAAAAAAAAATAATAGAAACCTTGTTTGAACTGTTAACATTTTCATAGGTTCTCAAGCATATAACTTGGCACTTAAGCTACGAGACAAATCGTCGTTAAACGAATATCTCGCCCCATAAGTGACGATTACTAAACTACGATCAAAATATAATGTGGTCCTGAAAAGGACCGTTTTTGTGGCCCTAAAAGGGCCTGGGGGGAGGGTGGGGTGCCTACCGTGGAGTAATACCCAACGATATTAACACCGACCTAGGTGCAGCCCTTGGTCTTCTCATTGGCGGCACCGTCGTCGTCGCTGGTGGTGTCGGCGTTGCAGGCGGTGCCGAAGGTGCCGCTCCTGGTGCGGTACCCCCGCACTCCTCACACTTGCATATCTTGCCGGGCACGAATGGCCTGACAATGCCAATGATCCTTTTTGGTATATCTTCCATCTTGCCGATCGAATGTGTAATGATGAAATAATTCTAATACCGGCCTCTATATACATTCAAAAAGTTGGAGGGGGTAAGGTGGAGTGCATATATGCATTATATAAGTTTGAGAATAATATGATTTTATAACTCACCGTATCTCTGGTATGGACACAAACTACCCCCCTCCACTTTTCTAGCATATAGTACTAGACTTTCTCTACATTTTTTTCAAATAAATTTTTTTGATATTTCTAACCATTACTTTGCTACATATTTACAAAAAATGCAAATTATGCATATATTTTAATTATTTTCAGGCAAGGTAAGGAAAATTTTGAAAATGTTTTGACGGAATCGTAATAAGGAAGAGTTGAAGTATATCACACTATTTTTCCCGATTCGCTAATATAAAAAAAATTTTTTCATCGCATTTTGGATGGGCTCTGGCATCGTAACGGTTGACGATAAAAAATTGGAAAAATACATATATTGTGGGAAATTTTCTCTAGAATCCAAAAAAAAAATTTCCGAACTTCTGTCACCGCAAATAAAAAAATCGATACCTCAAAAATTGCGAGAAAATGGTGAAGGAGCCGCGCAATCGCTCTGAAACCATCAAAAATCGATTTTTTTTCCCTCCGCGGGTGGTAGGGTGGGGGAGGCGGTGGTGGACTTAGAAAAAAAAAAAAAAAAAAAAAAAAAAAAAAAAAAAAAAAAAAACCTCCCCCTACAACTTCCACATACTCCCGTTCGGCGGCCCCAGCCTCATAACTCGAGAATTTCAATTTTTTCGTCTAAATTTTTTGTCATTTTTAAGATTTTCCAAATTTTTTTTTCACCATTGTATTCTACTCAAAATTCTAGGTAATTAAAGTGCTTTTATTTTTTCTCTATCTTGAACGGTTCCCGAGCTACAGCGCTTTAAAGAATTCAAATTACTAACTTTCTATAACCCTTTTTTTCAAATTTCATTTTTTCGAATTTTCAAAAATACTACAATATGTAGAAAAAAGTTCTCTCTTTAATTTCCCAATACCGTTTTTCTCTAAATCTTCAACTTTAGCGCGTATTCAGCATTTTCAAAAAAAAAAAAAATTATAATTTTTTTTACACCATCGCATTCTCCTCAAAATTTTGGGCTATCAAAGTGCTTTTATTTTTTTTCTATCTTGAACGGTTCCCGAGCTACAGCGCTTTAAAAAATCCAAATTACTAACTTACTATAACCCTTTTCTTAAAATTTCATCTTTCCGAATTTTGAAAAGTACTACCATATGTAGAAAAAAATTCTCTTTCTAATTTCCTAATATCATTTTGCTCCAAAACTTCAACTTTGGCGCGCATTCACCATTTTTCAATTTTTTTTTGAAAAAATTTTTTTTTACGTTTTTACTATCGAGAAAAATGCTTGCTTATAGTACTCGATTTCCTCTATAATTTTTTCTTATAACTTTTTTCCCTATTCCTAACCGTCACTTTCCTACAAATTTTCTAAATCGTTGTTTTCATATTTTGCCTTAAAAATTTTTTCTTGTGTTATTTAAGCTCTTTTTTCCACTTAATAAACCACCATTTTCTAAATTCCCGTACTCTTTTCTTAAAGAGCGGGCTTTTCCGGCAGCTTTTTTTTTTTGGTTGGGTTTCAAATAAATATAAAACTACTACTTCACTCATTACAAATTTATTGATTCAAGAACATTATTTTGTGTTACATATAATAGATACATTAAAATATAGATTTATTGGTCACCGAACCGTTTAATACATTATAACTAAAAAATGAGTCGTGAATAACTAATGCGTACACTTTAGTGTCTTTGGGGAATTTATTCTTTCTCGTTTGGAACTCCAATTTTACATCCACTGTCGATGAGTTAATCGCCTCTGGTTGATGACTGCAATTGATAATAAAAACGGGGTTTTTCATATATTCCGCGAACGTTATCATCGGATCGTTTATCTCGCGCCCGTAGTAGCTGCTTTGGAAGTTTTCGTAATTGTAATAGGCTGCTGCGTACAGTTTCTTGGCGAAATCTAAATTCCATCTTTCGTATGGATAAACGGTTGAATTCAGATACAGTCTAATGTCGCATACGTCGGCGTGGGTAAACTGGGTTGCGTTTTTTTCTTTCTTGTCGCAATTATTGCTGTCTTGAAACCCGACGATTATATAGCGCGGTCTTTCCAGACTTGTACTCGTTCTCAAGGCCCACACGTCGGAAGATGTTTGCCTTAAAGCTGGTAATTCGTACAGATCCCATTTACGATATGCCATTTGAATACTGGCATTGTTTCCTCCTTTATTAATGCGAGACAGTATTTTCAATTTTTGCTTGTCGTCTGGAATGATGTGACGAATTTTCCATTCGATTTTGTCGATACTAATTTCTGCCTCTACTTCGCCGACGTAACAATTGGTAAAAGTGCGAGCTATAATCATAATAAGCTCTTGTTTTACGTTGAAAACACCTTTTGCGTAATCTTCGGCGAATCCCATAAGATATTTTAAGGGTAATTTCCCGGAGAATACGTTACTTGCCGTGTCTACGATATCTTGGTTTGCTTCGTCGAGACCCCATCCGCACGTCATGAGAGATCTTTGTTGCAAACTTCCGAATGAAACCATGGTTTTTAATGTCGTCGTAACTCCAGGTTTACGAACCACGGCGACCTGCTCACCTCCCATCTCGTAGCGAATTTCATCGAACAAAAATGCGAGGGCATTATTTGATAAAAAACATCTTTTCGTTGCGTCTATGGGTTTAAATTTTCCTTCGATATATATGTAACTTTCGGCGATATCCAGTATAATATCTTGAAAATTAATGGGGATACGGACTTCATCCGAATTGTTGAATGATGGAGATCCGTATGGTTTATACGTATGCTCTTCTAGACTAATAATGGAATTGTCCAAGATGGGCTCGGAGAAAACCTCTATTTTATCGCTGGTGGTGGAAATCATTTTCGCACTTTAAGACCGATTGATTTTAAAAATTTATAGTCTTCGGCAGATAACTGTTGAGATGTTTGTGATCTAACGTCTGGACGACGACTAACCTTGACGTTAACTCTTCTTTTACTTTTATTATGTTTCGGCGGTTCCCCCATCTTAGTCGACAGCACACACAATTGACGATTGAAGCAAAAACCCATTTCTATGAAAGTTTCTTCAGTTCCAATTTCACGATTATTTTCTCGCCTTGAAAATTGATTAGATCACCGCTATCGTCCAAGATGCGAAGAGTAATGTTGTCGATAAACTGACGTCCTGCCGGCATTAACGGCATATAAATATTATTTTGCGGTTCTTTACTGATTTTGTAACCGGGCTCCACGTCGATATCGAATTCGAACAAGGTATGACCTTCCACCGAATTCATATATGCTCCGGAAATTATATTACAATCTACGCGTATGATGCGTACTTTCATTATTTCCACCATCTCGGTTGATTCGTGCTTTTTGTCTCTTTTTAACACTGTATGATTAAATCCTAACATTTTACCGATACTCGCCTCTCCCCGGAAATCTATAGTATATTGGGATTTCAGTTCACATTTCAACGTATTATTATTAGCAACCAAGTAAAAGATTCCATCGTTCTTTTCTTCAGTTGAAATCCTCAAAGCCTCCAACATAGCTTTACCTATCTCATCTATTTCATAGGCCCCAGGTGGAATCTGCAATTGTATCGACTCGGTGGTGTAACCCTCCTTCATGTAGGCAAACTTATTGTTGCTTTCGTCCACATTAAAAATTGAATTGTATGTGTAAAATCCCAGCAATGCCAGACCATATTTGTTTTCTCTATTTAATTCGACTGGTGGATAAAAATCGGCGCTTAAGACGCTCGAGTGTCCTGTTAGTGTGAACGTATAAGACATGACTAACCATTAAACATCACACATCTCGGTTTTATTCTTAGCGGCAACATTTAAAAAGATTCATCTTCACACCTTTTCTCACTGCATTAGATAGTGATGTTTTTATGCTATTTTCTGCTTTTATGCGCACATCGCTGATTTTGCAATAACAACAAAATATTTTTCTAGCTGTAAGATCCTCATCAGACGTAACCTCGTTTAAATTGCTGCTGCTGCTGAAATAATGTTTGCAATCGCACTGATATTTTAATATATCGATATCGCTTTTAAGGTGCTCGGGCAACTTTTCCCAAACGAATGGAATTTCATTTGGGGCTAATGCAATCATCACTTCCTTGGGCATGTTTTCTAACTGTTTCACGGTCATTTTCCTTAATCCTCCGGCTAGATGAAATGCTTTCAGTGATTGCAACATTTTAGTATAGTTATTGCGATCCATTTGCGGTGTTAATGGTGACGATGATGATGATGACATCTTTTACGCTGATGATTCGACAAGAAACTTTAAGCACAAATGTCCACACCAGACTGTTCCAAAATCCTGCTGACGATCGTATGTATAGTAAATAATTTTTGATGGTTCCGATCCCGTTTGTAGATATCGTACCAATTCGATCGGTGGGGGTAAATCGCCGAAGCTGTCATAATATGTTACTTTAGAATTATTTTTTCTATAAGCTACCCAATGAGTCCCTGCACCACGCGTACTATCCAAATTCACTATTGCTGCTTCGTAACGTCGAGGACCTTGTCTAGGTAATAAATCCCTCATATAAACGCCTCGAAAGTGTCCTATTCTTTTCTTTTTGGCATATTTTTCTATATCGATGTTAGATAGTGGTCTTCGAGGTAGGGATTCAATTAGTTTTTTGATCTACGATTTAAAAATAATCCCATACCTTTACGATATGGCTTTAGAAACAAACCATTTCCTTTCGATTTTAAATACAGGCCGGCACCGGTTTTATCTTCGCTGCTTTTTTTTACTGCTTTTATGGCGCGCACAATTCCCGCTGCCCCGCCGGCTAATGAACCCAAAGCCGATAACCCGGCAAGAATTGGTATTAATGGTAATATTCCACCAGTTTTAGGAATCGGTATTATTCTCGGTGTACGAACCTTCCTTTTGCCACCTGCCGCTTTTACGTGCTGCCGACAGAGCTATTTTAGATGCATTCATGACATTTTTTTCCAACACATTTTTACTTCCGGCTTTTAATAATTCCCTTCGAACTGCTTGTCGAATAGCTGTTCCGAAACTGGCTTTCCGAACATGTCGATTTTTATTAACACCTTTCCTTTTTGTATGACGCGTGCCTTTACTAGATGTTTTTTTTGTTGATAATGATGATGGTACACCCATACCAAAACGTTGTTTTCCTTTCATAATGTTTGTAACTAACCAAGCTGCTGTTTTTTCACCTAAACTGGAATCTTTCGATTTTACTCTATTTCAAGCACTTTGTTCGAGCTCGTAATCCGCTCGATGTCTCGCACTTATGTTGTCTTTATTATGTAAATAGGCTAAATCGTGTTTTTTGCATGCGGCATCCAAAGGATTAATGCCTGGATCACCTCTTGTCACACGTTTTATTACTTTTGTTCCGGGTCCGCAATATTGATAACCAGGAATGTGTACCTCGAATGGTAATTTATTTATTAACGAATTCACAATACCGTATCCAGTTTTGTTGGAAACGTGAGACCGTCCACTTCGTTTGACGCTCGGCATCTGAATGACAGTTTTTGTGAAAAATTGCCTATAAAATATCAAATTTTCCTAAGATGCGCGTTATCGATCTTAAACAAAAACTTCCTATTGACAATCTCGATGAAAAAGTCGGACTTGGATTTGAAAAGAAGATAATGAAGAGACACGGTCCTTTACTTCCTTCCTCTATTCGCGGCCTGTTAATTGGTCCATCCAATTGTGGAAAAACTAATGTCATGATTTCGCTGCTTACACACCCCCTTGGGCTACGTTTCGAAAATGTCTATATTTACTCGAAATCTCTGTATCAACCGAAATATGAGTATTTAAGGAAAATTTTAGCTCCCATCAAAGGTTTAGGCTACTATGCCTTTAGTGATTCCAGTAATATTGTGGAACCGTCCGATGCAAAACCAAACTCTATATTTATCTTTGATGATGTTATATGTGAAAAACAAGATGTTATAAGATCGTACTTTAGCATGGGACGTCATAAAAATATCGACTCCTTTTACCTAGCGCAAACATATTCGCGAGTGCCTAAACAGCTTGTGCGAGACAACGCCAATTTTATTATTATGTTTAAACAAGATGAGTTGAATATGAAACACATATTTTCCGACCACGTTTCACCGGATCTAACTTTTACTCAATTTCAAGAAATGTGCTCAAAATGTTGGGATAATAAGTATGGATTTTTAGTAATTGATAAAGACAGTGATGTGAAATCGGGAAGATACCGCAAAGGATTTGATAGCTATATATTACTGTAATAATAAGGGAAAATGCTCATTTGATTGTTGAAACGTCCTTTGTTAACATCATGAATAACGCGATCGACTTAAAACGTAAACTAGTGGAAGCTACCAATGCCGTCAGAAAAAAATTTAAACAAATTAAAGCGGCTAAAGAGTTTAATGTTGTGGAATTGGAAAAGTTTTACGAACCCATTTCTAAGCCGTTGACAACTATATCTGATGTGGTTAAGCAACGTCAGCAGCAGCAGCAGCAGCAGCAACAACAACAGCAACAACATTATCCAGCTACAAAGTCACATAGTCTCAGTACATCAGTGCAGTCGACTCAAATATCAGGTTTTCCCCAACCTACACATTCCTTTCAAACCTCCACACCTATTCAGCAGCAGCAGCAGCAGCAGCAGCATCGCATTTCAAAAGAAGATATTAGCCAATCGGTGTTTGATACACCCTCGACATCAACTAATACATCTCTCGCATCCGCTGACACCACAACTTCCGATACTTTAAACGCACACCTGAAAGGATTACGTTTGAAACCATCTCTATACGATACTGTATATGGTGTACGTTTTGGTTCAAAAACAGATCATAACAAAAATTTTATTGGTAATTTAGAGGTGCGTTTTCGAAATGGAAATATTGTCTTATACAAAAAAGGGAAAAATATTGCAGAATATGGTGGATCACCGGCACTTTATGATTTGTTATTTCTTAAAACACCCCCAAGTGTAGGCAAGGAACAACAACAATTAAGTGATAATGTACTTTCAACGTACAAGGAAATTTTGGAATCAACGAATGCTGTCTACAACAATTTTAAAAAAAGTGATGGTTTACGGGAGACCAGATGGAACAAATATTTACGAATTATTAAACCTCTGATAATGGGCACAAAATTAGGTGGTACTATTACAAGAAAAAATCTCTCGGAAAAACTACAGTTACCCACAAAAAAGAAATTATCTTCGAAAAAATTTCAATATGTCTACTGGAACAAAGCTAAAGAGTTGGTGGATCGTTTACGCTTGTTGTGGAGTTCCAAAATGGCCGGTCACACTGGACACGAAAATGAAATTATGTCAATCATAGAGGAATTACGAGAAGAAGATATAATATATTAAGCTCAATATTTAATGATATTATTCAGTTCTTCCTTCGATCTGAAACCTTTAGTATTATTAATAATATGGAGCCCAGTCTAGAAAAAATCAAGATTGTTAATGAACTACATAGAACGGCTAGAAAAAATTTTGTAAGACGGCGCACGATAATAAAAGGATACAGAGATTTGTGGCAAATTGATTTGGCTGAAATGCAACAGTATGCTGATGAAAACGATGGTTATCGTTATATTTTGGTCTGTATAAATTGTTACTCGAAATTTGTCTATACCAAAGCCATAAAAAACAAGACTGGTATAGAAGTTACTAATGCGATGAAAAGCATCATTGAAGAGGCATCATATACACCAACAAATCTGCAAAGTGATCAAGGAAAGGAGTTCTATAATACAAACTTTCAAGCCCTGATGAAAAAATATAATATAAATCATTATTCCACTTACAGCACAAAGAAAGCTGCAATTGTTGAGCGAGTCATAAGGACTTTAAAAAATAATTTATATAAACAATTCTCGACAAGAGGATCTTACAAATGGATACATATATTATCGGCAGTAACAAAAACCTATAACCATTCGAAACATCGCACCATTGGAATGAAGCCTGCAGACGTGCAAGAAAAAACACATATTAAAGCATATGATTATTTAAAAATTGTACCTAAAAAATTTAAGTTTTCCATGGGTGACATTGTGCGTATTAGCAAGTACAAAAGCTTATTCGAGAAAGGATATACGCCCTCTTGGTCAACCGAATTGTTTAAAGTTGTAAAAGTTAACGTTACAAATCCACCTACTTACTTGTTGGAATCGTTAGAAGGTCAGCCTATAAGAGGGTGTTTTTACGAATCAGAACTACAAAAAACAAGCAGTCCTGACGTTTATCTAGTAGAAAAGGTCCTTAGACAACGCAAGAAAAATCACATCGAACAATTATTTGTCAAATGGCTAGGATTTCCCAACCACTTCAACTCTTGGATAGATAAAGCTAATATTGTTTAAATAACATATTGTATGACTATATTTTTTATTTAAAATGTAAAATAAATAAACAATATATTGTAAAATAAAGTTTTTTATTTCAATCTTCATTATTAAAAACAATGACAATAAAACATCATACACATAAATAACATTTCAATATTCTTGGAGGGAAGGTCCAATTCACCGACGACTACGACGTTATCTTCAAGGCTATGCCACTCGGAGTGCGTTCTCCTATTCTTTAACCTGCTTTTTTTAGATTTTTTTTGAAGTCGAGTCGTACGACAGTGCGCTTAATGAGTCATTTAAAGGCTGATGATAGAGTATTTTCTGCATAACTTCAATTTTTGTTTTAAGCTCACTATTATTTTTGTATATCATGGGGAGGACATCCTTGTTAAATATGTCACATATTACAACTGCAAAATTGTAAAACTTTCTATTAACAAAGTGTTTTGTCACAGCATCGTCATCATCTTTAGGTTCGCCTAAGTTGGTTATGATTTTTCCACCCATATCATACTGCCCATCCGCTGTAAGTTTAAAACCAATCCCTTGTGGCCCAGATAATATATGATATTTTTCATTATATTTCTGACGACCAAATTTATCAATTGTGTTGTTTCCTCGACTCATTTTCAATCTTTACTAAACTATTTTATTTTTATTTGCCCTACTTATATTAAATATTTCAGCTGAGAAAAAGAAACACTGACTATGATCTACTGGGTTGGTATGTTTATAAAAGAAATAAAATAAAACTGTGATTGTAATAGATATTTATTTACAGTTATTTAATTGCACAAATACAAAAATTATAAAAAATTAGTTTTCCATGTCTTCGTTTTCGTTGCTCAAAATTCTATCCCATCCGACACTATTTCGATCGTCAACGTCTTGGGCTGTTGCTGTTGCAGAAACCAATTCATATTTTGCAGCAAGCTCACCTGGTAAATGTGGAATATTGACGAGGTATTCTTTTAATTCTTCTTCAACCATTTCAGCACAAAATGTATCCATGTCTATGGAACCATATAAAAATTTGTCGCACAAGTGTGCCCCAGCCATAAAATTGATTGTATCCCTGATCTCGTTCTTATATTGATCTTTGGTTACATCAATATGCGACCAATCATTTACGCTATCTAACATATCGTGAGCCCTATTTCTTAATTCTCTCCCCAACCAAAATATGTATCTATCTACACATTCGTTGGCGGTCGTCGTCGTCGTCGTCGCATCAGCAGACATCTTTAACAGAAATAATGAACACGCGTAAGTATTCTGACATGTGCAACTATATTTTAAATTTAATTACATCCTTTTTTTCAAACAATTTACATACAATTTACTCCAATGAGCCAAAACGTAATAATGTTCGAGTATTGTTTCCAAAAACTCTAGTGCCCTGCCCCAAATAAGTTAGAGTGTATTTATCTTTAGTTTTACTCATAATATCTACAATATCGTCAGGTAGTGTTTCGGCCACACGTTTTGGTAAAAAAGTCTCAAATGTGCTATTATCACCGTCATCGTGTAAAGCCACTAAAAGAGTTTTACCAAATCGTGTAGTCATTGAAACCATCTTTACAATTTTATACACTTTGCCTACAATCATTTCGGTAACCTTTTTTTTCTCTAAAACCTCGAAATCTTTGCTAAACATTTCATTAATTTCATCTAGAGTTTCTTTTGCAATACTCATTATTGAAAAAATGGTATATAAATCCAAAAATTACCGTGAATATAAAAGCACTTTCAGAACACTACACGAACACAATATTTGATGTTTATGCCACTGATATCTGCGACTGTTTGAAGTCACTTCTTCTCCCACGAACCTTTATAGCGAGGTTTCAAGGTCGAATTGTAACAATGGTGGGGGTAGCTTAACGATAGAAATAGTGGGAGGAGTATTCAAGGTCAAATGACGTCACACATTTAAATTGGTATAAGGATAACTTCAAGGACAAAATATAATGAAACAAATAACTACATTTTATGTACTTTATTCATTGATTTTTTTCTGCAATTCTTCTATGCGTTTAACATTATCACCTAAACCTAATTTCCTTAATTTGTTCAATAATAAGTGTTTGTTTTTATTTCTAAGAAAATTCTTACAAACTATACTAGCTAAAAGACACACTTCGGCATGGTCCATATACTTAAAAAATACACTAAAGTCCTGAGCCTCCGAATCTTGCATTTCATATGCGTAAAATTCCGAACCGGCTGCAGAAATTAGAAATTCCTCGTACATTTCTCGCACTAAACTTTCCATATTAACTACTACTACGTTAAACTTAAGTCCTACACTCTAATTTCATCTAACACAACCGGATCTGCAATGAACCTAATCAGTTTTTCCAAACAGTCACTAAACCCCAACTTTTTTATCTCACGAACAAAGTCTTGTAAATTTATTGTTTTGCTGCAATATTTACGACATGCATTCGCAGCCTTTTCATATTCATAAGCCAAATCACAATAGCGCGACGCCCATTCTGCTCGACTTTTCATTGCATCATTGAAATAATTATTAGCCGTTTCAGTGAACTCATCGCCCAATTTTTTTACTGTCTCTTGCAAAGCACTATTCATATTATTCACTCATTTTTACATTCACGACACTTTTTTATTGCTGGTGGTGGCCCATCTATATGATGACGATATATTTGTTCATAGTGAATGTAACAGGGTAAGCTTAACTGTAGTTCCTTGTTACACCGATATGACGCTGGCAGCTTATCCCAAATTTGCCGTAAACTCAGCGTATCAACGCAAGTTTTTAAATATTCGAGAGGAAAAAATGCTAGATCCTTCTCTTCAAAATCACACAAACTTTTTAAATTACTCTGATATAAACAAATTACTCTGCCGACTTGCTCTATAATTTTTTCTTTAGATAGTTCCGTATCTGACATTTCACACTGAATGAATGCAAGTAGACTCACACAATTTATAGAACAATTTGCAAGGTCAAAATCATTTCAAGATCATCCCACACTATTACAATGCACAAATAACTACTTCAAGGTCACACACCCAAGATGACCTTCAACAAAGTCAAGGTCGTCTCGACCAAGGTCAAGGTCAAGGTCACACACACAACCTTGAACACAAGGCCAAGGCCAAAGCACACGTGCACTTTCAAGGTCAATGACAAGGACATGTGGGCGGGGCCAAAGAGGGGTGAAGCAAGGTCAAGGTCAAGGTCGAGGAGTGGGGGGATTGAGAGAATCGGGTTATGTTCACTACTAGTATGTGCTAGACCTAATAATATGCGATGCAGAGTACTCAATACTGCCGCCGTTGAAGGACTATGAACTGATTTTTCACTACCAACCTGACCAAGAGAAGTTTCAAGCCTGACCATTAGCGTCGAATTACTGGTTGACGTCACCGCAAATGTTACCTTAAACTGAAGGCTTCCCATCATAATATCATGCCGAAATTTATGAGAAATGTCGAGAGTCATAACGTTACCTAAGACCCAATAATATGAAAGGGCCCCCACAGAGCTCCATCCTTATGATATTAGAGTATATCTAGGATATACTCCCTAGAGGGAGTGAGATAGTGGTTTAGCTAAGTCTATGGATAGTATATTACGGATAAAACAAAAAAAAAATCAACACAATTCATTTTAAGGACACTAATTGAATATGATTATAAAATTAACGGTATATTATTAGAATTGACAAGTTCTGATGTTTGGTCAGTTAACTTTTAAACAATATTTACATAACATCGCAAATAAGGGTATTAAAATAGGGGAATTTTTTTCACGTAAAATTTATCTGACTTAAACGATATTATTGTCTTAAAAATGTTTATTGATGTGTTGCACGTTCTGTATTATAGCATGCCTTAACAATATGGTCACCTTTTTACAACGTGTATGAACTGAAGCTAAAAAGGATAAAAAAAATATAGAGCCTATAAATTTTTGAGGAAAATATCGAGTATGTCTCGAAGAAAATACTTCGACTTACTTTATCCTTAAACATAAATTCGTTGATAGTATAATAAATTTTCTCAAAGAAATAAATGATTGGTCGATGTATTTGCTGTACATACTCATGGGGCAAACTACTCCACTATCACCTCACTGAACAAGATGTGCATTTTAGCTAAGAAATTGACCAGAGTTCATATTGATCTGCATATCTTGAGCATGTCCTTGAACAAAACTTTTTGAAGAATTATGTTGTAACAGAACGGGGAATTAAACGCAACCTCTATAATCCGGCTATATCCATATGCAATAATACCGATTCATTGGAAAGAGAGGTAGCAAATATTAAATCCGATTTACAACAGAATGGTTATCCTTTGAAACTAATGGACGATGTTATAAATAACTTTAGAACAACGAACACTGGACAGAAAGAAACACATTCCTTCTTCACAATTCCGTACGTTAAGGGAACTTCGGAGAAAATAAGACGAATTGTCAGTAGTTATGATATAGAAACAGCTTTTAAATCAGGAAATACACTTAGAGCTCATTTAACAAAAACAAAACCAAAAACTACTGATAAGAAAGAATGTGTTTACAAAGTTCCATGTGAGTGTGGTGAAATGTATATTGGAGAAACCAAACGACCACTAGAAGTTAGAATTAAGGAGCATAAAACTCATACACAAAAAAGGGAAACGTCGAGATCGGGTATTGCAGAACACACCTGAGTTAAACAACACTACCATATAAACCATCATATAAACCTTACATTAAAAACAATAATGGAATCTTGAGAAAACCGAATGTTGAGATACTTAATCTTAGGCAACCACTAGTTTATAACATTAAATCATTAAGTTATGTACAGTGAAGCGAAACTTTGCGCTTCAATGGACACAGTCCGTATATAAGCTCATAGTCTTAAGACAAAACATTCAGTTTATACTTGATAACGATTAGAGATACAAATTAATCGAAACGTCGTAAAAAATAAATAAAAATAAAGACAATGCATGTCCGAAAACCACATTTTAGTCAATAATTTATATAGTGATAAAAATAGTCTACAGCAATATTTGTATCTTAATCACGAAAACATTTCCCAAATTATCCCAACCAAAAAACATTAATATCATGATAATTTGCATTTTTAAAGTCATATTAAAAACTATCATAATTCAATAAATCTAGGCCATTAACATGGTTCACTCGAAAACACAAGCCTGGGTGCTAATTGTCACAAGGCATTGAAGGATTTGGTATCAACTGAACTATAGTATTACAGTCATTAAAGAATAAATCAAGAAAATAACCGTTGCAATTGATAATTATATTTGTTTAATAAAGGTTATTAAAAGCAGTCAAATCACTCAAGACCTGATTATGATTAGTAGTACCATCCAGATACTTAGTTCCATAGTCATCGTTCACCTATATTGTGTTTGGTAAGTTAAAGATACAACAGATATTCTGACGATCATAAACAGTATCAGTTAAAATTGTCTTAATAGATGAACAAGATTTCAGAAGTTCAATTGCCGTTAATTTGAAATTTAAATCAATGATATACTACTCCTTCTGGCTCGAAGCTTGGAGTATATCATAAAATCTAAAAGTAACACGCATCTTTGACGATTTTGTTCTTTCCACTGTACTTAATTTTTCAACCTTTTCTATATTTTTTCCATTTCTTACATATTGTCTATCACGTGATGTAATGAAGACATTCGACAATATTTCTTACTAATCTTGAGATGTAACATACAAAAACTATGAGGTTGTTATTATTTCTTAGAAAAAGTTGAATTTTTTCCTGTGCTTAACTTAATTCACGAACATATTCTACTCGTATATTACCGTTTTGGAAATAGCACTATATCACTTAAATTGCACACCCTATATATAGCCCTATAGTTCAAGTACTAGATAGAGTCGTATCTCCTTATATCTATGTGAAGACCTTCACTATTCATAAAACGGTACAAAATTTTGGGATAGTAACTAAGGAAAAAGAATATTAAATTAGTTACAAAACAATATCTGTTTACAGGTATAGAATTTATATAAAATTCTACCATATGAAAGTACATTATAAAAAATACAAAGATCACATAGCGATTATAAATAGGACTAAAATTATCACTGCATTGATTAGTGGATTAGAGTATTGAGGAATGTGGCTCAAATTTTCTTAACTTATTCTTCGGGTTGTCGATGGACAGCAATCCATTCCAAAGCTTTTGCAATCTGGACACAGACTTCTGGAAGCACTGGAATATCAGCTCCCTGAGGCTGAAAACCAATTTCATCCATTACGTATGAAAGTTCATATGTACCACCTTCTGGGTCAATCCAAGAGCCAGATCCGTGAATAGCAGAACTAGATTCATCCATATCCAATAGTTTCAAGGGTCCACTTTGTTCTTGCTAATTCAGAATTCCATTGAAATGAACCATCGGATTAAATATCAGCGTTTTGAGCGACAATAGCAACTAGTTTTTCTGCGGGAGCACTAATGACTACAGCTAACATGCCATAAAATAAAATAGCTTCAATAAACATTTAGTATTACAAAAGTATGCACTGAAGAAAAGAAATAAATACTCGCTTTAAATAAACAGAACTTTTTAAAATGTCCCATTTATATGATAATATACAGATGCTGCAATAGTCTAATCAGCAATAAATGATGATAATACTGGTCGTAATTGCGTTTTGAGTAGTCGGGACCTAGTTATCTCTAATAGCATTAAAAAATAATTAGAAACTAATGAAAATTAAATAAATCAAAATTATGCAAGTCTATTGTTTATTTAGAAGCATATTTAATGTGTCAATTTATATGTCTATAAAGTTTACTTAATTTGGTAAAGTAGATTTATTTACACAACATTTATCTTGGAATCTAATTTCTATGATTCCAAATTTATATACATGTAAGTCATTAGGGCGACGTTACAACTTACAGTCAAGGTTTCAACGGCAAAGTCAATCTTTAGGGCTAAACGGTGATATACATTTTACAGATTTTAACTTGTCGCAAGCTCCAGGTAGTTAGGTATAGGTAAAGCCCTTAACGCCATTAATTTTATTTTTCATTAAAATTATCTATCACGTCAATCAATGACGCAAACTTTATGGAAGGTTTGACTTTTTTGAAAATACACTAAATATGTTATATGTCATGCAGCGCCTTTATATATTACACAAAGAAGGTCGCGTATTTCTTCTTTCTTGCTCATGCTCACACAGTGAAAGAGTACGGCTACGATTACAGTGCAAGCGATTTCGCGTAAACTATCTTTTGCGTAAAATCTCTCAAATTTAATCTAAAAATAAACACACACAAACATATGCAGGCTAGAGATTCGCGATACCCTCAAAAGTATCGATTTTTATATCAATACGTATCTTAATAAATGGTTATCAGAAAAATCGATATCTGAAGTATCCATACCTTAACGATACGGTTATTCTTATTATTTACATAAAAACCTTAGAAAACATGTTTAAAACTTAACGACTATTATTACAATAAATAAATTCATAATTTCTCAATCAAATACATATAAAACCCAAAGAAAAATATTAATAAATACAATAAATGTTTAAAATAGGGTAATTTTTTAGGTTCATACTAAAACAATAGCATATCCTTCGACATATTGTAAAATGTAGATACTATGTACTTAAAAGCTTGTAATAACTTTCCCATTAATTCGTTTGGAATAACTATTCTAGGTTCCAGTCTTCAAGCTTTAAAGAACTTAAAAGATCTGTTAATCTTCTCCGCTAAGTCTATTACGGGTAATAACATAAATATCACTTATTTAAATTCTAACCATTAGAAGAAGAAAGCAGAAGATCCAATTATTGGTCAAAGCTGCAAGGATTGAGAGAAGCGACGATACTACTTGGGAACTACGATCAGAAGAGATTCGAAAAATGTATAAGCCTACGTAAAAACCAACGCAGAGTTTTGACAGGAGTCTTGACGGGGCATTGCCACCTGAAGGGACACTTCAAGAAACTCGAACTGGTATAAGGAGAAGAGTGTAGATTCTGTAAGGAGGAGGACGAAACCTCTATTCATATCCTTTCAGAGTGCAGCGCTCTAGAAAACCTTAGGATGTGGTTCTTGGGAACACACCAAATCGAAGAAGAGGAGCTACCGATCTTAAGCCCGTCCGATATCCTTAGGTTCTAAGGCAGAAGTAGGAGGGCACAATAGATGGTCGCAGTGTACTGACCCCGAATTCTACGCATACATATATGAATTCTAACCATTGACGAGGGAGCAAAGTTAAAAATTTTAACACTTACACAATTTCATAATTCCTGGTGAACCGGGATTCCCCTTTGTCCCAATCGATCACCTCAGTACACGAACTTCTTATGAGATTTATTTTATGAGGTGCGTGCTATATCAAAGCAAAACCTAATCAAATCTGTTAAAATACAGGGAACTAACTTGCCTGCTGCAGCAACCTGAAAATTTCTGTAGACACGGTTTGCCCTAGTGATCTAATTATCACGCCGCCACTTTTTCGATTTCGGTTCGTATATGTCTATATGCAACCAAATTTATCGATACTGCAGCAATGTATCATATTAAAAATATCGATACAAAATCTAGGGCATCGAAAGCAAGAGTATAGAGACTATAAAATATCGTGTCGTATCGCTCAACACTAATGTGGGCTTTTATACTATACCCGAATACTCGGGCGAATCGCTAGTTGGCGGTAGAATGTTTAAACGAGTTTGTTTTTTTTTTTGCCGCAAACGAACGTGTTTGCAGCATGAGTAGATGTTTGGTGTTTAACATAAGGATATTGTGTGACCAGAAAAACAAAAGATAAGCAAGATAAATTATGAAAATTGTGAAAAATTTAGTAATATTCATTTAAATGGCGATTTACATATATTTCGTTAACACAGAACATGTCTGTTACTTTTTTAAAATACAGATAGTTCCATTAGTGGGTTTTCAACAAACTTAAATTCTTCAAGTTCCATGTCTTTAAATTTATGCGCTGCTAGATATAAAATGACAAAATCGCGCAAAATCGGGAAATTTATAACCTCTCCTCTTTCATGCCAGTAAATCCATAGTCGCTTGACGAATAGTTCACACGAAAACGCTTACCCTGTTACCGCACATTTAACTTTAATTTGGTAAACATTTTTCTTTAAAAGTCAATAAGCATAGAAAATTGATAAAAGAATACCTCAACGATGAATGAGATGCAAATATTTGTTATATATCCACTATATTTAACTAAAAACTTGACACTAATTAGTTTAAAAGAATACCCGTTCAAACCTGGCGAACTGAAAGTTGCGGGGGCTAAAAACGGGTAACCATTTTTTTTTTTCATATTTTTACATCATTCTCTTTTAGATAAAGTTTTATTTGATTAAAAAACATCTGAATAGTAGGGCTGCGATAATGGCACTGAAGTCTAGTGTCGTCACTTCGCGGCTGGTGTCTAAGTGCAAAGATGTACTGAAGAGTCTAAAAACCGAACGCCTGCATAATTAGACTTATACACGGAATGGGGAAGTAGACCATCTCGCAAAGATGGGGTCCGCTATTGAACCATATGGACCCCAACCAATTCCACCTATTCCAATTGCCGTTGATAAAAGAGAATTAAAATTGTTGCTGAAAAGTAAAATAATTGAGTTACGGAGAGAGGCTCCTGGAATGAGGTGTGCCAACGAACATTTGACTGGACTTAGCGCACGGGTTACTAGAGAGCTTCTTTCTTTAAGAAGGAAAGAACTGCGAATCGTGGTGGGACTGTTGACAGAAAATTGTCACCTGAAAGGCCATCTTCATAAAATTGGTGTCATAGAAGACACGTAGAGGATGGAAATGTTGACTATGACCTCAGAGAGCGCTCAGCATCTGAAACCGTCAGGCAAGTTCCATTACCGAGGCTATTTTAATTTGCAAATGAAATCGACCTCGAAGGACCAGCAGCCATGGGGGATATGAAGGATTACACAAGGCTTAGATGTCAATGATCAAGTACCACCTTTTTATTTGTTCATTCATTCATTCAAAATATATGATCGAAGTCATTCGAGAAAGATGAACTAAAATTGTTAAGAATCTTTCTTTTAAATTGAATTTGATCAAAAATGCAGATAAGGGCAACATCTTGCAACTGGATCTTAGTTTAGTACTTTTTTATCATTTCTCGACAAATATTTTAACGAACCAAGATAAAACTATTACAGCTTGTTCAAGCAAGACAAGAATGATAATATTTTTTAATAGGATCCTTTAATAGATAGACAAGTATATGTATGTTTGAAAAGAAGAGACATATTTGGAATAAATAATGGTCTTTAAAAACGCTGCTAAGTATGTATATTTAAAATAAAATAAAATAATAGATACATCATGAAACAACAATTTATTTTAAATGAAAAATTAGATGTACAAAAAACATCATATAGTGAACCTTAAGAAAATCTAATTTGTAATAAGCAGAATAAGCTAGAACCTCAGTCCTCTGTTTCAGGTTCTGGATGTGCAGCATTATATTCTAACGCCCTGGCAATCTGAGGAGGTATTTCTGGAGCGACTGGTATGTCGGCTCCTTCTGCTTCGTAACCATCTTCATCAGCCCCATAAGAGATTTCGTGTTTACCTCCTTCTGGGTCAGTCCAAGAAACAGATCCCAACACTGATCCATCGACACTTATTTGTTCTTGTTTCGTACCATCAGCAGATTCATAACTCCATTCAAAATCACCATCAGGTTCGATATCTGATTTTTGAGAGATAATTGGAACTTCGTCACATAGCACCACGGCCAAAAATACAGAGAACACTAATATTTTGGATAACATTGTAGTTTAACTTATCTACTATAAGTTTACACTGAATGTCAGAAAAATTAAACAGATTTATATATACAAAAAAATTGTCCCCACCTTTAACTTCCCAATTAAATTTTACGAATAAATTTGTACTAATACTAAATTTTTATAGGACATATTATTAACATACTAAAATGTTAAAATAGTCCGGAACTTTTGTTGCATTTATACAAATTTAATAATTAATTTTTTAGATGATATTTAAAAATTTAATAAAAAAATTCCATAAATAAATAGAATACGTTATTTTGTTTTATTACAAGAAATATGCAAATATATATATATATATATATATATATATATATATATATATATATATATATATATATATATATATATATATATATTCCTTAAGATCCTCTTGATGTTAAGGACAAAAAAAAAGCTACTTTTCAAATACGTAGACAATGAAATTATTTATTTTTAATCATTTCATATCGCTCCGGGGTTTATTCAAATGTTCATTTGTTCTGTTGATGATAACAATCCGATATTAAGTTCTGCGAGAAATGTGTTATCAACATTTTACGGAATGAGGATTTTAGGTTGCTTCGCTCTCAGTTCATTACACCTACATTGATGACACGTTAGGGAGTCGAGGAGAATAAATGGTCTGTCTCCTTTCTTAACAGTCATAAAGAGAAAAACGAAGTATTAATCAATATATACATACATACATATATATATATATATATATATATATATATATATATATATATATATACATACATATATATTATATATATATATATATATATATATATATATATATATATATATAATGTACATATATATATATATATATATATATATATATATATATATGTCTATATATATGTCTATATATATATATATATATATATATATATATATATAATAAAATAGGAAATTCTCAGCTGTGCGGACAAAGACCGTTGATAAATATTACTGTCATGCTAAAAAGTGCGGATAACTCCGAATCCGAAAAATGGCGATAGCAAGGTTTCATTCTAGTATGGGACTCATCAGGTCATTGCATTCGAGACCAACCATCATATCGCATCTATGTCCCATAAACAAATTTTACGGTTGAAAAATAATAAATAAGACACAGTAGCAACATCTCGATGGCTCTTTCAATAACACAAGAACAACACAAACCAACAATGTTGTATAAAAACGCCATATGGTGGCTCGACGGTAAATTAAAAAAGGAATATATCAAAACTCGACACACGAGACATGCTATTCTAAGGATAGAGGTCGCATTTTTCGGCATCGGCAACCAAACCAACTACGAATTCCATAGTTAAAATAAAGTATCGAACCAACGAACTCCCTAAGAGAGCTGCTGCGTGTTTTTTAAACCAACAAATATAAAAAAGAGAAGTTATCGTCTGTGCAATTTTAAAATAAAATAGGAAATTTTCGGCTATGCGGACAAAGACCGTTGATAAATATTACTCTCATGCTGAAATACGACAGCGGTGTTTTGTCCTAGTATGGGACTCATCAGGTAATTGCATTGTTTCATATCTTCTTGTCTTGTCTTAAGTTCATATCTCATATTCTCCAGGCTTGTCTTAGTTCTTGCTTTATGCGTTCTTGATTTTATTTAATGTCTGCTTTCAATTCTTGGTTCATGTTTTCTTGGCTTGTTTTCAGTATCATAAATTCTTGTTTCATAGCATCTTGATTTTTCGTCATTCTTCTTTTAATTCTTGTTTCAACTCCTCTTGATTTTCTTTGTATCTTCTTGGCTTGTTTTCATGTTTTGTATCATCATTAGTATCTGACTTAAACTAGCTTAAAGTTACTTTTCCAATTTTGCTTTCTGATATCTAATTTCCACTAGCATACAAATTCACCCGTGCGGGGTTGCTAGAATCCCCCATCGGGCGCCTCCCCAGGTGGTGGATAGGGGAACGCCTCCCAGATATGGATGGTACCGAGGAAATTAAATACTCGGGGCGAACCAAAACTAGCCTGATAGTGGAAAGCAGCACTCTCAGTATCATATTGAAGCATAATGGAAATGATCCAGGATTGGTTCAAAAATGAATACTGGAAGGCATGACTGAAGCAGTCTAAGTGGTTTCCACACTGCGATGAGGAAGGCAACGGGAAACCACCTCATTATCGATCCCTAGTATATTAACATGGCTATTACAAACCAAATAGAAAATGTTACTGATTATGGACTTCGGATACCAAGATACGGCAGGGGAGAACAATCTCGAGACGGCAAGGCCTCCTCGGTCGTCAGCCTGCGAAACCCTTGCCAACACTATAACGCAGATAGAAAGAGAACCTGGGGCCTTAACATTAAGATTGGAACCTGGAACGTCAAAACAATGTATGAAGCTGGCAAAATCCATAACGCTATAAAAGAAATGGAAAGACTATCAATAGGAATAATGGGGGTAAGCGAGATGCGGTGAATAGACTCTGGTCAGTGTGCTATCAATAATCATCAAATATATTATTCAGGAAATTCCAACGGAGAACATATGAATGGAGTGGGCATGATTTTAAATAAACAAACTGCTGAATGCGTTACAAACTTTATCTCAATATCAGAGAGACTGTTACTCATTCAGCTTAATACTATCCCCATAAAGTCTAACATCATACAGATATATGCCCCCACAGCCGACAAAGCGGACGAAATAATCGAAGCATTCTACAACGATTTAACGAACACCTTAAGAAGACTCCCCAAAAACGAGATAACAATAATTATGGGAGATTTTAACGCCAAAGTTGGCAACGGCCAAATTGAAGATCTCGTAGGACCTTTCGGACTCGGAGAGCGTAATGAGCGTGGAGAACGGCTTATTGATTTCGTGATGGAGGAACAGTTTGTGGTCACCAACACTTTTTTCAAACTTCCCCCCAGGAGACTGTATACCTGGAAATCACCTCAGGACACCTCAGATCACATAGTGAGAAACCAGATTGATTACATTATGATCAACAAAAGATTCCGGAACTCGATAACATCAGTCAAGACACATCCAGGAGCCGACATCAAGTCTGATCACAATTTACTCCTAGGTATAATAAAACTTAAGTTAAAGAAAATGCAACGAACAAAGACCAACAAACACGACATCAGACAACTAAAAAATGAACACATAAAACAGAGCGCACAACAGTATATGAAGGAACAGCTAAATACTGTGGAAGACACTAGTAATACAGAAGAAGAACTCGGAAAACTTCACACAATAACTCAGAACATACTTGACAAGCACCTAAAACCAACAAGAGTAAAGAAGAAGGGGTGGATGACGGAAGAGATTCTGGATCTGATGGAAGATAGACGAAAGGTTAAGAACAGTGACATAGCAACATATAAAAGAGTAGACAAAGAAATAAAAAATGCTATTAGAAATGCAAAAAATGAATGGTTAACGAAAAAATGCACCGAAATACAATTACTACAACAAAAGCATGACTCGTTTAACCTCCACAAAAAAGTCAAAGAAGCGGCAGGCCTATATAAGCCTAAACAAGTTGGACGCCTAACTGACACTCAAGGAAACTTAATAATAGAAGCAGAACGGAGAAGAAACACTTGGATGAGATATGTAGAGGAAACCTTTAGAGATGAACGACACAATGACACAAAAAAACACAGATTGTATAACTGGGCCTCCATTTACGATCGAGGAAGTAAGAACTGCTATAAGAGGAACCAAGGATGGCAAAACTACAGGACCTGACAACTTTTATTCAGAATTTTTAAAGTTAATGGATGACAACGGGACAATATGGCTCACAAAAGTATTTAATAATATTTATAATACTGGAAAAGTTCCCCAGAGTTGGTTGAAATCAACATTTGTGACCTTACCAAAAAAACGAAATGCAAAAAGGTGCGATGAATATAGAATTATAAGCCTTATGAGCCACCTACTTAAGACTTTCCTAAAAATCATCCACAAGAGATTATACAAAAAATGCGAAGAACAACTAACACGCACACAATTTGGATTTCGCGATGCTCTGGGTACACGGGAGGCACTTTTTGCTGTCCAGGTCTTGTTCCAAAGATGCAGAGATGTCAACTGCGATATATATGCATGCTTTGTGGATTACCAGAAGGCATTCGATAGGGTAAAACACGACGAGCTTATATCAATACTTGAAGAGATCAGCATAGATGATAAAGATCTGAGAATAATCAAAAATATTTACTACAACCAAACTGCTAACATAAGAGTAGACAACCAGTTGACAGAAGCAATCTCAATAGAACGTGGAGTACGGCAAGGATGTATACTGTCCCCGATGCTATTTAATGTTTATTCTGAGCATATCTTCAAACTAGCCTTGGAAGAATGTGATGAGGGAATACTAATCAACGGTGAACGTCTGAACAACATCAGATACGCAGACGACACAGTGGTATTCGCAGACAGTCTGGAGGGATTGCAGATGTTGATGACAAGCATAACTGAAGTAAGTAAGCACTATGGGTTAGATTTAAATACAAGGAAGACAAAATATATGGTCATCAGCAAACGCCCAATCCTAAACACACAACTGACCATCAACCAACAAACAATTGAAAGGGTTGAAAGCTATACATACCTTGGCACCAATGTAAACAGTCAATGGGGTCACTCATTGGAAATAAAACAACGTATAGCAAAAGCCAAAGCAGCGTTTACAAAAATGAGCACCGTCTTCAAAGGCCGTGATCTGCCGCTGAAAACCAAGGTCTTCATACTGCAGTGCTATGTTTTTCCAGTTCTGCTCTACGGAACAGAGGCTTGGACGCTCTCTGAAGCGTCCATTAAAAAACTTCAAGCGTTCGAGATGTGGTGCTATAGGCGCATCTTAAGAATCTCATGGGTCGACCGAGTCACAAATAATGAAGTCCTGCGCAGAATGGGAAAGGAGTGCGAAGTGATCAAAACAATTAAAAAACGCAAATTGGAATACTTAGGACATATTATGAGAAATGAACAGCGATATAACCTCCTCCAATTAATTCTGCAAGGGAAGGTGTACGGCAAGAGGGGGCCAGGACGAAGACGAATCTCTTGGCTCCAAAACTTAAGAAAATGGTTTAACATGAGCACGACTGGACTGTTTCGCGCAGCTGCCAACAAAGTAAGAATAGCCATGCTAGTCGCCAACATTCGGAACGAATAGGCACCGCAAGAAGAAGAAGATACAAATTCATTTCCCTTTTTTCTTTAAGCTCTTCTAGATTTGATCCCCCTTCTGACATCAATTTGTTACGGACGGCCGATCTTTATACGCACTGTTTTCTTTTATAATCTTTTGTTTCCACACTTAAACTGTCCACGAAAGCCAATCTGGATTCTTTGTATTCCCGAATCTTCTAGAAGGATTCTCATATTAGATGGTGTAATAAAAAAAAAGGAATAACCTGACAATTTCTAGATTCTCAGCTATACGCGTTTTATGTCGAAAATAAGGAAATAGAATTTTTTAAAAAGTCTTCTTTCATCGACGCTCAGGAGGAAAAAGCAAAAGATAAAATTAATTAAATAAATTATGAACTCGTAGAAATAAACCTAAAACCCTACAAACTAGAAACAGTGAATATTATAAAGTCCATTACAGTGCCCCCTTCCAAATCTTGATCGTCCCAGTCAACCTTCTTGATCTTGATAATGCGCCAATCTGTCAAGATGCACGACAGTAGTGGATATATGAGAGAAGGAAAGAGGAGGAGGAGGGGTAAGAGTAAATCATCAACACTTTTCATCCTCCTCCTCTTTTCTTCTCTCATTATACTTTTCAAATCTCTCATTATACTTATTAAAAAACCTCGTATCATCAACGCTTTTCATCCTCCTCCTCTTTTGTTTTCTCATTCGAATTATCTCGTATACATTCGAGTTACTTCGTATACATTCGAGTTACTTCGTATACATGTTAACATGACCTTGTATCCCTTCTTTAAATTTTGATTATAAAAGCAACACTTTACCAGCTTAAAACATACTAAAATGAAATATGTCTTCTGCTTCTAACGAAAGTGAATTAAATTTATTAATTCAAAAATTTTATAAAAAATGTAAAAGTTCTGCTTTTGAGTTCGAACATTATGCAGTTGATAGTGGTCCATCTTGGTTTCAATATTATTTGGATATATCCAAAAACCATACAGAGGCTGTGAAATTGTGCGAACGTTATTTTCAAAAGAAAGATATTGTACAGTTTATACGTGAATTAGTGAAGTTAAGTTGGTTTCATCATGAAGTTCGTCATTTAAACCAATATATTAGAGATCCTGTTGTATTACAAGAACTAATCAAATTGCGTGGTGAAGATGATGCCTAAAATTGAAAATTTTGTGAGGGATCTTTATGAAGGGTTCATTATGAACGAAGCATGTTCCAGATATTTATCTTGTTTAGTTGAAGAAGAAAGTGAGGGTCAAGATTTATTGTTATATATAAAATATGTTGATCATGCAAATTTTTGTAAAAAAGCAGCAGAATTGTGTAGTGAATTTTTGAAGACTAAAAATGTGTTAAAATTCTTTGATGAACTTAAAAAAATTGGACTCAATAAAGAAATAAATTTATGTATTGATTTATTGGTTAATTAAAGTTAGTGTGAAATAAAATATTTAAATTTTTATAGTTGTTTTATTATTGTGTAACGGCTGTTATGTTTAAATATTTGATTATGTAAAGATAGGAAAATATAATTTTCTGTTAGTAATGTGGGGATGTGGATAAATAAAAAAAATATTATTACATTCATTGTTAATTTATTCATTCATAAAAAAATTTTTATACATAAAGAATACATTAGAAAGGGCACACATTGAAGGTGATTGAGAATGATAAAAACATTTAGGAGATGATTTAATTAAAACAGGTTGTTCGTCCAATTCAATTATTGGCTTAGTACAATATTTTCTAATAAAATTAGCTTTCTCTTCTCCTTTAATATAAATGAATTCTCCTTTTTCTGTTAAGTTTTTTACTATAGATGAAAAATTATGAAGAGGAATATATCCTGTATTCCAATTGATGCAGTGATGAAATTTCATTAACCATTCTGCTTGCTTGTATGTTTCTGGTGGAAGCATTTGTAGTGGATACGGTGGTTTAAAAATATAATGACTCATTTTATGTCCATCAAACATTGCAAGTTCTTTAGGAATAAACTTGTTGTGTTCATCCTTAAATCCTTGAACATCCATAACTATTCTCATTTTTATTTAGCAAATTTTTAAAGTACTAAATTTTTTTATTACAAATTGTTTTTTCGAATAGTCTTCAATGAGATTTTTTAGATGTTTAATTTTTTTTAAAAATAGTTCTATTTTTTCTTTTTGTATTTTGTACATTCCATTTGATGTGCAACAAACTATGGTATAGAAACAACTGATCTTATTCGATATATTTTCATTTTAATAATGATATTTGATGTGGTGGGAGAAGTTAAAGTTGTTTAACAATTTTTGTTAATGGATTATAGCTAAATACTTTATCATGTATTATAACACAATACGCAGCTGTTTTTCCCGATATTTTTTCTTTTGTCTCAAATTCAATTCTCATGGTTACTGGGCCGGATTGTAATAAATCTCTCTGATGAGAGCAATTAATGTAAGCAATAGGTGCATTATCTTTAAATTCTTTGGGATTAAATATTGGTTCTATTGGAAAGTTATAATATACTTGACGAAATTCAGAAAACATTTCATACAGGGTAGCAAACTTATTATTTTTAAAATCAAGCTGAAGATCCTGGTAAGGATATCTTTCTGAATTTAAAAACACATTTATATTCCTTAGGTCACAATGATCAAATTTACTCATATCTGATTTTAAATTACCACGTCTATCCTTTTGAAAAGCAATTAGTACATGTCTTGGTGTTTCAATTTTTGTGGAGGTTTTGACAGGCCAATTATGTCTTGTATTTTCTAATAACTCTGGATATTCAATTAATTCCCAACTTCGGAAAGTAAGAAGAATATCATTGTTTTTATCAATAATTTTCGTTAGTGCCAATTCTTGGGGAATGGCCACAGTAAGATGTGGAACTCGCCAACAAAGTTTGGTTATTTTAATTTTCGGTTTTTCATCATCACTTGTGGTTACTAAAGCATTAGTGTCATCATTGCTTCTTATTAGTATTAGTTCTTGTTGTGAATTTAAAATTATTTTGTTATAATCTTCAAAAAATCCCGAGTACATTTTTAATGGGACGCATAGGGAAACGTTTCCTTTTTCATCAGTCATAATTTTTTCTTTAGGTTTCGTTTTTGGATACCATCCAGCATTTTCCAATTTAGCACTTTCGTTTTAATTAAATGATATGTATCCTTTAAGAGTTGAAGTAATTCCTACATCTCGAACTGAATCAATTGTAACACCATTTAAAATATAACGTAATTCTTTAAACAAGAATGCTGGAGCATTGTTGATTAACACCGTATTAGCCAATGGAGTATCATCTTCTTTGGTAACTTGAAATTCTAAATATAATTCACTTTTGCAAGGTAAAGGATATTTTCCTGTTTGTTGTAGAGCAATTCTAATTTCATCATTTAATCCAAGTTTTGTAGGATTGAAAGGTTCAAATGATAGTATTTCCCAGCTTAATATTGATTCATCTACAAGAATATTTTCTTTTACATTTAAATATTCCATTTTATTTTAGTTTGAAACCTAAACTTATCAGAAATTTTTTATTAGAAGGTGTTAACCTTTGAGAGTTTAATTTATTACTAGTTAAATGTCGTTTAGTATCTTTCTTATTAATGTTTTTAGAGTAAAATTTTTTTGAAAAATTATAATTTGAGACTTTTTTATTATATAAAATAACCATTATTCATCTATTTTTTTAAGATGTAGTCTTACTGTTACCGTTTCTCCTCTGAAATTGATGAGATCACCATCTTGATCTACTATTTTAATGTTTATATTGTCTATTACCTTTACAGTAACAGGAAAGTAAAGGACATTTTGTGGTGATTCTATTATTTTAAAACCAGGAGCTACACTAGGAAAAAATTGATGTATTATATGAACAGGTTTTCCATTTAAATATGATCCTTCGGCAATATTACAATCGATGTTTATGGCGTTTACTTTAATAATTTCCGCTGGAAAATCTGAAATGTGCTCCTTAAGACCTTCTAATTCCTTATTTTTAAAACCTAATATTTTTCCTATAGTTCCATCATGAAACGAGATAGGAATATCTGTTTTAATATGTGTTCGTAAAGTATTATTATTGGCATAAATATGAAGAAAAGTACGATTGTCCAAAAATTTT
This sequence comes from Diaprepes abbreviatus, assembly GCA_034092305.1. Classification (NCBI taxonomy): domain Eukaryota; kingdom Metazoa; phylum Arthropoda; class Insecta; order Coleoptera; family Curculionidae; genus Diaprepes; species Diaprepes abbreviatus. The sequence continues at coordinate 15,688,815 of JASJET010000110.1, read as the reverse complement.
TGAATAAAATTATTTACATCATCTATTTCATAACTACCTGGTGGTATTCTTATTTCTTTATTTGAGTCATAAATGAAAAGATTATTAGTCTCATCAATATTTGGAATAGCATTAAAAGTTTCAAAATTTACAAGTCCAATGGAATATTCAAAATTTTCATCTAAATATATTGGAGGATGAATATTAACAGAAAGCGTGGGGGAATTACCACTAATGACAAAACTGTACGACATATCTCTTTAAAAATTTTTAACAAAATGAATTAATATTGTTTTTCAACCATTATTATAAAGAAATTTAAGACAGAGCTCACCACAATTTGTTTTGTTAATTGATTGATAATGATCGTAGTTATATTTCACAATATTTTTCTTTTTATCGCTGAAAAAATATTTTGTTAATTCGGTAGATGGTCGCAAATTGCCATAACTATCAAAATATAAAATATTTTTCCCTTTTTTTATGTATGCAGTCCAATGAGTTCCATCACCACTATTCTTATCGAGATTAACAATACCACTTTCATTTTTATTAATTTTTTTTGGTAATTTATCTCTCATGAATATACCTCGAAAGTTGGGAATTTTAAGTAGATTAATATATTTACTTAAATCATAATTTGTAAGTGGTTTTCGAGGTATTTGTTTTAACAGTTTTTTGAATAAGGTTTCAGATATAATCCACATCCAGTTTTATATGGTTTTAAATAAAGACCACTTCCTTGTTTTCCTACTGCTATAGATTCCATCATTTTATTATGTCTTTTCGACTCTTCTAATTTTTCTTTAGCAGCTTTTGCATCGTTGACAGCTTTCGCAATACCTGCTGCTCCTCCTCCAAGAGCACCTAAAGCGGACAAACCAGCAAATAAAGGAATAAGAGGTAGAAATCCACCAGTTTTTGGAATTGGTATGATTCTATTTTTTGGTGATAATATTCTACTATCTCCGATAGATCTAAGTGCGGTTTGAATAATATCAGTCAAACTTTTAAATTGTTTTCCGTTTAGTGCTTGTCTTGCTTTTGAAATAGCTTGAGATAAAGTTATTCCTCGTCCTAGACGAGTTTTTCGACTTCTGTTTTTCCTTCTTTTTTTTAATCCCATACCAAATTTTCTTTTAATTTTCATTGCACCTCTTATTCCAAGTGCAGCAGTTTTTTCTCCAAAAGTGGCGTCTTTTGCTCTGAACCTTTCGGCAGCTTTGTCACCTAATAATTTATCAGCAGCGTGTCGGCTTTTTATATCATTTGATTGTGCATAGGCAATATCATGCTCTTTACAAGCTTCATCCAATAAGTTTATGCCTTTATCGCCTCTAGCTAGTCTCTTTTCTAGTTTGGTTCCAGGTCCACAAAAATTATACCCAGGTAGATGTAATTCAAAAGGTAACTTATTTATTAGAGTATTAATTAAACCACTACCTCTTTTTCTGACTCTTCTTTTATAAATGGATTGTTGCTTATATGAGATTGGCATTATATAATTGAAATCTTGGAACAAACTGACTAGTTTTAAATTAGAACTTACCCTTTATACATCCTCTTATATATGAAAATTGTCAAACAACCTTATTCAATTATTATTAAAGACCATGAGACTTCAAGAAATAATTTTAGAAAACATGGAAAATTGTTTGAAGGCTCTAGTAAAAGGGGGTTAATTATTGGTCCATCAGGGTGTGGTAAAACTAATATCATTATAAGTTTAATTGAAGATCCCAATGGTTTACGGTTTGAAAATTTATATATTTATTCAAAGTCTCTATATCAACCAAAATATGAATATTTGAGATCACTTTTTAAACCATTGAGAGAAATTGGATATTATGAATCCGAAAATGAAGAAAATATTGTTTCTCCACAAGAAATAAAACCAAATTCCATAATTATATTTGATGATATAGTGTGTTGCAATCAGAATGTTGTAAAAGATTATTTTTGTTTCGGAAGACATAAAAATACTGATTGTTTTTATTTGTGTCAAACGTATTCTTCGATTCCAAAACAATTAATTCGTGACAATGCGAATTTGATTGTTATATTTCAACAAGACAAAACGAACTTAAAACATATTTATGATGATCATGTTAATGTTGATATGTCATTTAATCAATTTAATGAGTTATGTTTGATGTGTTGGAAAGATAAATTTGGATTTTTGGTAATAGACAAGGATTCGAATTTAAAATCCGGTCGATATCGAAAAGGATTTGATTCATATATTTTCTTATAAAAATAAAAGTTTTGTGAAAAATTTAACTAATCATGAATGAACGCTTAGCAAGAGAGCTTGTTAAGTCAAGGAAAGCTGTTAAACAAAAATATCAAAGTTTAAAAAACGCTGAATTTGAAGCACAATCCAAATTGGAGGAAACCTATAAACCAATAACTCAACCCCTACAACAATTAATTTCAACAATTGGTAAAATTGAATCGGCTGAGGTAAAGGAAGAGCTACAAACACCCATTAAAAAAAATTATGAAACACCAGAAAAAAGATTGTTTCCAACACTAACACCAAGAAAAAAACTACAGTATGGAACATCAACACCAGAAAAAAGAAAGACAGGGAAAACTCCAATTCTTCCTACAGAAATACCAACAATTATTGATTGGGAAACCAGCATAGCTTCACATAGTCAGATGCCATCTTTACAACAAACAAGTGTCATAGCAGAAACCACCCCTTCTTCAATTTCACAATCTACGGTAGGAAATCTTTCGGATATATTAGAACAAACACGCCAAACAATTCAAACATTTGTCAGTACACCTTTATATCAAGAATATTTATCAGGATTTCATGAATTACCTCGTCAATATATTGACGGAGGGGTAAAAGATGTGGAACATAAGTTTGATCACCTCTATGGAATAGTACATGATTCTGAAACTGAGAAATTCTTTTTGGGTTTAACATAAAGACCTATAGAAATTATCGGTAAAAACATAAAAGTTGAAGGTATAACTTATACAGGTACACCAGGTTTATATGAATTATTATTTAAAAAGGAACCAGTAGGTTATAAAAAACAAGATTTGGAAAATTATATGGATATTTTAAAGAGAACCAATGCATACCGTAGAAATTATGATCCAAATGAGCAGGTATAGGGAAATGGATCACAAAAATATATTTCTATAATAGAGCCTTATTTACAAAATAAAGGAATTACAAAAACTAAAACCATAAATCCCGAAACGCATAATATAGTTCAAGGATTTTTTGACAGACGAAAAGCTCCATACAGGGAAACTCGAATATCTTCGAAAAGAACAGGATCCGGAATAACTTTAAAAGTTAATAAACCTTATACCGATTACGTATATTGGGATAACGTAAATGAACTTGTTGATAGACTTCGACTGTTGGTAGCATCTATGATGGCTGGGAATACAGGACATAACAACGAAATTATTTCTATTATTGAAGAATTGAAAGAAGCCAATATAATTGTATAAAAGAATGTAGTAAATATTGTTACATAACATTGTTAAAATGACCATTGATAAATTTGGACGTCATATTTCTAAAAAGTATACAGTAGATATACCTACAATAGAAAATAAAATACTAGCCAATGTTGAAAATGAAATATTAAAAAATTTTAAAATTGATGATATTGTTCAAAGATTTGAACCTGTGTTAAAAAATGATATTGTAAATTTAAAAAAGAGAGTTAGTGAAAATGATGAAAATGTGGAATCTATTTCGAAAAAAATTAAGTTATTTGAAGAAAATGTTGTGTCAAACTATGATAACAGGATATTAAATATAAAAAATATTGTCAAAGACAATGATGAACTATTAAAAAGTTTTTCTCAAAAAACATCGAAGTGTGAAGATGATTTTAAAACAATAAAACAGAAATATGATGAAGTAAAGAGTTTTGAAAATAACATAAAAAATTAAATAACATTGGTTAAATCAAAAATAAATGATACTTCTGCAATAGAAAATGTTAAACAAATTATTATAAAAGATATGGTATCAAAGTTCCAAGAATTTACGAACAAACTTAATAATAGGGTTTCTGAAGAAATAGGTAATTTTCAAAACATTCATGATGGTATGAATAAAAACACACAACAAATAGAGAGAGCTATGAATACACACTTTATAATCCATAAAAAAGATAGCGATAATATTAATGAAATAAATCAGAAAATTAATTCAATTGAAAATAATGCTGAAATAATTCTATTAAACTTGAAAAATTTGGAAAAGAAATTAAACACAGATTTACAAAATGTAGATGAAAAAATTGAAAATAAATTTAAAAATGAAATTTTAAAAAATAGTGAACAAATCATGGAGATAATCTCACAATTAAACAATCTAAAAACAGAATTAAAAACCACTGTTGACGATGAATATTTTCAAAAGATGTTGAATAAAAGATTAGAAAAAGAATTAGAATCTTTAGCAGAACTAATACAAGCTATGATTAACACCTCTATCCATGATTTAAAAAAAGGACTTGCACAACACAGTTCAAAAATTGAAGAAATTTCAACAAAGTTAAATGATTATGAAAAATCTTTGAACGATGTAAGAATTGAAATTGAAAAAGCGATTTTAGATATAAAGAAAATAGAAAAAAAATTGGTAGAAATAAAATTAAATTTAACAAATGTAGAATTTCAATTAGGAAAAGATATAAAAAATCTAGAAAATAAATTGGTAAAAGAAATAAAATCACTAAACGAATTAGTTCAAAGTGCAGCCGAAGTTTCTAGAAAAGAGTTTAATGACACAATGGCATATGCTAGAGAAGAATTAAACGCAACAGTAAGAGAAATGAGAAACGAAAGTATAAAATCACTTGTTGTTTTTGAAACTAAAATTAATGTAAGAATTACCAACATTGAAGATGAAATCAAAAAAGTCAAAGATTCGAATAATGCATCTTTTAAAAATTTGGAATATAAAATCGAAGATGAAATCAAAAAAGTCAAAGATTCGAATAATGCATCTTTTAAAACTTTGGAATATAAAATCGAAGATTTGCTAAAAAAAGATAACAAACAAATAAAATAAGTTATTTAAAGAAGGTATTAAGAAATTTTATTCTAGTACTATGAGTAAAAATATTAAAGAAACAGTTGTAGATGAATTACATAAACCGGCAAGAAGAAGATATAGAAGAAGACGAACTATTGTTAAAAGCCTTAATGACTTATGGCAAGCTGATTTGGTAGAGATGCAACCCTATTCCAAATTTAATAAAGGTTATAGATATATTTTGGTGGTGATAAATGCATTCTCAAAGTATGTTTGGACTCAACCACTTAAAAGTAAAAAAGGAAAAGATGTAACTGAAGCTATGAAAAAAATTTTAGAAAAAACAAGTAAACCGCAAAATTTGCAGACAGATTTGGGAAAAGAATTTTTCAATAAAGATTTTAAAGATCTTATGAATTATTACAAAATTAATCATTATAATACTTACTCTAATCTCAAAGCGAGTATTGTAGAACGCGTAAATCGAACTTTAAAAAATATAATGTGGAAATATTTTAGTAATAGAGGGAATTACCAATGGTACTCTATTTTACCCACTATTATTGAAAAATATAATAATAGTATTCATAGAACTACCGGATATAGACCTGTTGAGGTTAATAAAAAAAATGAGAAAACTATACTGCAAAATTCTTTTACTTTTAAAAAAATATTTGATTTAAAGCGCACTAAATTTAAAGAAAATGATTTTGTTAGAATTTCCAAACAAAGAGAAGCTTTTGAAAAAGGATATACTCCAAATTGGTCAACTGAAATTTTTCAAATTAGAAAGGTTCAGTTAACAAATCCACCCACCTATTTATTAAAAGATAGTAAAAATGAATATATTGAAGGAGGTTTCTACCAAGAAGAGTTACAAAAAGTTAAACATCCAGATGTGTTTTTGGTTGAAAAAATTTTAAGGAAGAAAGGGAACCAAGTTTTTGTTAAATGGTTAGGATTCGATAAATCACATAATTCATGGATTCTTAAAAAAGATGTATTGTAATTAATTTTAAGTAATATTGTATATCAAATTTTTAAATAAAAGACCTATTTATATAACATATTTTTTATTTACGATAATCCTTTTTACAACAAATACTAACAATATAATTTTTAAGATGTTTACAACTGAGATTAACAATATAAATTTATATTTTTACATTAAATCTTTCAATATATATTTTTTTTCTATGATCTACATCAAAAATACTTTTAAGAATACTTTCACATTGTTCAACTCGTTTTTCAAATCTTAGTCTGTCAAGATAAAATTTCTGATATTCACTTTTTCGAGCTTGTCTAAATGCAAAGTCCCATGTCACTAATATATAAACTTTATTATTGTTCTCACTGATTGTCACTGATTTCTTCATATTTCTATTGTAATGCACCGGATTTTCTTAACTTGTTTTCTAATTCCTGTTTATGTAGAGATAACATTTCTAAAACAGTTCCGACATTTTCACTGTTTAAATTCTGACATGGATCCAAAACACTATAAATATGAGACAACACATCTCCTGACTGATAATTATAGTGATGAAACAAATTAAAATATTTGGAAAATTCTTGCTTTTTAATTATATGAATTCTGTAGTCAACAAGTTCATCGATTTCAACTAATTTATCTATTGATTCTTTTCCCAGAATCACATAATGTTCATCCTTTTGAATTCTGATAACAGGAGAATGATTTATTTTTTCAAAAAACACTGTGATTTTTTCAATTTTTAGTGGGTATGCATATGCTTGAGAAGAATAAAAATAATTCACCAACACTCCTTGATTTTTTTGAAGTTCTTTCCATTCTTCTTCATTCAAGTAAATGTGAAATCCATTTCGACCTCCAATTAGAACTTTTGGTGTTAAATCATTTATACCAATTCCAACACAAACAAATTTTGATAAGGAATTGTTAAGATAGTAGATTTTTGAATTTAATAATTTTTCACTACACTGACTAATTTTATCATTAGTTTCACTAGAACTGGATTTATATCCATTAAAATTGCTACTATTAAACATGATGTCTTGATGCTAACTGAAAACTAAAATACTGGGTCTGAATATATCTTATCCACCCCACTCCTCTATAAATTTCAAGGTCAGGCAAGTTTATTAAATTTTTATGACCTATCTTGATAAAACAAAATTGTCAAGAACGACAAAAGTGAAAAACTACCTATTGATAAAATTATATTGAAGATAAATAGAATTAAACAGTTTTTACCTTCCTCATCATTTTTAATATGAGCACAGCTAGAAATCGTAAATGGTTTTTTATTTTTTTCAATCCAGTTAGTGTCAAAAATTGTATTATTTGGATAATGAAAGTAAATTTTGAAAAAATTACTATTAGATTGACTATTATTCATATTATATGCGAAAGCAGTTGAATAATTATTAATATTCATAGCTTTCATATAATTACATATTTCAGGTTTAATAGTAGAGGTTTCGTTTTCAAAACACACCATTCCATGTAAAACCCTTGGAGGATAAAGTACATATAAAGTATTATTTAAAATTGAATGTAAAACAATGTAGTTGATAAGGGATGCCATTAAAACACTTTTCAATTTTAAATGTCTATTAACAAAACAATAAGAGATTGAAATAAGACTGAACAGTTTTAATTAATTTTCTACAATATATAGACATTTTTTTTTTCAAAATATTAAATAATTTGTTTACAAATTAGAGATACAAACATGGTTATTAAAACTATTAAAAAATGAAAGATGTTGACATATTTTCTTTCACTTTAAGGACATTAAATAATTTGTTTACAAATTAGAGATACAAACATAGTTATTAAAACTAATAAAAAAATGAAAGATGTCGACATATTTTCTTTCACTTTAAGGACAACAGGTTCACATTTTTTATTTTTTTCACCTAACCACAAACACTCGATTAAGTCACAGTTCTTCCAGTGACGATAATGTTCCTCAATTGGACAATCATCAATTTTCCAGGCAAATATTTCTGCACCACAGTAAAAACATTTACAAACATCATGAATAGCTAAATAATAAAACCCTGATTGGGCTAACACTTTAGGATTTAATTTTCCATTCCAGAATTTAAATGAGGAAAGTCTTTTTTCATATGTTCTATATAATTTGTTATCAATTTCTTTTTCAAAAGATTCTAAACACATATTTATTCTAGACGGTGGTATATTTTATACTGATATAATTTTAAAATTTACCATGTTCTTAAATACTTCAAATTTAGCCTTGAAGAGTAAAACTTTTAATCTTAAAATAATTTTTATAATTCATTTTCATGGTCTATTAACCACTGAAAAAATGGAATATCTTGGTGACCCCATGCTAATGTATCATAACTATTGGGAATTTTAAATCTTTTATCATCATTAGAAGTGAGAGCTAATTTGTTAACTAATTCTGTATAAATATTGTGAAGTCGAGATCTAAACAAATACATTGTACAGAAAGCTTTTGAATTTTGTTCTACAACATCTTTATAATGTGTTAATTCTAATTGTTTTTTAATGCTACTTTTCTTTATCCCCTTAGCTTTTTTAAGCAACCCATTTTCTGACTTAACACAATAAGCTTTGGCCCCTGTGCCATAAAAGCTTTCTATTGGTTCACCAGCATATTCATCCTTAAACTTTCCAACAACAGATTCAGTTATTGGTATTTCATGAATATTATTAACATCATAATTTGAAGTATCGAATTTATCAATATTAACCCTAATGTCTTCATAAACATTACTTGTCTCAATTTCCAAAATAAAGGAATCTGTATCTGTGTACAGAAGTTTAATATTATTCTTATATAAAGGTTTTAAAAACCCATAAAAAAAGTCATACATCACCGTTTTTGATATATCTAAAATACTAAAGCCTACATAGACAGGTTTATCATATTGCACTAACACTTTACTCATTTGCACAGCTACTAAATTCTCTGAAAATATTGTTACATCTGTAAATGATGGTTTAGCAATTAAATTTTCTGCCCCATCTTTTCTATGATTTTTTGCCCATTGTGTAACCAATCGTATATCGGTCCTTTTATCCACATTTTCCATTGTTTTTCCGTAGATGCTATTATTTGCCAATTTATAAGAATTTTTCTGAAATTGATTTTTAGATTGATTTCTTAAATTTGTATTTAGATCAATAAATTTTTTTAACCATTGAGATTGTGTAAACTCTACAACCCGATGAATTTTAGTTAGTTTAATTCCATATTGAATACATTGTTTTAATAAAGTATAGTGAATTACATATTTTTCTTTATTTTTTAAATTTGGAATTAATTTAAAAGTTTTAGAATTTTGAGGCTTATAATTTTCTGGACAGAATGGAAATTCATTATGTAAATTGTGTAAATTTTCAGGATATTCTAAATCAACCTCTAGCACATAACCCTTGTCATTAGTCTCAGATATATTCATTATATCTAAATTTTGAATTTGTTGATTTGATAACCAAACAAAATCTTTTTCGGGCAGATATTGAGACATCGCATATCCGTAAAGATTAGTTGCATCAAAATACATAATATATTTAGATGGTTGTAATGGATCATAATTTGAAAGAAATAAATTGTTTGCTATAGATTTCCTACATACACAGGTACTGATTCCTCCTCTTACACTACCTTTAAAAAAATGTAACATATCTGGGTCTGTTATTAACTCCAATTCGACTCCAGTATATCTTAAACAAGCGTCAAAACTTAAACCTGGAAAAGTATAATAATGTGCAGGATCAAGTTTGTAAGTTTCCATACACGTTTTTCTAAAATTTTGAAAAACATCTGCCAAAAGTAATACATCAGATTTAAGATATAAATCGGAATATTCACCGATTGTTTTACATTCAAATAAATTCCAAACATTTTTAGCCCTCTCATATTCTTCATCAGTAATGTGTTCATCCGTGAGGTCATTATAAAAATTTTTTTTATCTGGTAACTCCGTTTCATTTAATTTGGCGATATTATCAATATATTTATAAGGGAAAACGCCTTTTTGACGGATATACTTAAATTTTTCCTTTTCATTAAAATATTTGAACACTTCTTTGCATTGTTCATCATTAAGGATGGAAGCTAAATTTGACAAAGAATATGGTAGGAACTGAAATGAATCAATAAACTTAAGATATAGAAATTTTGACTTGGTGAAACCAGTCTTTTTATCTAAATATTGATCTACTTCAATAGATTTTTGAAATGAAATGTATTTCTCTTTATTCTGGGCTATGACAAATAATTGTTCATGATTTGGACATAAATTTTTTATAAACAGATGAGAATCATAATTACGCAAATTGTGTAAAACTACCGGAATGGAATTAGATAATTTATAATTTAAGTTGCATATAGAGTGTGACGGACCTCTATAGGAACCTGTTAAATGACAATGATCAGCAACCTTATCCGAAATTATAGGTTTATCACATATATGACAATCATTCGTATATTCAAAATGTAATTGTTCCAACACATTTAATTTTTTCATTGGTATTAACTTTTTCATATATTTATTGTAAATATTAAGAACGTCTCTTTCTAAGTAAGTTATAAAAATTTGTGCACAATTGGGACCCATATAATTTTGAAATTTGGAAATTGAATCATCAAATGAACACTTTATATAATAAGCAAACGAATATGGAATATGTTGACATTTTTTTTCAGTATATGGAGAACTTGGATCTACATCATTAATTTCATTATTTAAAGGCTTAAGAATGCATTCAAAATCTGCATATATAACAAATGGAACTTCAATTTGTTTTTGTATATTCTGAAATTTTAAAATATTTTCAGGAATAATATTTCCAAATCTATCTATTTTGGTTTCAGTTGAAGGTAGATTTATTCTTACAAAATCGCAATCCTATGTGTTATGCCTGACTAATAATTCTTCAGTAGTAAAATATTGTAAACAACCGTCGCATAAAAATTTTTTCCCATGATGTTTAGATAATTGTTTAGAAATTAATCTAGATAAATCCGAAATATAACAGTAATGGAAATTTCCATTATCATCTCCAATTAATAATAAATTAAGGTGACGTTCTCGCTTATTTTTTGTATAATGTAAAGGTCCTATAATTTCGAATTGAGTTTTTAAATTATTCTTGATTTTTTCTAGTCCATAAACATTAACCGAAATATTGTTTAAATTTTCAAATTTACTTATGTCTTTTAAAGTTAAAGGAAAATTGATACCTTTAAAGTTTAAAATAGTGGTGAAATGTGGATACGACTCCACCTTTTCAATTGGTCCGTTAGGTGAATGAAGAGCTGCAACCACAGACCAGGCGAAACAACATTCATCATTGTTTTGAACGTTGACTACAGCATTTTTCAACTTGATCTCTGACGGTAGCGGTATATATGAAGAAGCTTTTAAGGGGTTGTACTTGTTGATGTTAAGCTCAACGTGTAATATTTTTATTAAAATCCATCCTGAAATTAAAGAAGAATAATTAACAACAAATTTATTTTTGGTTTAAGTTTAGTTACTAAATATTTAATAAAAAATAATTTACCCGAATCTTTTTCTGCCAGTTCATCAGCTTTCCGGTCAATAATTTTAATAATATCTTCTAGTTCTTGCGTTAATTCTGAACTATTACATAAAATCCGAAATGGGGTATTGAAAGACTTAACTTCATGACTTTCATTGGAAGGATTTAAGTAAAGACCAAATAACTCCATGTTGAGTTTGATGCAGGTGTGTCTTTGGATTTCATAACTGATTACCTCAATTATTTTTTGTTGTATTTCGAAGAAAAAATCATAAATGTTGATTTGGTATTGAGTCGATGATATTTTATATGAAATGATTCTTTCCTTAAATGCCGATTTTATTACAGACACATTTTCATCCCTAACCACCATTGAATTGGTTTTGTGTTTATTTGTTCTCAAATGACAGAACCATAATGACTTTTTTATAAATATTTTGCAGAATTGACAATATCTTCTTTCACCTAAAATTTAATAAGTTCTTTATTAAATTTGCCTCTAATTCATCAAATTAATAACTAATTATTAAATTGAAACAAAATTTCTATTTAAAATTAAACTTACAGCTTTTCTTCTTCTGTTCTAACTGGGGGCCATTGTTAGAGTGAATTATCTTCTTGTGGCGATTCAAATTGTCTTTTCGAGTAAAAATTTTGAAGCACTCTTCACATTTAAAATCCATTTTTCTAAAACGAATCTCTTATTGTGAAGCCCAAGTCGATTTTAACATACTGAAGGTAACACGGTCAGGTATGAATTTAAATGGTGGAAAAGAAGTAGGAGGGGAGTTAAGGAATGGGATGGAAAAAGCTAAGAGTAGCTTTATAAAGTTCTATCGCCCTTTCCCACATCTTCCTTTTCTCCTCAGCTGTTTTATTAGGATCGCAATTTAAAATTGAATCCAAAACAAATCCTAATGATCTTTGATAAGACAAATGTTTATTTTTAATTTTAAAATTTGATTTTGAATGAAAGCTTAGTTTCGGATAATCGTTTTCGAAGGGGATTGACACTTCCGTTTGTGTTAAAACAGAATTTTGAACTGTCTCTGTTTGTGTAGAAACAGAATTTAAAATTTCATCGAAATCTGGTGGCGAGTTTTCAAAAATTATTGGAGAATTTGGAAAATTTAATTCACAGTGGGTTTTTTGGCCGCACGGAATTGAATTTTGACTAAAATTTTCATTTTTTTCAGATGGTTCACTTATTATTGGAAGAATTTCTTGGGAACCACCACCACTAGTAAACGATGCTCCCAAATCTTCACTACAATCTGAAATTTTGTAACTATCCCGTGAACCATCCTCCTCCCCCAAAACATCAACCCCCATATTTCCACTACTAGTCGATTCCGAAATTTTATTTTTTTTTTGATTAGTTGAAATTTTGAACAGAGATAGAGGAGAAAATGAAGAATTACCCGGTATTCCTCCAGAATTGTTTTCACTTTCAAAATTTCTAGTTTTCAACATTCCAAAAAAATTTTGTGATTTATTTGAACTCGAATCATTGTCACTGTCATTGTCACTTTTACTCTGATAATTTGTTAAATTTTTATTAATTTTGGGAATCCCCATTAGCTTTTTAAAATTGTCGATATTATCTAAATCTTGAGTTAATATGTCGGGAGTATTTGTAATGGGAGTGTCCGTTGTTACATCTAAATCTTGAGTTAAAAAATTTGGGGTTTCCGGCGTTAAAATATTATTAAAATCTAAATTTTGTGATAAAATTGAATTTTGAAAGTCAAAATCTGTCTCCGAAATATTCTCTAGTTCAGGCAAATATTCCAAATTTTCTAAAAATTTTATGTTCGTTTCTGAACAACTTTGGAGTAATTTGTTTTCTAAATTTTTTTCTTGCATCGTATTAATCATCGCGTTAAAATTTTGGGTTCTCTGACTTAAATTTTGGTTGTCACTTTCATTTTCATTTTTCAAAAAAGCAGGCTGAATTATTATATTTGAAATTATATTAATTTTGTTCACCACTCCTAACTGTTCAGTGGAAGTTGAGGCAAAAGGAAAAGACATACCTTTAAAATTTGAGTACACTTGACAGCAACAAACTAAAACACACTAAAACAAACTAAAACAAACTAAAATTGGAGACTTTAAATTTAAAGCGTGGTAAACTCGACTTAAGCTTGCTATAAACTGATCCTCGACCGTTTTATATGAAAGCAGACCACAGTTTGTCCTCGTACGTATAGTGACCTCAATAAAGGTCAATGACCTCAATTCTGCGCGTCACACCCCGCGGAGCCCCCCTTCCCCCTCCCCCCTTCCCCCGCAAAATTTTTTCCCCGCCCTCTTCCCCCGCAAAGCCTCCTTCCCCTTTCTTCCCTTCCCCCCGCTGAGCCCCCCAGCTGAGTCCCTCTGCTGAGCTGCTTAGGGAGCTACGTCCCCTATAAGTCTCAGTGAGACGCCCTAAAATGTGCTGTAATTATAAAAACTCGAGAGGTTTGCGGGCGTATAAAACACAAAATTCTCTTCGGAGCATCTTACCTTAGGGTCCCCTATAACTCTCAGTGAGACGTCCTAAAATGTGCTGTAACTATAAAAACTCGAGAGGTTTGCGGGCCTATAAAAAACACAAGGTTTTTTCGGGGCATCTCGACTGGGGAGGGGTCCAGGGGCGGGGGGCCGAAGGCCCCCCGCTCCCTGGAAGGCAGCACGCGCGGCCGAAGGCCGCCCCCCCCCCGCCCCTCCCCCTTCGGGGGCGGGGCGGGGCGGGGCGGGGGGGGGGGTATAGGAGGAGTATAGGGGCGGTATGAGGGGCCCTCTCCGCGATTTAAAAATCGAAATTTTACCTTGACCTACTTTCATAAAATGACTGTTTTGCGAGGTGACTTTTTCATTTTTGGTTCATCACCAGTGCTGTCTTCCTAAATTTTAATTTTTATTATTTCATTTAATTATCAATATGTTTAGGAACAGAAATTATGAAATTCAGGTTATGGATGGTAATAGACTTGTAATAAGAAGAAGAGTCAACGTTCCTCCTCCGGTACAAGTACCATCCATAACCTCCTCGACAAATCCAGAGGAAAATGAGGATCCTCAAGCGGAACCTCAGATAAATCCGGAGGAACCAGTCCAGTGTGACGAAGTCGATTCCACTACAAAGTAAGTAGCTTATATTAAGCTTATATTAAATTTATTATTAGTCTTCCTAATATCAAAATACTAATTGATTTTTTTTTTTCAGTTGACAGATACAAACAATAGACCAAGTTTAGGGACAGTGTTAAGTGAAACTATTTTTAGGTTAAGTTAAAGTGTTTAAGTGATAGTGAATAGTAACGGAGACGATTTAAGGTAATGTAAATTTTATTTAATTGATCTAATTATAAAGGAGTATGAAGATAACTGTACCTAAATTTCCTATAATATTTTTCTTTCATATTTATAAACTTATTAATTTTAGATTTGAAACTCTCTAAAATAAGAAAGGATTAAGAATTTTTGAACAGGGTGGTTAATTTAAAATATTTTTTCAATCTATTATGAATAATCAAAACTCTTGTATTTAGTTGTTATGTTTGTTCGTTATTCTTATAAATAAAACATTTTTTTTCGAAATTGTTCAATTCTTTATTCCAATAAGATAAGAATAAATGGATAAATTAAATACAAACAATAATAATTTTAAAATAATAAAAATTAAATAATAATACATTTTAAAATAAATATTCTAGGATTATAATTTCTTCATTTTCACATTTATGAAGTGGTTTGCAATACATAAATATTAAATAATACATTCTAATCTAAATATTCTAGGACTACAGTTTCTTCATTTTCACATTTAATTACACATAGTTCATTGCGACAGATTGGACATGTTTTATTAATTAACATCCACATTCCTAAACAAGGGATGCAAAATCTGTGATTACAAGGTTCTGGTGATATCATTTTATTAGATAATATATCTTCAAGACATATAGGACATTCTTCGGTTTTATTTTCAATTATTTCATTAACAACTTTTTTTTTTACCCTTCGCGACTTCCTACCGTTTTTATATATTGGTTTTTTACCAGGCATTATATTGGCACCACTGGAACATTTGCGTCCCAATCTAAATCAATATTTTTAACACTACTATTGCAAATTAAACAAACTTTGGGGGTAATAATTTGATACAACTGTCTTGAACACATATCGCAATGTAAATCATTGCTTAAGCGTTTTAATTTTCTCTTATTATGAGTATTTACATGTCTATGAGCCCCTGCCCTTTGATAAAATTGTATAATCTGATAGCATGCGTGACAAAGAGTTTTTTCTTGATTTTCCGTCACTACAAACACTACGATATAACTCTGAGTAATACAGAACACAACTTCTTTGGGATCAGTGTACTTATGTTTCACTAAAAAAAATTTAGCACTAGCACTGTCTTCTTCATTATCTTCTTCAATATCGGAGTCACCAGAGTCAGCTTCAATTTGTTCGAAATTATTTATATCGTAGTTTAAACAATTTCTGAAGTTCTTCTGAAATTTTTCTTCGTTAAGATGTGTATTGTAATCCAATACTCCAATTAATTCATCTAGATCTGGATCTTCTTCTTCAATATTATTATCCATAAATTTTTGAATGAATTTTTTAATATTTACTTTGTAATATTTACTATTAAATATAAAATTATTTACTTATTATTTACTTATTATTTGTTGGTATTTAATTTATCATCTTTTGTTGCTCCACGTATCTATTTTATAAATTTACTGAAGTGAAAATTCATTGGTGGTAGGACTTTATATCGACTTCATGGTCAAATAAGGTTATCCACCTCAAGGTCAAACATAAGGTTAGATCTCCTACTATGATCGGATTCGATGAAAGGTTAGCCATGTTGTTAACTTTAAGATTAAACTCAAGGTGATGTATACAAGGCTTTTTGAAAAGTATAATGAGAGAACAAAAGAGGAGGAGGATGAAAAGTGTTGATGATACGAGGTTTTTTAATAAGTATAATGAGAGATTTGAAAAGTATAATGAGAGAAGAAAAGAGGAGGAGGAGGATGAAAAGTGTTGATGATTTACTCTTCTTACTCCTCCTCCTCCTCCTCTTTCCTTCTCTCATATATCCACTACTCACGACTTTCATCTTTGCATTAGAGCTTTTCTAAATTCGGTATACTAGATCGTTTAATCGGGTCGCTACGTTGTACGGACCTTCCCACGACTTCTAAAACTTTAATGAACGCCCTTCAGTTCTTTTCGGACTGTACAACCACACTCTTTCACAAACTATGAATCCACCAGTATAGGCTTTGAGGTCATAGCGGGTCTTCATTCCGTCTCCTTCTATTTGTAGTCGTCGCTGTACCTTCTCGAAGATAAGCTGTAGGATGTCATTTTTCCTAAATACCTTTAGCGTTTACAGTCCCTCTCGACGCACCTTCTCGAGGTAAGTAGGACGTTTTTTTTCCATAATCTCTTTCGCGGTCGCGGTCCCCCTCGACGTATCTTCTCGAGTATGACCTGTAGGACGTTCTTCCTCCGTAGTCTCTTTCGTGGTTGCGGTCCCTCTGGTCCCGTTTTACACAGTCGCCTTCTATGTCTTCTGTAGCGGTCCATTCTGTCATCGCCTCCACCAGCAGTAATTTCCAAACAATCTCGTTAAAAGTGACCTTTATATCCGCACTGGTAACAATGTATGTTATTCGAATAATACCAGCAACCCTGACCGCTTGCTCTCGTTCTGGCGTAAATCACTTTAATGCGACACCCGCATACTTCAATACCATCGCAAGCCTTGACGGCAACTGAAACATCTTTTTAACTTTGTAAACAGCAAATCCAAAACGAAAGATAATACCAGTCAACCTGATTTCTTTAAGTTCATCGTAAGTAGCAAAGACTTTCTCCAAGTCACTCCTTCAAACTTCATCACCTGTATCAGTGATATGAAGCAATAGCCATCGAAATCACCATCAGTAGCAGTACTGCTAATACAACGGCTTTGTACATTCCCCTCTGGGCTACACTTCTAACAACAAATCTATTTCTGCTATGAAAAATTGTGTTTTTGTTAGCAAGTGTTTTTTTTTGTTTAAAAATTTTTGCAACTTCTTCATTCGCCTCATGAAGACTTCCTCGTTGGTCTCACGATAATCCTGGGAAACGCTAACTCTTCTTATGACTCTTCCTTGGTTCCCTGAGGTCTGTTTGGCTGTTTCAAACTAAAGGGCGTAAGCAAGGATCTCGGAAATTTTCTTCAGTTTGGCCATTCTTAGAGTTTTACTTGTTTCTGTATATATATATATATATATATATATATATATATATATATATATATATATATATATATATATATATATATATATATATCATTTTTCCTTTATTTTGTCTTTTCTTGGGTTTAGGTTCTATATTTAATAAAAAATACAAAAGAATTGACGTTTCGCCCTTTATTTAGGGCATTTTCAAAATCATCTCTTCCTAAAAATATTTTTATATAATTAACACTCAAACATTTCAAAACAGTATTCAAATTTTTAAAATTTTTAAAAATATTTAATTTTACCGGTACGCACCTTGACATTTTGTTATTCTATTACTAAATAAAATTTAATCTTTACGTCTATTGAGGATACATGGAATGCGAATGTATTTTATTTTTTTTATATTTTTTATATTTTACAATGCACAAAAAAACAAATAAGGTATACGTTTAGTTTTATGTTTAAGAGGATATTCAATTTTTGATTTTTATTTGACAGGATCGAATACTTAATATTTTTGTTTAAATTAGGCTTGTGTAAATGTGGCTCAAATTTCCCTTATCTGTTCTGTCATTAACGGTGTTTTTATCTTTTTTAATTTCAATAATTTTCTTTATCTGTAATTTTTGGTAATTCATATCTTTGTTTTTTATTTTGGTACTGTTATAATCAAAAGTATGTTTTTCGTCCTGTGTGTGTTTGTGTAACGCTGATGAGGCATTTTTCATATATTTATGGCCATTTAATCTGTTCAGCAATTGGCTCGTCATGCCTATATATTTTTTGGGGCAATTTGTGCAAGGAATCGAACTTATTACATCTGATTTATTCACGAGAGGAGTTTTACTTTTTAAATTTGTGAACAATGTATTTAATTTATTATGTGATTTGTGGTATACGATAATATCGTGCTTTTTTAAAATGTATTTTATTTTTTCTGACAGCTCACTAGTGTAAGGTAATGCTACATATTTTTGCTGTTTATGTTCTATGTTTTTTGTTTTTACGTTATTATAAAACTTATATGTTCGTTCATCAATTATTTTGGTGATATAAATATATATATATATATATATATATATATATATATATATATATATATATATATATATATATATATATTATATCTATTCTGGTCAAGGATGGTAGGACCGGCAGATTTGTATTTACGAAAATCATCCTATTCCTTCACAATCTAGAATTTCGGATATCATTAAAAAATTGGGGACAACCGGTTGTCTAAAAATTTGTAAAAAAATGCACTGATAATAATGAGAAGCAACCAGTTCCTCAAATTAATGAAGAACACTGACGTTTGTAGTTTAGAGGAAATTAATTTTCCTTGCAACAGTACCACAATTACCGAGGAACTTGATATGAACGCCTGAACAGTTCGGAATATCTTAAAGCTTAACAAATATCGCTGTTAGAAATTGCGAAGAACTCAAGAAATTTTTCCGGAAGACCATTAAAAACGTATAGTGTTTTATAAGGACATGATGGTAAGAGCTCATAGGGGCAATAGGTTTATCAGCAACCTTTTGTTGGCTGATGAATCTTCATTCTCCTTGCACAGCCGTCAAAATTCTTCTCCCACTCTAAAAAGAATCAACATCTCAATATTCCTCAGAGAACACAATATCCTCAAAAGGTTAATGTATAGGCTGGTGTGTTAGAGGATTTTATCAATGTATCCTTTTTTATTAATGAGAACCTAACTGCCAACAAATACGTGCTAATAATTTGGATGAACTGAGACAAAAAATTAATGAACTTTTGGCAGATACGCATACCGCATTTTACAATAGACTAGGTTATTGTTTAGCTTAAAGTGGAGGCCTGTTGGAACACCTCTTGTAAAATTTTAGGTATTTTTGTTGGTTTAAATAGAATTTAATTATTTGTTTATTTGTTTACAATTACTGAATGTGTTACTTTTATTTTTTACCAGAGTCAAAATTTATTTTTAGGAATGATTTTTAATTTTAAAGTGGTTTATTAACCTATTTACTTAGAAATTTCCGTATTTTTATTAGAATCGTTGTTTATTTTGTAAGAGAAATACCAGTTTTCTTTACGCCCAACAAAAAATATATATTTTTTTATTTCGGCTATTTGATGCATTTAAAACAATAAATGCATCAAATAGTCACCAAATATTCCAAATTCCGTCGACTACGTTTAGACGACAAGCAATACATCCTCTCGTTCGTTTCAAGCTACTGTTCGTCTCAAAATATAGCTTTTCTGCTGTTCGTTTTTCATGTCGCTAGGAAGTTAGAGGGGGTATTATTCTGCGTCTGTTCCGAACTAACCCGAAAGGCTTAGTGGATCAGAATCAAGGAAGTTGGACGAGATATGGAAAACTACAAAAATAGGCTAAATGCCTAAAAAAGTGTTTGCAACACGATCGGCGTTCCGGCATATTTCTTATGTTTAATGCGGTTGTTTGTCATCGTCCTCGACGCTTATTAACCGACTTTTAAAAGAAGGAACGGCGACACCGATTTGAATGAAATTTTTTACGTTACGTTCAGGAAGTTGCTGAGGTGATCCCATATTTTTTTAGATGAAATTAATGCAGTAAAATCCAAGATGGCGCTTACATGACGGCCAAAAAAATTAATTTTGTCCGATTTTCTCCAAAATTGGTATGGAGGAATTTTCGGGTCGTACCCAACGAATCTGAAATTATTTTTAAAAAATTCAAAATGGCAAATCCAATCTGGCGTACAAAAAATTTAATTTTGTCCAATTTTCTCCAAAATTGGTTCGGGAGAGTTTTCGAGATCGCACATGACGAGTCAAAAATTATTCAAGGATTCAATATGGCGAATGCAATATAGCTCACTTAAGATTTTACATTTTTCGTTCGTGTTCAAATGCGGAACTGAATCATTTTTGAAGATGTCAATAGCGAATATAAAATTATTTTAAGAAAATCTAATACGTCAGATGCAATATGACTGTTTAGAAATTTTAGGTTTCTGGATTTCATCTAAAATTGGTATTAGGGGGCTTTGAAAGGTTTAGATTTAGATTAGATTAAGACGTTAAAATAATTTTTTTGAAATTCAATATGGCGGATCTAATATGGCAGGAAGAATATTTTACCTCATTCACATTTTTTCAAATTTGGTATTGGGGGTTGGGGGTGGTGTATTACGAATATGAAGTTATTTTTTACAACTATTAGGTTAATAAGATACAATACGAAAGACTAAAAATTTTACATTTTCCGATTTTATATACAATTGATATTTCGGGGTTCTTGGGGCGTATACAAACTCAATATACAATATAAAATATATCGCGCTAAGAAATTTACGTCTCAAATTCTTTAAATATCGATATTGGGAGGTTTTGGGGCCTATATTACCAATCTAAAGTTAATTTGAAATTTAAGATAATGGATTTACTAAATAGACTAAATATTTGTTTGACACAATTTCATTCAATTTTTAGTGGTTCATTTTAGGGTGATTTACAATTCTGAATAAAATGGATACTTTTTTGCCACCTTGGAGTCATTGCGAGGTACACTAATCTCGATTAGCACTTAGTTCAAATAATTTATGAATATCATAATGAATTCAAAACAAAAAATCGAAAATTAAAATTTTTATAAAAAAATTGAACAGACTTCTAAAAGTGCGCTAAAAAGTTAAGAATAACTATAAATTTTTATATGAAATTGAGATTTTTGAAGTCGGCGCCAAATGATTTCTCATGAAATAAATAACTTCTAATATATACAAATTATATTAAGAAGGCAATTCCAAATAAATTATTTTTAATCTATTTATGCGAATCACATTTTGTCAGGTATTAGTTTGGCGCCGACTTTAAAAATTTCAATTTCATATAAAAATTTATAGTTATTTTTCACTTTTTAGCGCACTTTTAGAAGTCCGTTCAATTTTTTTATAAAAAATTTATTTTCTTTGTTGTGCGGTGCAGTGTCATTAGTAAAATTTCGGAATTTATATTTGTGTATGTTATCAAGACATTTGTATAGACTTTATTTATAACAATGCATCAGTGTATGTATTGTTTTGTAAATTGCGTGGTTCGATCCCGGAAATTGATTATTTTCGATAAATACCTACGTTTTTTGTATTACATCAATATGTAAGATTATACTGAAGATCTTAATCCCCATGGCCAGATCATTTTTAATATTGTAGATAAGATAGGATTTTATTTCGAATTATGTTTAAATATCTTTTAAGGCAGTGTTTATTTCATTAGTCATATTTTATATTTTCAATATAATAAGAGGTTTCTCAAGTCCAGTCCTGTCCCTTGACCTACTGCGTAAATGCAGCATAGCCACATTAAGGGGAGTACAGAGTTACATGCGGAACCCAATTTAGTTTAGGGTATTCTCCTTCCTTTTACCCCTTCTAACTTCCTTGGTCAGAATTGAGAAAACATGACAAAAAGAAAAAAAGAAAAAATTACATCAATTTCTAGTTAAGAAATTTAAACCAGAAGGTTGGCTATAGTGACGTTTCTATTAAATCTCGGTAATATGATCGGACAGTCTTTTCTTTCTAAGCTTTAGTTTTTGGTCAAATGCAGCAGTCTTGTGAGAACGTCCCACCCAATTAGTAGGTCGAGAACATTCAATTATTTCTGGTTTGCGTACTTCGATCAGATTTTAAAATGAAGTCTCCCTCAGGAGATATGCGCTTAATTAAAAATCGTTATTTATTTTTTTATTAATTTTTATATGAAAAATTAAACAAATTATCTCAAAACGCAATGACAGTTTAAGTATAGGTTACGACTACCACGCAATTCCGCGAATCTCTAGTGTTTTCCGGACTTGCTTAATGCTAATGTAGGTGCCACACTTCTATTTGACACTGGATTGTTAAAATCCAAATATTGACGATTTCGTAATTGGGCTAAAAAGAAAGAATAATATACTTCCGCCGTACTCTGGTGCGTAAAATACAAAAAAAAGCATGTTATCCATATGACGGTTATTTAACCTCTCCTAAATCAAAAGCTGAGGTTAAATTGCAAAACTTACTGGATCATACAGTGGATCAAATTATATTGGTTCAATTAGACGCCCTTGAACAAATCGATAAATTAGGTTTACAAATATGAGTTTGATTTGCAAATAGGGCTTCGATGGAACGTCAAGTCACAGCCAGTACAAAATAAAATTCACTGATCAGAATATTTCTGATACAAACTTATTCCTCACCTCTCTTGTTCCACTTTTTAGCAGGTGTTAACAGGCAAACTTAACAAGAACAGATTCTGTTGTCCAATCCCAAACCCCTCTCTACTATGAATTGCAGACCTCTGAAATTGGATTTTATTAAGGAAACCGAACAAACGTCTTTAAAGAAAAAAGAAAATTATGAACTCGAACTAAACAACTTGCACCATATAAGAATTCTCTTTACCACCCCAGCTTCAGTTCCGTACAACTTATCTATGATGATGATAGATGGCTAGTTGAACGCTGTGGCTGAAACGAAATCGGTCCAACGTTGTTACCTCTGCCAAACAACATCTCAGGTCAACAACATTGATACCGTGTCCCGGCAAATATAGAGTTTTTCACGCTACGACTGTTAACTTTACATGCATGTATTCGATGCTTCATATGCTGCTTCTATTTGTCGTATCAATGTGACACACAGAAGTGGCAAGCCCGTAAGCAGAAAGACAAAAAGGTGAGAGCAGAGGCCGCCATCCAACAGGCCTTTAAGTAGAGAGATTAGGACTTCTTGTTGACATACCAAAGAAAGACTTAGGAAGCATTAACGATGACAACACAGCTCGATGTTTCTTCGAGAATAATGTTGAGTCAAATATTGCAACAAATGTAAAGCATAAACTGATCCTCCGATTTCACGTCATTTTGTAAACTATTTGCAGCGGACATTAAATTGCAATAGAGAAAATTTGGGAATACAAACAGCAAAACTGTTCTTCAAAGAATATTCTTGGTACAACATGCCAACAGGAATCCACAAATTACTTATACATGGACCAGACATCAAAGCATCTGCAATATTACCGATAGGTAAACTATCGAAAAATGTACAAAAATCAACGAACAAGTTGATAGATAAGAAACTACCGCCTAGACTTTGCCCGAAAGTCTTCTCGAGAAAAAGTATGGAGAATGTGCTCCAAACCTTTTGGCATAAACAGATCCTTACATCATTTTTGACATCGTAAGAAATCTGATAACAGCTCGTATGTATTGGATAATGAGAAAAGAGCTGTTAATAAAGAAGGCAATGATTGAAAAGTTCTTTTTATTATTTGTATTACAATTGTATTATTTATTATTTAATGTTAATGAATAAATGTTACATTTGTAACAAATTATTTACATTGGTATTTTTTAAGAAGTCCTAGACATGCAGGAAAAATTATTTTCGCCTTTTTAACAATTTTTTATATCTATGTATTTATTTTTAAAATGCACCTTGACCTCAAGCGCAATATTTTATTCATCAATGATTTTAGTTAAATTATACATAAAAGGCTGTCTATTTACTTTTTCTTATTTTAATATTTAACACAAATTTAACTATGTTAATATCAAAATTTTGGAACCCAAATGCATCACATAAATAAGACCAAACATTTTGTTAATTCAAAGTTACTAACAAACTAAGTAATATATATTGTAATATTTTAAACAGGTTTTAGTTTAGTTTTGTTCTTAATTTCACACTATTTGTGGTAAAATTTTAATAAAAATAAATAAAAAAAAAAATTATAAAATTAAATTTTAAAAAATTTTGGTATGGTAGTATACCGCATATCAACCTTTACATATTTAGTTGAGTTTTAACATCGAAATTACTTACTACCTAGCCTGAAATGTTGCTTTTAAGTTTTGTTAATTTTTTAATTTTGTATAACTCAACATCTGTTGTGCAACTGACGAAATATTGAGTAAGAGCAATTGAATTTTCCTTTCACAGACCTCTTCCCGATATCTATTTTTCCATATATATATATATATATATATATATATATATATATATATATATATATATATATATATATATATATATATATATATATATTGTTCCGGACGACCGGTCTTCAAACAAACTATACACACTGTATTATTTTAATAACTTTTTATTGTCAACCTTACTTTTGACACTTGTCAAACTAATTCAACTTGCGCCGACAAACTCTTAAGCTATACTGACTGCGAAAATCGATTTGGACCCTTTATATACCCTTTTAGTCGAAACCGGAAGATTCCCTAATTCTCTAGAAGGATTTCCATACTACAAGGGGTAATCAAGATAAGAAAAAGGAATAATCCGGCGATTTCTAGACCTTCTATCATAGGCGTTCCATAATAAAAATAAATCGAATTCTCTAAAAAGTTCCAGATCTTCTTTCATAGTCGTCCTAAAACCCTACAAACTACGAACAAAAACTAATACTATGAAATGTACAACGCTATAAAATTCGTAACAATATATATATATATATATATATATATATATATATATATATATTCGATAGCTGATTTTTACCACCCACGACGTACAAAGGATCGACTGTTCGGAGCTGCGTCCAGCCAAAACATCAGAATTGCATGGAGAAGATGTTCTGTATAGACTTGACATGCAAACTACAAGAATAATAATTTTAAAATTCTTAAAATCACATTTTCAAAGTTGGTGAGCATTATGTATAAAAAAAGTGATTAGCCAATTGGATTGTGACTTTACATGCATTTCTAGAAAATGGCTGTCTAACATTCCTAATAGAATTATATTCCCATAATTATTTTTCCTTAAATTTCCTCCCAAAGATAATCATATATATATATATATATATATATATATATATATATATATATATATATATATATATATATATATATATATATTCGGAATATTTGAAATTTGGTCCAACAAGTCCATCAAGTCCATCATAGTTCTTGGGTTTATACCGCATCCGATTTTAATTTGTATCCAACGTTTCGCCTACAATTACACGAGACATTTTCAGGAATCTTTATTCCACTAGATTAGAACAGTGAATGACTATCGAGGAGCAACAGACCGGTATTTATACCCGACTGGTACTCAGCGAACCGCGATCCAGCGTTACAATCGATTTCCACGAGTAATGTAGGCTGTAACCCGCATTTCTATTAATATTATTTGGATATTTACAATTTCGATTGATTCTCTAATATTACGTTTAAAGCAACCAGGCACTGATGCTAGCACCTTAGTTTCTTTTACATTAAAATTGTGACCTGAGCAATGCTGGTGTTCAGCTACTGCAGATCTTACAATTTGTTTCTATTTTATACATCTTTCATGTTCCTTAAGCCTAATGGATATAGATCGTCCTATTTCACCTTCATACACTTTACCACAAGAGTAAGGTATCTTGTAAACCCCTTCTGTTTGAAACAGAAGGCATCAGTGTCTGGTTTCTTTAAACGTAAAATTAGAGAATCAATCGAAATTTGTAAATAACGCAATAATATTAATAGAGATGCGGGCTATAGTCTACATCATACTGTGAAATCGATTATAAAGGTGGTCACGGTTCGCTGAGTACTAGTCGGGTATAAATGCCGGGCTGTTGCTCGATAGTCATTCAGTATTCTAATCTCGTGGAGTAAAGATCCCTGAAGATGTCTCGTGCAATCGTAGGCGAAACGTCGGATAATAATTGCTTTCGTTTTTTCTTTTATCTACCAAGTCATCTTGAGATCTCAATTTCAACGCCTTTCATATTATTTTTTTGTTAATTGAGACATTTGATTATACGGATAAAAAGTTTTAAAAACTATATTGTTTTATATTTTTTCTCAAAAAAATATGGTACCCATTACACTAGAATACTCCCTTAATAAGTAATAATAAGGCGATGGATTCCTTGACAGGTGAATTAGAAGCTCACTCTTGTGAATCTTAACTGTCGGCAATAACTGTAACCACAGTATTAAAAATTCCTTAAATTTAATATCCATTCTACATTAAACTTAATGATTTTGTACCAAAAATCGTTAATAATGTACATTTATTTTGAAATTAAGGCAATTAATTCAAATATTAGTTCATTCTACATTAAATTTGATAAAATTGTATTTTAAATTTCAATAAGGTAACTGAAAATATATTTTCAACTTCTGTACATTAAATCTAATTCACATATACCCTAATACTAAAGGAATTTACATTATTTTTCAATATCTGATAACGTACATTGCATGAGATTCCGGAAGATGGCGCAACGTTTTGTTTAGAATGATATAAGTTGCTTAAAGAACTCTATGTCTGTCTGCCCCGTTCTGACAGGAACCAATGAGTTCGAAACCGGTCTAGATGGCGATACATACCGTGGGAAAAATGTCAACCTTTTTCTGGTAGTTTCAGAATTTCTTGAACGGTTCATCAAATATGTGATTACATATCTCAAATTCAATGAACACTGGCTGTATATAATCACCTTAAAAAATAATGATCAAACTTTAAATGTAATGTATGATTACATTAAATTTAATGAAATAAATTAATTTAGATTTATGTAAATTAATAAATTTAATGTATTACATTAAATGCATTTATTAAACGTTTGTGAAATTTGCCTCCAGCACATTTACATTAAACTTAATACATTTCCTTTTTATAGTGCACTGTACTGCCAGAAAATTGATCTAACAATATATTTTCAATAAACTTATTTTGACATAAGTAAAAAGTTTTTTGAACTTCATTCCGATTACTTTAGCTGAAAAATGTTCAATTCAAATATACATTTTGAGGTTTATGTAGTTTAAATTAGAAAGAAACGCGGTAATTTACCAAAATAACCAAATAAAGGAACGTCTGATGAAATTCCTTTATACATTGATAACTTACAATTAAGGAAGTAAAATACCAAAAATCAGGAATTTGCATAAAATCATTGAAGGATCATGGCTTTCTAAGCATTTGTTTAAATATTTTAAAATTATAAAAATTTTTAAAATTTTTATAAAAGTTTATTCATACGTTTTAAAGTCTGACTTAAAAATAATGGAAGTTATTGTTTTAATATACTATAATAACTGAATTTTGCTTATAATTCATGTAAACTTACACTAATTAGATAAATAATGTTTTCAACATTAGCAATGTTTTATGATCTATTGACTGCATTAGTTGCTTCAATTATCACTTGAAAAGTTAACAGTGTCCCGAAAGTAATTCCAATACAGTAGATCTGATAATTACAGTAAACAAAACAATAGTCTTAGCGAAATATCACAAGATTCTTTTAGGTATGTAGCTAAAGAAAACGAATATCAATTTGACGGAGCGGGCAGGTAGTTTCTCTAGAAATAAAGGGTTTTCCAATAAGAGGTGTCATTTTGAAAAGCCCGCTATTTCGGTAGATGTCACTTTTGAAGCTGTAAGTTTTTGACGTTTGACAAGTAGAAACTACGCCATAAATAAAGATGGAACGATACACGCTTCAACAACGCATTGAAATTATTAAAATTCACTATAAAAATGGTGAAAATTTGGCAGAGACGGTTCGTAAAACTCGAACATTTTTGGGTCGTCATGAAGCACCTTGTCGGAGCGCAATAAAGAAATTGGTGAAAAAATTCGAGCTGTTGGGACAAGTTAGTTATGTGAAGAAGAAAACCCGTGCACGTCGCTCAAGAACAGCCGAGAATATTGCTGCTGTAGCCGAAAGTGTTGAAGAAAACCCAGGTTTGTCCATTCCTCGTCGTTCTTTGGAATTAGGGATTCCACAAACGTCATTACACCGTATTTTGCATAAAGATTTGGGTCTTAAGGCTTATAAAGTTCAGTTAACGCAAGAACTCAAGCCGGCCGATCATCAACAACGTCGTGCCTTTGCTGATTGGGTTCTTGAAATGCATGAAAATGATCCGGAATTCCATCGAAAAATCATCTTCAGTGATGAGGCCCATTTCCACCTCGGTGGCTTCGTCAACAAACAAAATTGTCGCATCTGGGGCTCGGAAAACCCAAGAGTTATTGTTGAAAAGCCTCTCTATCCTGAACGTGTGACTGTTTGGTGCGGTTTATGGTCCGGCGGGGTCATTGGACCTTACTTTTTCGAAAATGAGGCTGGAGCAACAGTTACGATGAATGGATTGCGCTATCGAGAGATGATTAATGATTTTTTATGGCCGGAATTGGATGGTATTTATCTGGACCACGTTTACTTTCAACAAGACGGCGCTACGTGCCACACAAGCAACGAAACCATTGATCTTTTACGGGAAAAGTTTCCGGGCCGTGTTATCTCTCGAAGAGGTGATCACAATTGGCCACCGAGATCTTGTGATGTGACACCTTGCGATTTCTTCCTTTGGGGCCACGTGAAAGACAAGGTCTACGCCAACAGCCCAGCGTCGATTCAAGACCTCAAAGATGGAATTCGTGAGGCTATCGAGGACATAGGGCAGCCACTTTGCGATTTGGTTATGGAAAATTTCATGAAAAGGATATGGTCCTGTAGGCATGGTCGTGGTGGTCATTTGGCTGATGTTATTTTCCATCTTTAACGGCATACCTTCCTCTTTATAATGTAATAAATATCCGATCATTTATCTTAGAAAATGGCATTTTTCTTTGAATATCAAAATAACACCTCTTATTGGAAAACCCTTTACATCCGGAGTCAAAAGGACTTGAATAAATTGCTATCCATCTCCAACCTGCCGAAAAAAAAACACTATTGTAGGGTAATAACCTCATTGAATTGAACCACATAGCTGATTATATTTTAAAAACTTAATAAAATAGAACCAAAGAAAGTAATTATATAACAGCTAAAGCACCTTATGGTTTGCAATTATCAAAAAATACTATAATATTTTTAAGCAACAAAAATATAAAAAATAAAAAATATTCTAGGTCCTGTACATTAGACGCTTCTTTAAACTTGACGAAGTGTATCATTGAATTCAGGTCTAATGTTTAATTTTGCTCCTCTCTACTAATTTAAAAGTCATTTCAATGACATCTTTCTTAGTATGTAACGCCAAAAAATAGACTATAACTCTAGAATATGCTTTGTGAGAGTCTTTTCTAACTCTGCTAGCAGTTTTGCAGCGAAGTCAGCCATTTTCTGGCCTTCTTTGGCTTACTTCCTAACTATGTCTAAATGTCATTTTAATATATGTTTAGCAAAGAAATATTTGCACTATAACATTACTTTTTGTTTAAAATCATGATCAAAACTAGGCGCATATTTTGTTTGTTCAACATGTAACATGAACCTCGTTTTAATATCATGTAAATAATTAAAATGTACCTAATAATAACATTTCAAGAGTCTAATGGTTAGAGATACTTATTTAGGTATTTTAGATTTATAAATGAAAATCATACCTGTTCACAAGTACCTTCACTGGATCGGCCCAATTATGGACTAGAAAAAGCCGACCATTGTTATCTTAAATAATCTTTAGGTTTCTGTAATCAGCTAGGAATTCTTAATTGATTAATATCTATCGGTATGTCATAGATTTGTGATAAAAGTTTGAATAATATAGGGCTTATATGAATACTTAAGTCACAGACAAGTTACAACAATCGCACACAAGTTACTATAATTGCATACTCAATAAAATGTTGCATTGTCATGCTAATTTACTGCGAGTATCATACTTCTCTGAACATAAATATCATAGGAGGAAATAACCTCGTATAATCGACTACTTAAAATATTTCGAACCTCTCGTTTGCTAAAAATTCACTGATCCAATGATCACACTGATCTAATGATTGGGATTTACTCTTTAATTTGTTGCTTCTCTTAATAATTATTCTGTCTGTAGTATATCTGTTTGATTGTCACCAGATGATGTTGTTTTTAGTACATTCTTGTGTTTTGTATGAAAATAAGTTTTCTGTTTGTACAAGTACCATTTATGAAATAAGTAAATAAATGACTGCTTTATTAAAGGTTAAACCAATTTAAAAATTTACAATACATTATAATTTACAAATATGCCTTTGCAACAGAAAAATGTTGTCGAACAATAAACAAACGAATCAAAAATAACCACTTATCTATAGTAGGCTCACAATTTATGACTAAATGAAAAATAATAAAAAGTTAAAATTTATCATACAAATATAGCTTCAAAAAATTTTTGAAACTATTTAAAGACATGTCAAAAATATTTAAATCACAACGATCACGAGATAACTTATTAACTACATTGCACGTTTTATGTAGTGGGGTATATGTGGAGTAGTTGATTATATGAATGTCCACAAAAAATTCTTCGACCCATCAACAATTTTGTTGAGGAACATTAATAATTCTGGAGAATCTGTTATATTATTAACGTTTTTAAATAGATAAAGTAAGTCGAAGTACTCTTCCCGATTCTCAGGAGACATTAAATTTAGTAGGAGTAGTAAATGAGAGGAGTTAACATTTTCCTTAGAAATCAGTGGCGCATCAAAGTGGGAGGAGTAGTGGGAACAATCATCCCACTTGAAGAGCATTAAGTTCAGAAAAATGAACCCGTCCTTGCCTCTTACCTAGGAATGTGAATGTTGCTGGCATCTACCCTCCGTCCGTCGACCACTCGCTTTCGCTTGCGAATGTCTCCGCCCCCCCCCCCCCGGCCTATATATTCAAAACTGCTGACGTCTTCCCCCGTAAACAATTTGCTTCCATTTGTCATACTGTATTTTGTGATATAACCCCCCCCCCCCCAAAGAGAGAGGCTGGATCCACCCCTGTTAGGAATACATAATATATAGATTACAAATTATGAAAGCATTTTTGAACTTTTTCTAGCTTCAATTTGTACACATTGCAGAAACCTGAGGCGTACTCCAACACAAAACGCACAACACTGCAATAAAGATTTTTAAGACAAGTGATATAGTAGAAGCCAAATAGATTCCGTATAACAAACTCAACTAATTTCATTTCCTTATTTGTGATATTATATATATATTACACCAATATCAGATATAGAGTTTGTCAATTCCACGTCAACTCTATAATTGTACTCAATTAGAGTCCTTCTTTTAGTGAATCAAGTTACCTTGCATTTCCAAATGTTGAAGTAGAATCTGTTAGTAGTGCCTATACACTAAATGCATCCAAACCAGATTGCATATCAATGCAATACTCTTGAGATATAATAAACTTTAAAAATTTGAAATTGTCAACAAACAGCGATGCCGTTTCATGCGAAAACGACTTTGAAAGCGTCATCCAAAAACGAGTTGAAGAGAAGAAGGCCCAATGGGCTCTTTGAGAAACGCCAGATTCTATCTTAAATTCGAGTAACAAGTAATTCTCATATCCTACAAGATAAAAAATAATCTGACGAAAGTTCAGATTTGAATCGTCATTAGCTGTATCAGAGTGTAAATACCTTTCTTCTTCTTTACATACTTTCAAAACTCTTTTTTATCACCACCCTATACCCTTTGCAGGGAATAAATATATTCTTTATAGTTCAACCTAGATACGATCTTACAATGATTCCTCAAGTTTAAGAATAATACATAATCAGCTTTAGAATTACTAATTTTAAATCATTTGTGAGCAATCTTCTTACTAAATATCAATTATTTAAACTCAAAACTAAACAATTTAGGAAACTTGTGATTCTTTGATCGCAATTTTGGAACAAAACATTCAATAGCATAATTTACACAGTGGTCAAACTAGTCTATAGGAATATTTATATCTAAGTCCTGAAAAACAGTTGCTGGGATATCGAAACCAAAGAAAAAAAATTAATAAATTGTATTTTTAAACTCGTAGTAAGAACTATTATAATCCGATAAAACTGGACTATTGGCATGATCCACTCTAAAACACAAAGCTAGGTGATAACTGCCACAAGGCACTAGAGGATTTGTTATCAACTAAACTATAATATTACAGCCATTCAAGATTAAATCTAGAAAATAACCATTGCATTTGAACTTGTTTGATGAAGGGTATAAAAAGCAGTCAAATCACTAAAGACTTAAGTACGATTAGTAGTACCATCCAGACACTTGGTTCCATAGTCATAATTCACCCAAATTATGTTTGGCGAGTTAAAGTCACAACAGATAATAGTCGATCATAAGCAGTATCAGTTAAAATTGTGTCAGTAAATGACCAAAATTCATCAAAGGATTATAGAGAAGAGTTTGAATGTAAATAAATGACCTAGACAATTAGTTTAAGTTTCAGGTTGTCCCTGGTTACCTTAATCCACGAATATAT
This sequence comes from Diaprepes abbreviatus, assembly GCA_034092305.1. Classification (NCBI taxonomy): domain Eukaryota; kingdom Metazoa; phylum Arthropoda; class Insecta; order Coleoptera; family Curculionidae; genus Diaprepes; species Diaprepes abbreviatus. The sequence continues at coordinate 15,655,787 of JASJET010000110.1, read as the reverse complement.
TATACTCGTATATTGCCGTTTCGTAGATAGCACTATAATACTAAAATTTCACATCCTGTATTTCAAATACTAGAGTAAGTCGTATTTCCTTATTTCCATGACGAGATCTCCACTATTCATAGAACGGTATAAAATTTAATTGTGATGGTGACTAAGGAAGAGGAATATTAAATTGATTATAAACACTACCTATTTACAAATTAAGAATTTATTTAAAATTCTACCATATAAAAGTACGTTATAAAAATACAAAGATCACATAGTGATTATAAATAAGACTAAAATTATCACCCTACTGATTAATGGATAAGAATAATGGGGAATGTAGCTAAAATTTTCTTAACTTATTCTTCAGGTTGTGGATGGGCAGCAATCCATTCCAAAGCTTTTGCAATCTGGGCAGGGACTTCTGGAGGCACCGGTATATCAGCTCCCTGAGGCTGGAATCCATTTTCATCAGCTACGTAAGAAAGTTCATGTTTACCACCTTCTGGATCAGTCCAGGAGACGGAACCCTGAATAGCAGAAACAGATTCATCCTTATCCAATTGTTTTATGGATCCACTTTGTTCTTGTTTTGTACCATCGGCTGATTCAAAATTCCATTGAAATGAACCATCGGGTTGAATATCAGCGTTTTGAGCAACAATAGCAACTGGTTCTTCTGCGGGAGCACTAATGACCACAGCTAAAATGCCAGACAATAGAATAACTTTAGTAAACATTTTGTATTACTTTGGTTTAATATAGACTTTCAATTGATCTGTACTGAAGAAAAGAAAGAAATACTCCCTATAAATACAAATTTTTTAAATGTCCCACCTATACGATGAGATACTGATGCTGCAATAGTGTAATCATCAAAAAATGATGATAATACCGGTCGCGATTGCGTTTTGACTAGTCGGGACCTTGTCACCTCTAATAACATTAAAAAATAATTAGAAACTAATCAACAATAAATAAATCAAAATTATGCAAATCTATTGTTTATTTAGAAGCATATTTAATGTGTCAATTCAAATGTCTGCAAAGTTTACTTAACTTGGTAAAGTAAATTTATTTAAACAAGGTGTATCTTGAAATCTAATTTGTATTGATAGCCTAGATTCCAAATTTATGTAAGTCATTAAGGCGACATTACAACTTACAGTTAACTTTTCAACAACAAAATTGATATTTAGGGCTAAAAGATAGTTTATATTTTTTTATAGGGTAAAATTTTAATTTGAAAAAAAATTCAAAGATAAATTGAGAACGCTTGTTGACATGATCTAACATTGGCTTTACACTTGGGAATCATTTTTATGTAAAATTTGTTATCAGTTACTCTTCATTTAAGAAACTTTAATAATATGTCATATTTGTATTTAGGAATTGCCCTTAGTAACTTTAAAATACTGTAAAATTTTTAAAAATAGAATATTTTTATTGGTACTTACTTGTAAGCAGAAGTAAATTTTAAAAGTTGTAGTACGGCTATTTATTTTTTTTTATGTATGAATATCTATTACTCCGAAACGGCGACACGGATTTGAATGAAATTGTTTGTATTATATTCAGGAAGTTGCTGCGGTGGTCCCATATTATTTTGGCCGAAATTAGTTAAGTAATATTATGGCGGACAAAAAAAATAATTTTGTCCGATCATTTCCAAAATTGCTATGAGGGACTTTTCGGAGTCTTAAAAAACGAATCTAACATTATTTTTAAAAAATTCGCTATGGTGAATACAATATGGCGGATTAAAAATTTTACATCTCTCAACTTTGTTAAAAAATGGAATAGGAGGTTTTTGAATGTATAACTTACGAATTTAAAATTATTTTCATTATTTCAATATGTCGGCCATTCTGGTAGACTAAAAAATTAATTTTGTCCGATCTTTTCCAAAATTGGTATGGGGGATTTTTCGGGGTCGTACATAACGAATCTAAAATTATTTTTTAAAAAAACAGTATGGCGAATACAATACGACGGATTAAAAATTTTACATCTCCCGATTTTTTCCAAAATTGGTATAGGAGTTTTTTTGAAGGTGTGAATTATTTTTAAAAATTCAGTCTGGCGAATCGAATATGACAGACTAAAAATGTAACATCTCTCGATTTTGTTTAAAATTCGAACAGGGAGATTTCTGAGGGTGTAAATTACGAATACAAAATTATTTGAAAAAATTCAATATAGCGAATTTAATATGGCGGACTAAAAATTTACCATTTCTCGATTTGCTTCACTGGGGCTTCCTGAAATTGTAAATAATGACTATAATATTTTTTTCAAAAAACTCAATATGGCAGACGCAATATGGCGGTTTAAAAAATTTATATATCCGGATTATGTCCAAAATTGGTACCGAAAGATCTTTGAAGGTGTAGATTAAAATTAGATTAAGAATATTAAATTATTTTTTTGGAATTCAATATGACGGATTCAATAGAGTGGGTTAAAGATTTTAGGTTATTCACATTTTTTCGAAATTGGTATAGTAGCTTGCCAATCTGAAATTCACTTTTTACCAATTTACATGGCAGTCTCAAGTTTTTTCAATATGAGTGTTGGGGGGTTGGGGAATTTAAAATTACTTTCCTAAGATTTAAGATAGCGGATTTATTATAGCAGACTTTTGGCACAATTTCATTCAAAACTGGTATTTGAAGAATTCTCAGAATCAAAGAATTGTTAGTTGTTCAGTTTAATGTCGTCCAAATCTTTGTATAACGGGCACTTTTTTGTGATCTTTGAAATTCAACTCAAAAAAATTAAACCAACTTCTAAAAAAAGCGCTAAAAAGAGAAAAAAAATATGCATTTTTCATGAGATTGAAATTTTTAAAATCGGCGCCAATGTATTACTAAATGAAACAAATAACTGCTAAGACGAAATATATAAAAGTTAGAGTAAGAGAGCAATTCCGAATGAAGTATTTCCTAATCTTTATATGTGAATCACATTTTGCCAGGTATTAATTTGGCATCGCCTTCAAAAATTTAAATTTTTTGTAAAAATTTATATTTTATTTTTTTTTGCACTTTTTTAGAACTAGGTTCAATTTTTTTTTTAATTTATATATATATATATATATATATATATATATATATATATATATATATATATATATATATATATATATATATATATATATATATATAGCATCCCTGCAAAATTAGAAATCATCTCAAAAGATATGATTTTGCTGATGATAACTATATTGGCGCTTATTTCAGATTTTGATATTTTGACTTTCGACATACACATACAACATGCACATACACTGCAATGATATATCAAAATTTAATTCACTTTGAGCAATATAAGGATTTGCTGAAGCGAAATATCTTTGTTACTCTCTGGACAGTAACCGATATCCCAAGCCTTTATCAGTCACACGTACAGGGTGTCCAGAAATTCCGTCGTATACTTTGAAGGGAAATTCTATATATGAAAACTTGAAAAAAATTTCATATAAATTGCTTGAAGCATCACTGTGTTTTCTAATATTAGAACTTACATTAATGCTATTTTTTAATGTTAGGAGTAAGTAGCAAATTTAGTCAGGGGCGTTCCGACGGAGGGAGTTTTGGTTTTTTATATCTATTTTTTACATAACACTTTTCAAAATTCTCCCTAAAAATTATGATTCCATAAAACTATTTACATAAAAACTAAAAAAATTTTGATTAAATTAATGCATAACTCTGATTTATTTGTTTAAACTAAGCCTCAAAGTAAGCTTATGGCGACTAGATATTTAAAACGAAAAATATCAAGTAGCTTGTAATTAATATCAAAATATTAAAAAATCCCAATTATATGTCTTAAGCGATGAAAAGAATTTTTTTAAAACTCGTATTTTTAAGGCCTAATAAAAGAACATACTAAAATGTTCGATTAAGTTATTAGGATAAAATTTATGAAAAATTTTTTTTTTGTTTTTTATTGGCATTAAATAATTAAATTTAAAAAAAAAATGTGAATAATAAGTCGACATGGTATTTTTCTTTTGTTATTTAATTATTAAGGTTAATTGTTAGTTGAAAAAATAAAAGTAAAGAGAAAAATAAGTGCCTTGGCTAAAAAAATTTACAACAAATGTTGAAAATTATTTCAGTTCACGTCGATGCAGGCAGCTAGACGATTTCTCATTGAAGTTCTTACTCTCTGAAAAATTGCTAGTTTATTATGAATTTCTTGGCAATAATGCATGCTATGTTTGATATACATTGTCGACAGGTTCTAAATAAACTAAGGACTTTAAATAATCTAAAAAGTAGTCTAGTGGATCTAAATCCGGTGAACGGGGAGGCCAAGCCATAGGCACACCTCTCCATCGATGTAGATATATTCGATTTAAGTGCTCTCAAACCAAAACACTGAAATGAGGCAGAGCCCCATTGTGCATAAAGAAAGTCCAGTTTTTGACCTAGGTATGCGGTTCCCTCTAAACGTTGATGCATAATATATGGCCCCCTTATTCGATATCCTAGGATACCTGCCCAAACACTGATTGAAAATTTGTTTTGAAATAGAGGTTAAAAAATTACGTGGTATTTTCGGCGGCCCATACACAATTATTATAAGAATTTACTGTGGCTTCAAGCGTAAACCATGCTTCGTCAGTAGAGAAAATTTATGAAGAAAAAATCAGTCTTGACAACATTTCCACTTCATCTATTCACCCGAAATCTTTGTAAATAGCATAGACGAAGAAATTGTGCTTTAAAATTTCCCATGTAGTACTTTTAAAAATATCTTCTTGTGAAGAACTGTTTCTTGTATTTATTGGATTGGCGACAACAGGTTCTGGAACTCTTTCTTCTTCTTGTGGGGTTCGAGTAATACGGCTTCTCTCACAGTCTATTTGGCATAAAACAACCATTTTCTCATTAGTGGTGGTTTAATTTAATAAACAGATCGTCGCAAGGAATTTGCCAACTTGGAATGGATTCTCGATACAACTTGCGAGCTTCCCTACCACAATAATTAAGCTTTGCCGTACATAAAATGTGTATCAGTTTATTCTGCAAATGAATAATCTAACATTTAATTTCAATTTACACCCGAAAACACAAATTTTTTAAAAAAATTCTTTTATAAAGCTCTCAAATAAGACAAATAATTGTGATTCTTTATTATTTTGAATCTTACCATAAGCTTCTTGATGTTTTTTCACTTCAGCCTACTGTAATGTTTAGTTTAAACAAAAATTAAAGTGGGTTTTCTCGTAAACTATTAGTGTGTTGACTTTTACAAAAATATTTTTTTATGTAAATAGTTTTGCGGAATCGTAATTTTTAGTTAGAATTTTAAAAGTGTCATAATAAAACAGAGGTAAACAGCATTTGTTGCTATTAGTTTGAATAGTAGAAAACACATGGGTACTTCAAGCAATTTCAAAGGTATTAAATAAAAACCCATTTGTGAGGGCCACTTTTAAACGGCCATAACTGCCTTATAACGCATTTGCGTCATATGATTTTTTTATGTTTTCATATATAGAATCTTCCTTCAAAGTACATCAACGTAATTTCCGGACACCCTGTATGTGTGGCTGATAAAGATCTGCTACATCGGTAAAATTAAAAAAAAAGTTGTCCTCATATTTCTTTACAAACAGGAAGGATCAGATGGTAAACTTATATATATTGCCTTTATTTTCTAAAAGTAAAATATGCGCTCCCTGTTTTTTTACAGATTAAAAAAAACGGTCCAAATAAAGCGCGTTTATTGGTAATTTAATCTCCATTAAATAATAAACATAATTTGATGATTTATTGTATTTTACGCAATATTTATGAGCATATTTTGAATAACCAACACAAAATTTAACAGCTTAATTATATTGTTTTTACAATAAATAATAAAATTTCCGGCAAAAACAGTAGAAAAATTTGCATAAATTCTAGCATAATCAATAAATATTCATATACCTCCGAGATATATTTTCATCCGATTAAAAATGACAAGGTCTTTAAAATAATTTAAGTTCAATAGATGATTATCTTGACCGGTTTTATCATTATTTAAATTACTATAATAATTTTTGGGTAATTAGCAATAATATATCATTCGCTGCGTGGGGGTGCAGAAAAATTGTATTTATACTTGAATGAATGTCTTCACTAATCAGTATCAACAAACGGTACGAAATCAATAACAAAAAATGTTCACCAAAGTTGTAGTGTTCTCTTTCCTCCTGGCTGTAGTGCTCAGTGCTGACGAGCCAGTACCTATCCTTTCCCAACATGAGGACCTTCAACCCGATGGTACTTTCGAATGGGGCTATGAATCAGGTGATGGTACCAAACAAGACCAAAGTGGAAGTGTTAAACAACTAGACAAAGATGAAGTTGCTTCTTCCGTTCAAGGATCCGTCTCCTGGACAGACCCTGACGGTAACAAACACGAAGTTAGTTATCTAGCTGACGAAAATGGATTCCAACCTCAAGGAGATGATATTCCAGTTGCTCCAGAAGTTCCAGCTCAAATCGCTAGAGCTTTGGAATGGATTGCTGCCCATCCTCAACCTGAAGAAGATTAAAACATTTTAAATACTTTCGTATAAACAAAAATGTGACCCGGCTGTGTTATATTCATTTTATTAAGTGAGATTATGTGTTTATTGCTTTTTTGCAATTTTTGTAAATAAATGCAAATATTTCGAAAAACTTTTTTTATTACCTGAAATAATTAGAAAAATTAGATTTGATCTATGCAACAATATGTTGTATTGGCTCCTATTATTCTTGGATTTATTAGAGCAGAATAATTCAGTTATGGTAATGATGAAAATATTTTTTTGAACTTTAAGCCTTGCAGATGACGCATTAAGGCCACTCGCTAGTAAAATAAAAAAACTCAAGTTTTAATTCTAAAATAATAATTTAACACTAAACTAATTATACATAGACGGGAGTCTATCAGGACGACTTAAAGATTTTCCTTCTAATTAAAAAAAAAAATCTGTTCTCAAATTTTTAAATGTATGTTTCATTGAAAGATTGAGATAGAAATTTGAATATTAATGTTTTTGAAGACAAAATAAGATTTCAAAATTTCGAATCTTTTCTATATACTTAACATACACGATGCACAATTTCAACTTATTTTATTTATAGGCTTTACTTTTCGGTGCCAAAAAAAAGGTTGTATTTTTTTAATCAAATTTTTAATTAATGCTTTGTTCTTTATTTGCAACAATAAAAAATAGTGCAAGAGTTAGTTCTTTGAGGACGATACTCTCTAGAAGATGGCAACTTTGAAGAAGGTCCGGTAACTGTGACTCCTCCTAAAAACAGCAAACTGTTGAAGAACACTATTCTGACCGATTACGGACTAAAGACAGAGGAAATAGCAGTACAAATTAGTATTAAGAAAACTATAAATCTAGACCCTTCATGGCACATGACACTTAGAAACAAGTGGAGTCGGTAACCATTAAAATTCCCCTTGTAGCTCGAATCTAGCTTCACAGGTTATTTTTTATTTTCGAAACATGTCATATGAAAGAAAGAAAAAAGTTTAAGAGTAATGAACAAATTAAACAAGCTATCTATAACCATTTTAACGCATAATATCCATTAAAGCTTTCATTAACGTTATAAAGAGTGTATTCCAATGAAGAGTGACTAAATTGGAAAATAATATCCCTTTTTTATGTACACCTTCCCTTTTGTGTTAGACTAACAACTACCGGACCGCACTAGACAGTTAGATGTAGGGTACTACCATAAACTTTTTATATAAAATTGGACTGCTCGTATATGATATCTCCCTTATACCAAAATATCTCCGTGCTCCACGCCTTTACATGCAAATATTGGGTTGGCAACAATGAATTCTCTAAATTTTTTTTATATTGGCAAAAGTGTATTCTTAACATAACAAAATTCCCCTTGTAGCTCGAATCTAGCTTCACAGGTTATTTTTTATTTTCGAAACATGTCATATGAAAGAAAGAAAAAAGTTTAAGAGTAATGAACAAATTAAACAAGCTATCTATAACCATTTTAACGCATAATATCCATTAAAGCTTTCATTAACGTTATAAAGAGTGTATTCCAATGAAGAGTGACTAAATTGGAAAATAATATCCCTTTTTTATGTACACCTTCCCTTTTGTGTTAGACTAACAACTACCGGACCGCACTAGACAGTTAGATGTAGGGTACTACCATAAACTTTTTATATAAAATTGGACTGCTCGTATATGATATCTCCCTTATACCAAAATATCTCCGTGCTCCACGCCTTTACATGCAAATATTGGGTTGGCAACAATGAATTCTCTAAATTTTTTTTATATTGGCAAAAGTGTATTCTTAACATTGACTGAATACTTTTCCTTTCGAGAAGAATTTATTTTTATTTTTGCTTGTTTTATGCATTTCAACGTCGTAGTGAGAATTTTAAAGTTTTTTTTTGGTATTTCAAAAAAAAATGCTGTTTTTCATTATAGGACATGCAAATGCCTCATCTGATAAATTGTAATTTATTGTATTTCATTATTATTGGTAAGTTTTGCAGCGTTTAATAATATTTATTTAAAGTTTTACCTTAGATTCGAATTAGAAATCTAAAAGGAATAAGTTTAATCTTATGTATATGATATATGAAAATTCTAAAATGTTTCCAATATTTTAGTTTTCCAAAAAACAAGACATTTCAAATTCAAGGACTGAAGCAAATTGATCATGATCATAATTATTTTATACTAGACTGTTCAGAGCATTTTTGATGGAAATAATTTCATTCAAGAAGATGGGGAAATATTGTTTATGGTGTGCTTCCTACAAATAAACCATCTGTGAAAATCTATGAAGCACCGTTTAATGTAAACATCTTGGAGCAGCTAAACTTGGACCTACTAACATACACTAGCTATACAAAAAACTCCGAAATTAGATGTGAATTAACCGACATTAATAATTTTGTTTTACCATCGAGTCAATGTTCCATTAACATCTAAAGCTGAGCATCAAAGCAGGTATGCTGTTATAATTTAGAATGATTATACATTCAAAAATCAATAAACCAAATTAAAATAGAAATGATCGCATATATTATGAAACATTTCAATAATATTAAGCACGTCTAGAAATTACATAAATTCTATTATTACGTATTTACTTTGGCTAAACATAAAACAGTAACCTTTTGTTCGTATATGCTACTAATTGGAAATAAATTTATATTTAATTAATTAACTGCTAAAACAAAAATTCTTTTTCTGCAGCAGTAAGAAAATTTGTGTCGTGAAAATCGCCTCTCAAATAGCATGAAAGCTTCCACATATAGCATGGAAGCTTTCCGATGAAAATTTTATATAAGCTTCCTAAGTAACCTTCCAAGAACCTTCCAGGAAGCTTACAAATATTTTTTTAAAGGATCCCACGTAATCTTTCATGAAAGATTCTGAGAAATCTAAAAAATGCTACTTGGAATATTAACGTGAAACTAACTGTGAAAGATTGATGAAGACTTCCTGCCAGTTTCTGGAAAATAACGTGCAATCTTCTAAGAAAGGAAATTATAATTTAACAAGTAACCTAACTGGATACCTGGGCGTAATTTACCAGTAAGATTTCAAGAAAGGATATTGTTATTCCATATTTATATTTTCAAGAAAGCTTTCTGTAATCTTCCAGCAATCTTCTTAGAACCTTTACAAATGATTTGCTGCAAACTTGAATGGAGAATTCCATTAAGAATTCGTAATATCATCATATAAGCCTTCCTTGGAAGCAAACCTTATGACAGCTGTATTTTCATATTTTTCAAAAGTTTCGTGAAACCTTACAGTGATTTTCTGGAACAAACATGCAATCTTCTTAGAAAAGAAAATGTAAACTGACAAGTAAGCACTAAAAGCTTAGTGTAACTCTGCAGCAAGGTTTCAAAAAAAGTTTCTGTTATTCTAAAATGAAGCTTTTAAGAAAACTTTCTGTTATTATCCAGTATATAAGCTTCTATTAAGAATTTATGAAAGCAACATGTAAGTCTCTTATATATTTTTCTTACTGTGAACCTTATGGAAGCTCACATCTAAGATGTCTTTCCATATTTTCAGAAAGTTTTCTAAAACCTTCCTGGAGATTTCTGAAAAATAGCATAAAATATTTAAAGAAAAAAATTGTAATCTACCAAATAATCAAACTTTGACGTTTAGTGTAATTTTGAAGTAAGATTTCGAGGAAAGTTTCTGTCATTTCAAATCGATTCTTTCAAGAAAGCTTTCTGTAATTATTCTATAACCTTCTTTGGATCCTGACAGATAATTTGCTGCACACTCGAATAGAAGCTTCCATTAAAAATTCTTGAAATTTTCGTGTAGCCTCTTATATAGGATATCTTTCTTAAAAATCTACTACAGACTTCATGAAGGCTAACGTATTTTCATATTTTCGGAAAGTTTCGTAAAACTTTCTTGGAAATTTTTTGAAGATAACGTGCAATATTCCAATCAAAAAATTTTATTTTTATTCAGGAAGCTTTTCTTTGTGGAAGCAACACCATTGGAAAATTGTGCCTCTGGCCAATGACAAAAAAGGGATATCAAATCGAAACCTATGTTGCTGTGTCTATCATATTTTTGCCAATTTTAAGACATCTTTTACTGGAAAAGATTAGTAATATTGAAAATGTAATACTTTTAATCATCGAAAAATATTGAATCTATAGGACTCTAAAATTCGTGAAATTTGTGCTAAATATTGGATAAAATGGGTCTTTTATAGCCAGATTTAGTAAAACGGTTTAAGTTAAGATGCACCTTATTGCCATGAATTGGCCAATTTTGATTTACTGGTAATTTTGTCATGATTTGTATTATATATGTCACAGACAAATATTTACATGGGCAAATGGAAGGAAACAACCTGGATTTAAAACTTTCAAATTGGTAAGACGAAAATGCATTGTACAAATAAACAAAAATTTTTGTTTGTGTCAATTTGCTAATAAATTAATAAAATAAAACGATTTACTTATTCTTATATTTTAAAGGTGCTTAGTTGACGTATTGTTACACTATATAGAAACTAGACGATGTTAATAAATGACCGAGAACGACATTTGTGTGTTTATATCTGAACATATTTGAACGCGACCGCTGCAACACCGTGCCTCGGTAACTTTAATTGAATTTGGCACTGTATGCAATAGATGCTTCACGTTTTATTTGTCTATTTTGTTTTTGTTAATTTGTAAAGGGGTCAAATGATAATTTGGCCAAAGTTCATATTTACTTAGTTATGAACTTTTTTCCTTGAAACCCATATAACAATACAGTTTTAACTAATGATGTGGCAATGATGCTTCCTGGAAAACGGAGGATACTATTTAACCTACATTTACCGACCGACCGACCTTTCTTTTCTTTCCTTCGTTACGACAACATCGGCGCTTTTTCAATACCAGCACGAAACAGGACACAAAAATAATTTTGACACCGGCCAGCAAATCGCTGATTTAGAACACTACAATGCTAGATTAATTCGTGAATCCATCGAAATTGAAAACAATGGAACTCTGAATAAGAGAGACGATGCGCTCAATCTCACACATGCCACGCTTAAACTGACACCAACGGCGGCGCTCGAGACGGAGCCAACGCCAATTAACCGTTACTATCTATGATCGCGTATAAAACACGTTGTTCTTTGAATTTCCTTCGGTTGATCTACAACCGGCAAGCACAGAAGATGCCAAATGAGATTTTGGCGAAAATGTATATGTATATATAGATAAATGACCCCCTCTGTCATTAAGAATTTTTATCTGAACTATTTTTTTTACATATGTATATACAGGTGTGGAAAATCCAAACCGGAACCTGGACGTTTTTTAAGTAAGATAAAGAAAATACTATATTATTATTCAAATCAGAATGAGACAGTCGTAAGCACCAACATACGTGTAAATTACCAGTTTGGCCCTAGGGTGAGGGGTAATACAATGCTGGCGCGGTGAAAGCGGGCGGCAGCATACGCCACGCCCTAGCACAACAAGAGGATTTCAAGTTATTTGCGTTCATTCAGGCCGTCGAAGCGTAAGTACCGCGTATTGGTATTTCCGTGTTTCGCGCCAATTTTTTTTTGTATTTCAAATGGTGGTTTATTTCACGGAACAAAAAGAGCAGATTATTAAGTACTACTATTCTGGTAAATAATCGGCAGATTTGCATTTACGTGCGAAAATCATCCTGTTCCTTGAAAATTTAGAATTTCGGAAATTATTAAAAAATTTGAGACAACCGGTTGTCTAAAAAATTGAAAAAAAGGCACGGATAATAATGAGGAGCAACCGGTTCCTCAAATTACTGAAGAACGAGCAAATCGGAAGACTGATGTTTGTAGTTTAGCAAAAATTAATTTTCCTTGCAATATCGCTGTTACAAATTTCGAATAACTCCGAAAGACCAGGAAGCACGTATGGTGTTTTGTCAGGACATGATAGAAAGAGCTAATAGGGATATAACCCCTGAAGTTTTGGAAAATACGCGAATCGTATTCTACAGTATACTGGGTTATTGTCTCGCTCAAAGTGGAGGCCTGTTTGAACACTTCTTGTAGAATTTTAGGTGTTTTTGTTGATTTAAATTGAATTTAATTATTTGTTTATTTATTTACAATTACTGAACATGTTACTTTGATTTTTTACCAGAATAAAAGTTTATTTTTGAGAACGATTTCTAGTTTTAAAGTGGTCTATTATATATATATATATATATATATATATATATATATATATATATATATATATATATATATATATATATATATATATATATATATAAGCTTAGACGAAAAGTAAATACACTCTCTCATTCGTTTCAAGGTACTGCTCGTCTTCGTGTCGCACGGAAGTTAGCGGGAGTAATATTGCGCGTAGGCGTTCCCTACGATCTTCTGTCCGGAACTAATGTGAAAGAAGTTAGATGGGCTTAGTGGGTCAGAATTTGAGAAAACGGCAAAATAATTTCTATTTAAGAAATTTAAAATAGAAGATTGACTATAGTAACGTTTCTATTAAACCTCGGTAATATGAACGGAGTAGTGAACATAACCCGATTCTCTCAATCCCCCCACTCCTCGACCTTGACCTTGACCTTGCTTCACCCCTCTTTGGCCCCGCCCACATGTCCTTGTCATTGACCTTGAAAGTGCACGTGTGCTTTGGCCTTGGCCTTGTGTTCAAGGTTGTGTGTGTGACCTTGACCTTGACCTTGGTCGAGACGACCTTGACTTTGTTGAAGGTCATCTTGGGTGTGTGACCTTGAAGTAGTTATTTGTGCATTGTAATAGTGTGGGATGATCTTGAAATGATTTTGACCTTGCAAATTGTTCTATAAATTGTGTGAGTCTACTTGCATTCATTCAGTGTGAAATGTCAGATACGGAACTATCTAAAGAAAAAATTATAGAGCAAGTCGGCAGAGTAATTTGTTTATATCAGAGTAATTTAAAAAGTTTGTGTGATTTTGAAGAGAAGGATCTAGCATTTTTTCCTCTCGAATATTTAAAAACTTGCGTTGATACGCTGAGTTTACGGCAAATTTGGGATAAGCTGCCAGCGTCATATCGGTGTAACAAGGAACTACAGTTAAGCTTACCCTGTTACATTCACTATGAACAAATATATCGTCATCATATAGATGGGCCACCACCAGCAATAAAAAAGTGTCGTGAATGTAAAAATGAGTGAATAATATGAATAGTGCTTTGCAAGAGACAGTAAAAAAATTGGGCGATGAGTTCACTGAAACGGCTAATAATTATTTCAATGATGCAATGAAAAGTCGAGCAGAATGGGCGTCGCGCTATTGTGATTTGGCTTATGAATATGAAAAGGCTGCGAATGCATGTCGTAAATATTGCAGCAAAACAATAAATTTACAAGACTTTGTTCGTGAGATAAAAAAGTTGGGGTTTAGTGACTGTTTGGAAAAACTGATTAGGTTCATTGCAGATCCGGTTGTGTTAGATGAAATTATAGTGTAGGACTTAAGTTTAACGTAGTAGTAGTTAATATGGAAAGTTTAGTGCGAGAAATGTACGAGGAATTTCTAATTTCTGCAGCCGGTTCGGAATTTTACGCATATGAAATGCAAGATTCGGAGGCTCAGGACTTTAGTGTATTTTTTAAGTATATGGACCATGCCGAAGTGTGTCTTTTAGCTAGTATAGTTTGTAAGAATTTTCTTAGAAATAAAAACAAACACTTATTATTGAACAAATTAAGGAAATTAGGTTTAGGTGATAATGTTAAACGCATAGAAGAATGGCAGAAAAAAATCAATGAATAAAGTACATAAAATGTAGTTATTTGTTTCATTATATTTTGTCCTTGAAGTTATCCTTATACCAATTTAAATGTGTGACGTCATTTGACCTTGAATACTCCTCCCACTATTTCTATCGTTAAGCTACCCCCACCATTGTTACAATTCGACCTTGAAACCTCGCTATAAAGGTTCGTGGGAGAAGAAGTGACTTCAAACAGTCGCAGATATCAGTGGCATAAACATCAAATATTGTGTTCGTGTAGTGTTCTGAAAGTGCTTTTATATTCACGGTAATTTTTGGATTTATATACCATTTTTTCAATAATGAGTATTGCAAAAGAAACTCTAGATGAAATTAATGAAATGTTTAGCAAAGATTTCGAGGTTTTAGAGAAAAAAAAGGTTACCGAAATGATTGTAGGCAAAGTGTATAAAATTGTAAAGATGGTTTCAATGACTACACGATTTGGTAAAACTCTTTTAGTGGCTTTACACGATGACGGTGATAATAGCACATTTGAGACTTTTTTACCAAAACGTGTGGCCGAAACACTACCTGACGATATTGTAGATATTATGAGTAAAACTAAAGATAAATACACTCTAACTTATTTGGGACAGGGCACTAGAGTTTTTGGAAACAATACTCGAACATTATTACGTTTTGGCTCATTGGAGTAAATTGTATGTAAATTGTTTGAAAAAAAGGATGTAATTAAATTTAAAATATAGTTGCACATGTCAGAATACTTACGCGTGTTCATTATTTCTGTTAAAGATGTCTGCTGATGCGACGACGACGACGACGACCGCAAACGAATGTGTAGATAGATACATATTTTGGTTGGGGAGAGAATTAAGAAATAGGGCTCACGATATGTTAGATAGCGTAAATGATTGGTCGCATATTGATGTAACCAAAGATCAATATAAGAACGAGATCAGGGATACAATCAATTTTATGGCTGGGGCACACTTGTGCGACAAATTTTTATATGGTTCCATAGACATGGATACATTTTGTGCTGAAATGGTTGAAGAAGAATTAAAAGAATACCTCGTCAATATTCCACATTTACCAGGTGAGCTTGCTGCAAAATATGAATTGGTTTCTGCAACAGCAACAGCCCAAGACGTTGACGATCGAAATAGTGTCGGATGGGATAGAATTTTGAGCAACGAAAACGAAGACATGGAAAATTAATTTTTTATAATTTTTGTATTTGTGCAATTAAATAACTGTAAATAAATATCTATTACAATCACAGTTTTATTTTATTTCTTTTATAAACATACCAACCCAGTAGATCATAGTCAGTGTTTCTTTTTCTCAGCTGAAATATTTAATATAAGTAGGGCAAATAAAAATAAAATAGTTTAGTAAAGATTGAAAATGAGTCGAGGAAACAACACAATTGATAAATTTGGTCGTCAGAAATATAATGAAAAATATCATATATTATCTGGGCCACAAGGGATTGGTTTTAAACTTACAGCGGATGGGCAGTATGATATGGGTGGAAAAATCATAACCAACTTAGGCGAACCTAAAGATGATGACGATGCTGTGACAAAACACTTTGTTAATAGAAAGTTTTACAATTTTGCAGCTGTAATATGTGACATATTTAACAAGGATGTCCTCCCCATGATATACAAAAATAATAGTGAGCTTAAAACAAAAATTGAAGTTATGCAGAAAATACTCTATCATCAGCCTTTAAATGACTCATTAAGTGCACTGTCGTACGACTCGACTTCAAAAAAAATCTAAAAAAAGCAGGTTAAAGAATAGGAGAACGCACTCCGAGTGGCATAGCCTTGAAGATAACGTCGTAGTCGTCGGTGAATTGGACCTTCCCTCCAAGAATATTGAAATGTTATTTATGTGTATGATGTTTTATTGTCATTGTTTTTAATAATGAAGATTGAAATAAAAAACTTTATTTTACAATATATTGTTTATTTATTTTACATTTTAAATAAAAAATATAGTCATACAATATGTTATTTAAACAATATTAGCTTTATCTATCCAAGAGTTGAAGTGGTTGGGAAATCCTAGCCATTTGACAAATAATTGTTCGATGTGATTTTTCTTGCGTTGTCTATGGACCTTTTCTACTAGATAAACGTCAGGACTGCTTGTTTTTTGTAGTTCTGATTCGTAAAAACACCCTCTTATAGGCTGACCTTCTAACGATTCCAACAAGTAAGTAGGTGGATTTGTAACGTTAACTTTTACAACTTTAAACAATTCGGTTGACCAAGAGGGCGTATATCCTTTCTCGAATAAGCTTTTGTACTTGCTAATACGCACAATGTCACCCATGGAAAACTTAAATTTTTTAGGTACAATTTTTAAATAATCATATGCTTTAATATGTGTTTTTTCTTGCACGTCTGCAGGCTTCATTCCAATGGTGCGATGTTTCGAATGGTTATAGGTTTTTGTTACTGCCGATAATATATGTATCCATTTGTAAGATCCTCTTGTCGAGAATTGTTTATATAAATTATTTTTTAAAGTCCTTATGACTCGCTCAACAATTGCAGCTTTCTTTGTGCTGTAAGTGGAATAATGATTTATATTATATTTTTTCATCAGGGCTTGAAAGTTTGTATTATAGAACTCCTTTCCTTGATCACTTTGCAGATTTGTTGGTGTATATGATGCCTCTTCAATGATGCTTTTCATCGCATTAGTAACTTCTATACCAGTCTTGTTTTTTATGGCTTTGGTATAGACAAATTTCGAGTAACAATTTATACAGACCAAAATATAACGATAACCATCGTTTTCATCAGCATACTGTTGCATTTCAGCCAAATCAATTTGCCACAAATCTCTGTATCCTTTTATTATCGTGCGCCGTCTTACAAAATTTTTTCTAGCCGTTCTATGTAGTTCATTAACAATCTTGATTTTTTCTAGACTGGGCTCCATATTATTAATAATACTAAAGGTTTCAGATCGAAGGAAGAACTGAATAATATCATTAAATATTGAGCTTAATATATTATATCTTCTTCTCGTAATTCCTCTATGATTGACATAATTTCATTTTCGTGTCCAGTGTGACCGGCCATTTTGGAACTCCACAACAAGCGTAAACGATCCACCAACTCTTTAGCTTTGTTCCAGTAGACATATTGAAATTTTTTCGAAGATAATTTCTTTTTTGTGGGTAACTGTAGTTTTTCCGAGAGATTTTTTCTTGTAATAGTACCACCTAATTTTGTGCCCATTATCAGAGGTTTAATAATTCGTAAATATTTGTTCCATCTGGTCTCCCGTAAACCATCACTTTTTTTAAAATTGTTGTAGACAGCATTCGTTGATTCCAAAATTTCCTTGTACGTTGAAAGTACATTATCACTTAATTGTTGTTGTTCCTTGCCTACACTTGGGGGTGTTTTAAGAAATAACAAATCATAAAGT
Organism: Diaprepes abbreviatus; assembly: GCA_034092305.1. Taxonomy (NCBI): domain Eukaryota; kingdom Metazoa; phylum Arthropoda; class Insecta; order Coleoptera; family Curculionidae; genus Diaprepes; species Diaprepes abbreviatus. The sequence goes on along the minus strand of JASJET010000110.1, from coordinate 15,638,061 downwards.
GCCGGTGATCCACCATATTCTGCAATATTTTTCCCTTTTTTGTATAAGACAATATTTCCATTTCGAAAACGCACCTCTAAATTACCAATAAAATTTTTGTTATGATCTGTTTTTGAACCAAAACGTACACCATATACAGTATCGTATAGAGATGGTTTCAAACGTAATCCTTTCAGGTGTGCGTTTAAAGTATCGGAAGTTGTGGTGTCAGCGGATGCGAGAGATGTATTAGTTGATGTCGAGGGTGTATCAAACACCGATTGGCTAATATCTTCTTTTGAAATGCGATGCTGCTGCTGCTGCTGCTGCTGCTGAATAGGTGTGGAGGTTTGAAAGGAATGTGTAGGTTGGGGAAAACCTGATATTTGAGTCGACTGCACTGATGTACTGAGACTATGTGGCTTTGTAACTGGATAATGTTGTTGCTGTTGTTGTTGCTGCTGCTGCTGCTGCTGCTGACGTTGCTTAACCACATCAGATATAGTTGTCAACGGCTTAGAAATGGGTTCGTAAAACTTTTCCAATTCCACAACATTAAACTCTTTAGCCGCTTTAATTTGTTTAAATTTTTTTCTGACGGCATTGGTAGCTTCCACTAGTTTACGTTTTAAGTCGATCGCGTTATTCATGATGTTAACAAAGGACGTTTCAACAATCAAATGAGCGTTTTCTCTTATTATTACAGTAATATATAGCTATCAAATCCTTTGCGGTATCTTCCCGATTTCACATCACTGTCTTTATCAATTACTAAAAATCCATACTTATTATCCCAACATTTTGAGCACATTTCTTGAAATTGAGTAAAAGTTAGATCCGGTGAAACGTGGTCGGAAAATATGTGTTTCATATTCAACTCATCTTGTTTAAACATAATAATAAAATTGGCGTTGTCTCGCACAAGCTGTTTAGGCACTCGCGAATATGTTTGCGCTAGGTAAAAGGAGTCGATATTTTTATGACGTCCCATGCTAAAGTACGATCTTATAACATCTTGTTTTTCACATATAACATCATCAAAGATAAATATAGAGTTTGGTTTTGCATCGGACGGTTCCACAATATTACTGGAATCACTAAAGGCATAGTAGCCTAAACCTTTGATGGGCGCTAAAATTTTCCTTAAATACTCATATTTCGGTTGATACAGAGATTTCGAGTAAATATAGACATTTTCGAAACGTAGCCCAAGGGGGTGTGTAAGCAGCGAAATCATGACATTAGTTTTTCCACAATTGGATGGACCAATTAACAGGCCGCGAATAGAGGAAGGAAGTAAAGGACCGTGTCTCTTCATTATCTTCTTTTCAAATCCAAGTCCGACTTTTTCATCGAGATTGTCAATAGGAAGTTTTTGTTTAAGATCGATAACGCGCATCTTAGGAAAATTTGATATTTTATAGGCAATTTTTCACAAAAACTGTCATTCAGATGCCGAGCGTCAAACGAAGTGGACGGTCTCACGTTTCCAACAAAACTGGATACGGTATTGTGAATTCGTTAATAAATAAATTACCATTCGAGGTACACATTCCTGGTTATCAATATTGCGGACCCGGAACAAAAGTAATAAAACGTGTGACAAGAGGTGATCCAGGCATTAATCCTTTGGATGCCGCATGCAAAAAACACGATTTAGCCTATTTACATAATAAAGACAACATAAGTGCGAGACATCGAGCGGATTACGAGCTCGAACAAAGTGCTTGGAATAGAGTAAAATCGAAAGATTCCAGTTTAGGTGAAAAAACAGCAGCTTGGTTAGTTACAAACATTATGAAAGGAAAACAACGTTTTGGTATGGGTGTACCATCATCATCATTATCAACAAAAAAAACATCTAGTAAAGGCACGCGTCATACAAAAAGGAAAGGTGTTAATAAAAATCGACATGTTCGGAAAGCCAGTTTCGGAACAGCTATTCGACAAGCAGTTCGAAGGGAATTATTAAAAGCCGGAAGTAAAAATGTGTTGGAAAAAAATGTCATGAATGCATCTAAAATAGCTCTGTCGGCATCACGTAGATCGGTAAAAGCGGCAGGTGGCAAAAGGAAGGTTCGTACACCGAGAATAATACCGATTCCTAAAACTGGTGGAATATTACCATTAATACCAATTTTTGCCGGGTTATCAGCTTTGGGTTCATTAGCCGGCGGGGCAGCGGGAATTGTGCGCGCCATAAAAGCAGTAAAAAAAAGCAGCGAAGATAAAACCGGTGCCGGCCTGTATTTAAAATCGAAAGGAAATGGTTTGTTTCTAAAGCCATATCGTAAAGGTATGGGATTATTTTTAAATCGTAGATCAAAAAACTAATTGAATCCCTACCTCGAAGACCACTATCTAACATCGATATAGAAAAATATGCCAAAAAGAAAAGAATAGGACACTTTCGAGGCGTTTATATGAGGGATTTATTACCTAGACAAGGTCCTCGACGTTACGAAGCAGCAATAGTGAATTTGGATAGTACGCGTGGTGCAGGGACTCATTGGGTAGCTTATAGAAAAAATAATTCTAAAGTAACATATTATGACAGCTTCGGCGATTTACCCCCACCGATCGAATTGGTACGATATCTACAAACGGGATCGGAACCATCAAAAATTATTTACTATACATACGATCGTCAGCAGGATTTTGGAACAGTCTGGTGTGGACATTTGTGCTTAAAGTTTCTTGTCGAATCATCAGCGTAAAAGATGTCATCATCATCATCGTCACCATTAACACCGCAAATGGATCGCAATAACTATACTAAAATGTTGCAATCACTGAAAGCATTTCATCTAGCCGGTGGATTAAGGAAAATGACCGTGAAACAGTTAGAAAACATGCCCAAGGAAGTAATGATTGCATTAGCCCCAAATGAAATTCCATTCGTTTGGGAAAAGTTGCCGGAGCACCTTAAAAGCGATATCGATATATTAAAATATCAGTGCGGTTGCAAACATTATTTCAGCAGCAGCAGCAGCAATTTAAACGAGGTTATGACTGATGAGGATCTTACGGCTAGAAAAATATTTTGTTGTTATTGCAAAATCAGCGATGTGCGCATAAAAGCAGAAAATAGCATAAAAACATCACTATCTAATGCAGTGAGAAAAGGTGTGACGATGAATCTTTTTAAATGTTGCCGCTAAGAATAAAACCGAGATGTGTGATGTTTTAATGGTTAGTCATGTCTTATACGTTCACACTAACAGGACACTCGAGCGTCTTAAGCGCCGATTTTTATCCACCAGTCGAATTAAATAGAGAAAACAACTATGGTCTGGCATTGCTGGGATTTTACACATACAATTCAATTTTTAATGTGGACGAAAGCAACAATAAGTTTGCCTACATGAAGGAGGGTTACACCACCGAGCCGATACAATTGCAGATTCCACCTGGGGCCTATGAAATAGATGAGATAGGTAAAGCTATGTTGGAGGCTTTGAGGATTTCAACTGAAGAAAAGAACGATGGAATCTTTTACTTGGTTGCTAATAATAATACGCTGAAATGTGAACTGAAATCCCAATATACTATAGATTTCCGGGGAGAGGCGAGTATCGGTAAAATGTTAGGATTTAATCATACAGTGTTAAAAAGAGACAAAAAGCACGAATCAACCGAGATGGTGGAAATAATGAAAGTACGCATCATACGCGTAGATTGTAATATAATTTCCGGAGCATATATGAATTCGGTGGAAGGTCATACCTTGTTCGAATTCGATATCGACGTGGAGCCCGGTTACAAAATCAGTAAAGAACCACAAAATAATATTTATATGCCGTTAATGCCGGCAGGACGTCAGTTTATCGACAACATTACTCTTCGCATCTTGGACGATAGCGGTGATCTAATCAATTTTCAAGGCGAGAAAATAATCGTGAAATTGGAACTGAAGAAACTTTCATAGAAATGGGTTTTTGCTTCAATCGTCAATTGTGTGTGCTGTCGACTAAGATGGGGGAACCGCCGAAACATAATAAAAGTAAAAGAAGAGTTAACGTCAAGGTTAGTCGTCGTCCAGACGTTAGATCACAAACATCTCAACAGTTATCTGCCGAAGACTATAAATTTTTAAAATCAATCGGTCTTAAAGTGCGAAAATGATTTCCACCACCAGCGATAAAATAGAGGTTTTCTCCGAGCCCATCTTGGACAATTCCATTATTAGTCTAGAAGAGCATACGTATAAACCATACGGATCTCCATCATTCAACAATTCGGATGAAGTCCGTATCCCCATTAATTTTCAAGATATTATACTGGATATCGCCGAAAGTTACATATATATCGAAGGAAAATTTAAACCCATAGACGCAACGAAAAGATGTTTTTTATCAAATAATGCCCTCGCATTTTTGTTCGATGAAATTCGCTACGAGATGGGAGGTGAACAGGTCGCCGTGGTTCGTAAACCTGGAGTTACGACGACATTAAAAACCATGGTTTCATTCGGAAGTTTGCAACAAAGATCTCTCATGACGTGCGGATGGGGTCTCGACGAAGCAAACCAAGATATCGTAGACACGGCAAGTAACGTATTCTCCGGGAAATTACCCTTAAAATATCTTATGGGATTCGCCGAAGATTACGCAAAAGGTGTTTTCAACGTAAAACAAGAGCTTATTATGATTATAGCTCGCACTTTTACCAATTGTTACGTCGGCGAAGTAGAGGCAGAAATTAGTATCGACAAAATCGAATGGAAAATTCGTCACATCATTCCAGACGACAAGCAAAAATTGAAAATACTGTCTCGCATTAATAAAGGAGGAAACAACGCCAGTATTCAAATGGCATATCGTAAATGGGATCTGTACGAATTACCAGCTTTAAGGCAAACATCTTCCGACGTGTGGGCCTTGAGAACGAGTACAAGTCTGGAAAGACCGCGCTATATAATCGTCGGGTTTCAAGACAGCAATAATTGCGACAAGAAAGAAAAAAACGCAACCCAGTTTACCCACGCCGACGTATGCGACATTAGACTGTATCTGAATTCAACCGTTTATCCATACGAAAGATGGAATTTAGATTTCGCCAAGAAACTGTACGCAGCAGCCTATTACAATTACGAAAACTTCCAAAGCAGCTACTACGGGCGCGAGATAAACGATCCGATGATAACGTTCGCGGAATATATGAAAAACCCCGTTTTTATTATCAATTGCAGTCATCAACCAGAGGCGATTAACTCATCGACAGTGGATGTAAAATTGGAGTTCCAAACGAGAAAGAATAAATTCCCCAAAGACACTAAAGTGTACGCATTAGTTATTCACGACTCATTTTTTACTTATAATGTATTAAACGGTTCGGTGACCAATAAATCTATATTTTAATGTATCTATTATATGTAACACAAAATAATGTTCTTGAATCAATAAATTTGTAATGAGTGAAGTAGTAGTTTTATATTTATTTGAAACCCAACCAAAAAAAAAAAGCTGGCGGAAAAGCCCGCTCTTTAAGAAAAGAGTACGGGAATTTAGAAAATGGTGGTTTATTAAGTGGAAAAAAGAGCTTAAATAACACAAGAAAAAATTTTTAAGGCAAAATATGAAAACAACGATTTAGAAAATTTGTAGGAAAGTAACGGTTAGGAATAGGGAAAAAAATTATAAGAAAAAATTATAGAGGAAATCGAGTACTATAAGCAAGCATTTTTCTCGATAGTAAAAACGTAAAAAAAAATTTTTTCAAAAAAAAATTGAAAAATGGTGAATGCGCGCCAAAGTTGAAGTTTTGGAGCAAAATGATATTAGGAAATTAGAAAGAGAATTTTTTTCTACATATGGTAGTACTTTTCAAAATTCGGAAAGATGAAATTTTAAGAAAAGGGTTATAGTAAGTTAGTAATTTGGATTTTTTAAAGCGCTGTAGCTCGGGAACCGTTCAAGATAGAAAAAAAATAAAAGCACTTTGATAGCCCAAAATTTTGAGGAGAATGCGATGGTGTAAAAAAAATTATAATTTTTTTTTTTTTTGAAAATGCTGAATACGCGCTAAAGTTGAAGATTTAGAGAAAAACGGTATTGGGAAATTAAAGAGAGAACTTTTTTCTACATATTGTAGTATTTTTGAAAATTCGAAAAAATGAAATTTGAAAAAAAGGGTTATAGAAAGTTAGTAATTTGAATTCTTTAAAGCGCTGTAGCTCGGGAACCGTTCAAGATAGAGAAAAAATAAAAGCACTTTAATTACCTAGAATTTTGAGTAGAATACAATGGTGAAAAAAAAATTTGGAAAATCTTAAAAATGACAAAAAATTTAGACGAAAAAATTGAAATTCTCGAGTTATGAGGCTAGGGCCGCCGAACGGGAGTATGTGGAAGTTGTAGGGGGAGGTTTTTTTTTTTTTTTTTTTTTTTTTTTTTTTCTAAGTGTTAATATCGTTGGGTATTACTCCACGGTAGGCACCCCACCCTCCCCCCAGGCCCTTTTAGGGCCACAAAAACGGTCCTTTTCAGGACCACATTATATTTTGATCGTAGTTTAGTAATCGTCACTTATGGGGCGAGATATTCGTTTAACGACGATTTGTCTCGTAGCTTAAGTGCCAAGTTATATGCTTGAGAACCTATGAAAATGTTAACAGTTCAAACAAGGTTTCTATTATTTTTTTTTGTAATGTATTCTTCACAAAATATTAAGAATAAGTCTTATTGTCTAAACAAATCTAATTCCTTATTTAAAGTTTTTGAAAAAAATCAATAATTCTATAAGCTCTCACCAATACATAACATATACATAACATTTAGAATCCGTTGGTGGGGTGGGGGTAGTTCTATATATATGAGACTGGGTCAGTTACACAGTCATATATTCATCAACCCTCATACGATAAACATGGAGGAAGAAAGACCCGCCAGCCGAGGCTCATCCATCTTTAGTGATGACACCGTAGCCGACAACGTTGGAGACCTGCAAGTCTTCGACGACGACGACGAGGTGGATTTTGAAATTGACGTCCTACGTTGGGACGACTTGGATGAGCCGATTCCGCTAGTATATGACCATGATCCGGGTCTAGTGGAATTAGACGACGCGGGTGATTGGGTCTTACAAAGACTCGAAACTCCGTCGCCGCAGCCAGAGCCGGACTCGACGGAAGATGCGGTGCTGGAAATTCCAGCATCACCAACACCCGACGACCCACAAGGCCCCTGCGATTCGTCAAGCTGGTGGTCGACCAGCGAGGATGGGGCACCATAAGCCCCACACTCTCCCTGGCCCTTTTTAAGGGCACACAACAACGGTCCTTTTCAGGACCACAAAATACTTTGATCGTAGTTTTAGTACATATTAGTACTTTGTTACTAATATTGTATGTATAGAATATACAATATTAGATACAAAGTATTAAAACTTTAAGTGCTGGTGGAACCCAGCTAAATCGTTCGTTCGTATTTGAGACCACAAACAACTTTTGGTCTCAATACGTAATATGACATTTGTTTTCACCCCCCACCATTAATTTGTCTCTATATATACGACCATCAATACTTATTACAATCATTTTAGTTCAACATGTCTGCGACTCAACAACAACAACAACAACCCATCCAATGCCCTGTGGTAGATTCTACCACAGAGAATTGTTTGGAGTGGGAGCCGAACGATCCTAGATGGGATGAACTTTGGCGGTTCATCATCGCATATACAGAGGACAACACCACCACCCCCGCTGATGATGATGACGGGCCGTGCGACTCCACAACTCAATAAAAGAGTCGCATGTTTTAAAACCAAACGGTCCTTTTCAGGACCACAAAATAATTTGATCGTAGTTTTAGTTGGTTATAATACTTTGTAACCAATATTTTATGTTTTTTTCATAAAAACATACAATATTGAGATACAAAGTATTAGAAGTTCTGGCGACAGAACCTTAACTTCATAAACCGAACCATGTTTTAGCATACTTGTAAATATTATCAGAAAATATTTACAACTATTGCTATTGCGTAGTTTTAGTGGATTATTCACTCTTTTTTTTATTACCTAATATTATGTGGGACACGGCCTATATGAAATAACACACAAAAATAAATTTTCAAGTCATTTTTATTCTCATTATAAAATATAAAAAATTTGATCAAACACTTTTTTATTAACTACAATATATATATATATATATATATATATATATATATATATATATATATATATATATATATATATATATATATATATATATATATATATATTTACAAACTTAATACTATAAATTAAAAGCTAATATCTACAACTACCTAACACCTACTACATAATTTATTAAAGTCCTCTAATTGTCTTTTTAACCGCGCAGATTTCACCTTTTTTATCTCTAATTGTTTTTCAAGTTCTATAATGTCACTGGCACACTCGTTCACTTCATTCACTAACCGTTTTTTCATGGCATAAATGTCAGTCAATTTGGTCTTCTGAGAGTTGGTGAAGTCTTCGACCCACTCCGGTTGTGATGGCTCGGAAGAAGACGCGGTTTTATTTGGTGAAGACGATGACGACGACGACGACGACGAAGCAGCGGAAACTTCATCGCCTTCAAAACACCGCTTAAACCGCTTCTTCATGGGTTTCCGGCACCCCAATATCGGCGACAGTGGTGCTGGCGCTGGGGAAGACTTCACCTCCGACACTATTACATTCTCGACGCTGGCCGGTGTTGGTGGCGTTGGTGGTGTTGGTCCATCGGGGCCTTCTATGACTTCCACTTCTACTGACAGTGGCTCTTGCGGTGCTGTTTTTAGGAAGTCGGGTAATGGAACAGGGGTGGAGGGACGCTTAAAGTTAAACTTTTTCTTCTTCCCTTGTCCCACACCTTTAATCGCCGAATAAAATGTTTTTTTATCGGCGATTTCCGACTTCCGCATAGTCAAGAGCTTTTGCAGTTTCGACGCTTTCGGAGAAGATTCCCTAGGCCGCGATGCTTTTCGCACAACCACATCACTAATCACATTAATTTTTGGCTCTTTCTCCTCCGTCCAGCATTCCAGGAATTGCGCTGCCGACTGAACCAACTCCTCGTCGCGACCATCGTTGAGGGCTCGGTCTTCGGCATCTTCATGCTCCACGCCATTCCAGTTCTCGAACACCCCCGGACTTAGCACCTCTAAACCACTCATGTTATCCAGCATGCCTTGCTGTGAACCGCAGCTCACGTCAAGAGCATCTAAAAGAGACCGTACACTAGACATTTTCGATATTCCAACTCACAAAATTAACTTTTTCTTAGCACTGTACTGTTTGCTGTTCTGACGAACTGTGAAGAGCTCGAGCCAGCAAGTCTGCTTTTATGCCCATTTCCCCCACTACACCGCCTTTATTCCTTTTGTTCGATGCATTAAGTATAATATTTAAACTTGTCAGATGCAAGGCCAAGGCCAAGGCCGACGTAACCGGCAATACCAGGGTCGTTTTCAGGGCTGTAATTTTCATGGATTTTTTTTTTGTCCCTGTCAAGGTTATTTTAAAGAAGCATATAAATATAGTACTAAACTTGTTAGATGCGAGGCCAAGGCCAAGGTCAAAGTACCCGTCAATGTCAGGGTCGTTTTCGAGGTTGTAATTTTCAAGGATTTTTTTTTGGTCCTGTCAAGGTTATTTTAAAAACAAGGACATTAATGAACGTGCCATCCAGAGAAGAAATTGGGTCATAGAAGAAGCTTACCTGTACAGAAGAAATTAACATGTATTTTATTTCTTAATTTTTAATTTTTTGTTTGTTATTTTTTTTATTTTTTTTAATAATAAAAAGTAAACTCAATCTTTTGTTATATTTTAATTTTTTTTCAATAAAACAATAGTAAAATGAATCTGTATGTGTATTTATTAAACATCACCTAAAATACGTTTTGCAATCCATATTTTTCTGCAGAGTCCGTTTATTAATGAAATAGAACCATATATTAGGGTGAAATCTAATGGTTTCAAATCAGTCTCACATAACAATGTCAGAAGTAAACACTATTGATAAGTTCGGTCGCAAAAGAAAATTTAAGGATTTTAACTTTATGCGAGGTCCTTCAGGAATAGGTTTTAAACTTACACCTAATGGAGATTACGACATGGGAAGCAAAAGATTGTGCTATTTAGCAGAACCTCTTGAAGGAGACGATGCGACCACACGAAATTATGTTGATAATAACCTTGCTCAGTGTGTGCAAGATACGCAGAAAGCTTTACATGACTCAACAATTGTTATTAAAGATATATTCAGAAACCAACTTGAAGGTTACGTACGCAAGAAATTAATTGAAACCGGTCAAGAACTTAGAGGATACATTGATGATACTGTTATTGCAATATATGAACTTAGGCAAGACGAACTGCGTGATGAACTTAACTCTAGAATGTTGAAAATTGAAAAGACTATGGAGGATCTTGTCAGCAAACCTGTTTCACATTAAACATTTACTCGTAGACCTGTGCGTTTAATTTACTATTAGACAAATTTTTCAACAATAACTTTTACAGTTTGTTATTTGTCGACACTTCATTATATTTATAATTTTAAAATAAAGGTTCAATAAAAAAGCAATCAATCAATGAATACATGTTTTTTATTTAAAAAAAAAAAAATTACAATACTATCGTTACATATTAATGTTGTATGTTTAATAGAAATAATAAAAACAATACAAATAATGAAATATGGATTTTCCAGATTACGTGCTGTCCTGACTTAGAAATGATTCCAACACGGTGACTAAATTTGCTAAGTTTTCTTCCGGGTCTGTTTTGTAAAAATCTATGTCTGCATGCCCCCAAGGTAGAGTTTTGGTTGAACTGGGAATTACATAACGTTTATCATCGCTATGTGACAATGCTACTTTATTTATTATGTTGGTATAAATGTTATGTAATTCACTTCTAAATGTCTTCATCTTTCTTAATATCAAACCACCCCGTTCAACAATTCTTTGGTAGTCTTCCTGATGAAGGTCTTTCTCGATAACACATTTTTTGATACCTTTGGCTTTTTTTAATTCATTATTAATGGACTTTACATAATAAGCCTTCGCGCCGGTACCATAAAAACTTATTATCGGATCACCAGGAAACTCATCTTTCATTCTACCAACTACAGAATTACTTTTAATTATGTTGAAATTATTAATTTCGGGGTAATTTGATGTATCGAATTTTTCGGGGTTTTCTGATATAGTTTGATAAAAGTTTTCCGTATACACTTTTAATATAAGCGAGTCAGTATCGGTGTAAAGTAACGAAGCATCATCACCAAACTTGGATTTAATAAAATTATAATAAAAATCGTATATTACAGTCTTTGATATATCTAATATGGAAAAACCGATATAAATTGGTTTATTGTACAATATTTTAACTTTATTCATATGTATAGCAACAAAGTTCTCGGTAAATATCGAGCTACTATTGAAATTGGGGCGGGATATTAGTGCTCTAGCTCCATTTCTGCCTACACTGTTCTCCCAATGTGTTACTAATTTTATATCCTTTCGATTTTCCACATTTTCCATAGTTTTACCAAATATCGCGTTATTTTTTAATTTAAAAGTGTCCTTCGCAAATTTTGTGGTGGCCTTGTTACGTAAATTGGTATTAAAATCAATATACGATTTTAGCCATTTTGATTGCTCAAACTGTAATACTCGATGGGTTTGCATTACCACTAAGCCGTTGGCGATGGCTTGTTTTAAAGTTCTATAGTGTACAATGTATTTTTTTTTATCTTGTAAATTGGGAATTAATTTCGGTAATTTAGCGTTTTCTGTTGGCGGTATGATATTTTCTACTAGAAATGGAAGATCAGAATGTGCATCATGCAACTCAGTCGGATAATGCACATCCACTTCCAAAACGTAGCCATGTAAACTATCATCACCAACAGCCATAATATTTAAATCCAGAATTTCGCGCTCGCTTAACCATCGAAAACCACCATATAGTAATGCTTGTGACATACTATGACCATATAGATTTGTAGCATCAAGGTATGTTATAAATGAAGAAGGTTTTGTTGGGTCATAGTCTGGTAAAAAAATACTATTAGCGATGTGCTTCCTTTCTGTACACTGGCTTATGCCGCCGCGTATACCTTTCTTAAAAAAATGTATCATGTCTATATCAGTTAAGAGCTCTAACTCTACCTTAGTCATACGTAGCATACAATCAAATGATAAACTTGGAAGGGTATAGTAATGTGCTGGATCAAGTTTATCGAATTTTAAGCAATTATTCCGAAATTGCTCAAAAACATCACACAATAGCAACACATCTGATTTTAAATACACGTCCGAATAGTCCCCCAAAGTTTTACACCCAAACAAGCGCCATACTTCTTTTGCTCTTCTATAGCTTTCATCGCTAATATGTTCTTCCCGTAAATTATCATAAAATTCATCTTTACTTGGAAGACATGTATTTTCCATTTTTTCTATAGAGTCAATAAAGCTATAGGGAAAAACACCCTTTTGACGCATCAAATTAAATTGGTTGATATTTGAAAAATGTTTCCGCGTTTCAATAAAATCGTCGTCGTTTAAACCGCTGCCTAAATTTTCCAAAGACGTTGACAGAAATTTAAAACTATCAATAAATCGCAACTTTAAATATTTCCTCTTGACTTTTCCACATTTACTATCAAAATAATCGTGCACATAAATGCTTTTGGTAAATGATATGTACTTTTCCTTACTTTGAGCCAAAACACCAATTTTATCCCCATATTTACATAACTCTTTTATAAATAAATGGCTGTCGTAGCCGCTTAAGTTATGAAATATGATAGGGATAAAAGAGGGTAATTTATAATTTAAATTACAAACGGAATGTGCAGCACCAAATCTTTTTGCACCAGTTATGTGACAGTGGTCTCGTACTTTAATCTCACCCTCTTCAAAAGGGCCTTCACATATACCACATATTTTAGCATCATTAAACTCCCTTTTTTCTTCAGGCGTTAACGGTTTCATAGGCTTAATGTCTTTTAAATATGTGTTGTATAGAGCCCTTAAATCACACTCGATACGATCCACAAAGACTTGAGCTGCATTATTCCCCCGAAATAGCTCAAATTTCGAAAGTGAGTCGTCAAAAGAGCATTTAATTAAATAAGCAAAAGAATATGGTTCATGTTTAAAACTTTTTACAGTGTAAGAATTTTGTGGGTTTGGTTGTACCGTTTCAATGGGTTTTAAAACAGATTCGAAATCTGCATAAACCACGAATGGAACGCGCATTTGCTTTTCTATACCCTCGAATTTTAAAATATTTTCCGGCACACTCTTTCCAAATTTATCGATTTTTAAATCCACTGAGGGTGTTTGCGTGAAAATGTGGTTACAATCGTAGCTTTGATGTAAAGTTAAAGCTGACGGTGTACTAAAATAAATGAGGCAACCATCACAGAAATATATTTTATGTTGTTGACAACTAATTTGACTTGAAACTAAACGTGATAAATCCCGAATCCAACAATAATGACTCTTTGAACAAGTCGTATCGCAAAAATGTTCACCGCCATCTTTACTACTACAGTCTTTTGTAATTAACAATAAATTTACATGCTTATCCAACTTTTTTGACGCATACCTCAGTGGACCAATAACTTCATGTATTATTTCATTATTTTCATATTTAGATTCCAGACCGTATACGTTAATTGATATGTTGTTCATTTCCTCAAATTTTTTAATGTCACGTAATTTTACTGGAAAATCCATACCTGTTACATTTAGCACTCTAGAAAAATGGGGGTAGGATGTCTTCTGTGAAGGCTCTGCTGTTGGAGGAAACAATGCTGATGTTACAGCCCACGCAAAGCAAAATTCGTCCTGGTTAATCACATTGACGACAGCTCCTTTCTTTTCAATAGAACACGGCAACTTGATGTATGATGAGCCACCCATAGGCATATACTTGTTGATACCAACTTCCAAGTATAAAATTCGCACAAGAGCCCATCCTATAACAAGAAAAATAATATATAAAAATCAGTTTAATATATCGGGTTTTGATTTTTCCATACCTGAATCTTTCTCCTGGAACTCTGTCGCCTGCGTTTTTATTGATTCGGTGAAAGAATGGTAAACGGCATCCAAATCACTTTCTACACTAATTATTTGATTAGCAGTGTTGAAGGATTTTTCACTGACTATTTCTTGTGACGGAAGCATGTACTCGCCAACAGCTGTCATGTTAACTTTTAAAGCATGATGCACACGCAATAAATTATTAACAAGTTCCACCACCTTGGATTTAATGTCTGCAAAGAACATTACGTAATCGGAATGCTCCATATCACTGCTAACCCGATAGGTTGCAATTCTTCTTTTGAAGGCACATTGAACGAGTTGCACACCATGACATACCGGCAAACATGAATTATTTTTATGTTGTTGTGTTCGTTTATGCGCTGACATATGATTTATTGGAACATCTACATTACATGTAGCGCAATTAATTACCGGAATCGTCGATGTATACTCTTCAATTCGGAGCCGTTTTCCTCCAGGCACTTCATTAAATCTCGCCGCACACGATTCTCTTTTATGACGTCTCATATTATAACTCTTAGTAAACTTAGAACCGCAATTTTCACAAACATATGCCATGATTTGTCAAATATTAACACATGTACTACCTATACAAGTCAGAGCCAACTGATGAATGAAACTGCCCCATACATTATATAAAACCATTCAAGGTCACCCCCAACCACGTAACATATCTTCAAGGTCACACACCCAAGATGACCTTCAACAAAGTCAAGGTCGTCTCGGCCAAGGTCAAGGTCAAGGTCACACACACAACCTTGAACACCAGGCCAAGGCCAAAGCACACGTGCACTTTCAAGGTCAATGACAAGGACATGTGGGCGGGGCCAAAGAGGAGTGAAGCAAGGTCAAGGTCAAGGTCGAGGAGTGGGGGGATTGAGAGAATCGGGTTATGTTCACTACTGAACGGCCAGTCTTTTCTTTCTAAAGTTTCGTCTCAGGTTAAAGGCAACAGTGTTGTGGTTGCGTCGCGCCCAGTTACATTTATGCGCCTCTCTTCTATTTGATATTGGATTGTCGAGAAACAAATATCAACAATTACAAAATTGGACTAAACAGAAAGGCAGTAATACTTTTTCGCCGTACTTGGATGTGTAAAATACAAAAAAAGCATGTTATCCACATGACGAATATCTAACTTTTACTAAATCAAAAGCCGAGGTTAAATTCCAAGGTTTACTGGATCACACAGTGGATCGAATTATATTGCTTGAATTAGACGCCCTTAAACAAATCGATAAATTAGATTTGTAGATATGAGTTTCATTTGCAAATGGGGCTTCGATGGAACGTCAGGTCAGAGCCAGTACAACATGAAATTCACTGATCCGAATATTTCTGATATAAACTTATTCCTCACCTCTCTTATTCCACTTCAATTAGCAGGTATTAACACGCAAACTCAACAAGAACAGCTTGTATTGTACAATTCCAAACCCTCTTCTACTATGAATTGTGGGTCTCTGAAATTTAAATTTATTAAGGAAACCGAACAAAAGTCTTTAAAGAAAACAGAAAATTATAACTAACAAATTGCACCATACAAAAGAGTTCTCTTTGCCACCCTAGCTTCAGTAGAGTACAACGTATCTATGCCGATGATACACGGCTAGGTGAATGCGTTGGCTGGAACAAAATCGGTCCAACGTTGTTACCTCTGCCAAACAACATCTCAGTTCAACAAAATTGATACTGTGTCCCAGTAAATTCAGCGTATTTCAAGCGACGACTGATAACTCTACACGCTTGTATTCGATTCTCCGAATTCTGCTTGTATTTGTCGTATCAACATGACACACAGAAGTGGCAAGCCCGTAAGCAGAAAGACAAAGAGGTAAAAGCACAGACAAAGGCTAACATCCAACAGGCCTTTAAGGAGACAAATTAGAACTTCTTGTTGACATGCTAAAGAAAGGGTTAGGAAGCACTAACGATGGCAACACAGCTAGACGTTTCTTCGAGAACAGTAATGAGCTGGCTATTATAGCAAGAGTAAAGCGAAAACTGATCCTCTAGTTTTCCGTCATTTTGCAAACGATTGGAAGCGGACATTAAACTGCAATAGAGAAGATTTGGGATACACACTTCAAACAACAAGATTGTTTATCAAGAGATATTCTTGGTAAAACATGCCAACAGAAATCCACAAATTACTTACTCCATTGACCAGACATCATAGCATTTGCAATATTACCAATAGGTAAACTATCGAAAGATGCACTAAAATCAACGGACAAATTGATAAGAAACTATCGCCTAGACTTTGCCCGAAAATCTTCTCGAGAAGAAATATGGAGGATGTGTCCCAAAACTTTTCACGTCGATGGATCCTTACATTGTTTTTGACATAGTAAGGATTCGGATAACAATTTGTACGTATTGGAGAATGAGAAAAGATCTGTTAACAAAGAAGAAGAAGACAATGATTAAAAAGTTGTACAGGGTGAGTCAACGATTGGATGAAGTAGGTTTGTGCCTTTTCGGTGAAATTAACAAAGAAACTATATTTATTGTTTGATATAGTTTATTTTTACGCATATTTTAAAAATATTTAGGACTCTACAGGGTGAGCCAAAAAACTAGGACAGCATAAAGTTGTATTTTTTTAAATAGAACACCCTATATACGAATCGTATTTTCGATTTAGCTTATAATTTTAAATCTTTTTTATTAAGGGTTTACTATAACAAAACTTTATAGTTTCTGAGATAATTAAGTTTAGAGAAAAAAAGTCACATTTTCAAGCATCAATTCAATGCTAAATAACGTTTTCAATTTTGTGACAAATATATTCAAATTTGGAATTTAGCAAGGCCAAGGACAAGTTAACATAATTTTTACCTAATATTTGCAATAAAAGCTACAGGGTGTTGAACACATCGGCTCAAATTTGAACAAGTTTAAATGAATAAATATCTTTTTTTTTAAATGGTACACCCTGTACATTTTCATGTTATTTAATAGAGTAATAAAAACCCTAAAAGTTTTGTTCAATATATCCTATACCTATTTATAATAGTTTTTGAGATATTTCAGTTTTTCTTAATTTCCATACTTTTTTACAGAAATAGTCTTCATTATCATAGTAGCCATGGCAAAAACAATGTAAAAGAACATTTTTCTGTGTGTCAAATTTATAACCGCAATCTCTTCTTTTGGTTTTTATGTAGTGTAGTTTGGTTTTTTTTGCATTCATTTTATATTGTAAAATGAATTTTCCAAAGAATGAGTTAATAGATATGATTTATACAATGGGAGAGGCTCAAAAAAATTGCCTTCTTGCTCAAAAAATTTACAAAATGAAGTATCCTGATCGACGCCAGCCTAATACTCATACTTTTCAAAACTTAATGCAAAGATTTGATTCTTCTGGTACTGTTGATTATCCAAAACGTAAAGTGGTCAACAAACCAGTAACTAATGAAGAAAAAGAACTACAAGTATTGTTAAATGTTCAGGAAAATTCTTATATTGGTAGCCGTCAGTTAACAGCATTATGTGAAACATCACAATCCACCGCTAATCGTACTACCAAGAAATATAGGTATCATCCATATCACATCGAATTACACCAAGAATTGCATGGACAGGATTTTGAAAGTCGTGTAAACTTTTGTCGTACAATAAATGCGGAGATTCAATTAAATCCAAATTTATTATGCAAGGTAATGTTTAGTGATGAAGCTACTTTTAGAAGTAACGGTACCGTAAATAGACGCAACATGCATTATTATGCCACAGAAAACCCATTTTGGATTAGAGAGGTGCAACATCAAAACCACTGGTCATTAAATGTTTGGTGTGGTATTCATCATAATCGAATTATTAGACCCCACTTTTTTAATGAACCACTAAATGGCCATAGTTACCTGAACTTTCTACAAGAAGAACTACCCCAACTGCTTCAAGGTCTCGATAGGGATGAGCTCGACAGTATGTGATTCCAGCACGATGGTGCGCCTCCGCATTACCATCGTGAAGTTCGTGCGTTTTTGGACCAACGATATCCGCAAAAATGGATTGGACGTGGGGGTTTCATTGAGTGGCCACCAAGGTCTTGCGACATCACCCCATTAGATTTCTTCCTATGAGGTTATATTAAAAATAAGGTGTATGTTAATCCACCAACAACAGTGGAAGATATGCGAAACAGGATTAGGGATACCTGTAGAACAATAACGCCACTAATTTTGTCCAGGGTCCGAGAAAATCTGCAAAAAAGACTAAATTTGTGCATTGCACAAGAGGGTCGTTTATTCGAACACTTATTAAAAAGAAATAATTAATCTCAGTATTTAATAGGTAATTTTTTTGTTTCAATTTAGTATAAAAGTAAATATGTATTTGCCTTGTCGTTATTGTTGTGTTAATTTTTTCACATTATGTTTAATTAAACTATTGCCGTTGTAATATAACGAATAATGTATTTCATCATATTTAACCACATTCTGTTTGTTTCTGTAGTTTCTTTTTATTATTTTACATGGCTACTATGATAATGAAGACTATTTCTGTAAAAAAGTATGGAAAATAAGAAAAACTGAAATATCTCAAAAACTATTATAAATAGGTATAGGATATATTGAACAAAACTTTTAGGGTTTTTATTACTCTATTAAATAACATGAAAATATACAGGGTGTACCATTTAAAAAAAAAGATATTTATTCATTTAATCTTGTTCAAATTTGAGCCGATGTGTTCAACACCCTGTAGCTTTTATTGCAAATATTAGATAAAAATTATGTTAACTTGTCCTTGGCCTTGCTAAATTCCAAATTTGAATATATTTGTCACAAAATTGAAAACGTTATTTAGGATTGAATTGATGCTTGAAAATGTGACTTTTTTTCTTTAAACTTAATTATCTCAGAAACTATAAAGTTTTGTTATAGTAAACCCTTAATAAAAAAGATTTAAAATTATAAGCTAAATCGAAAATATGATTCGTATATAGGGTGTTCTATTTAAAAAAATACAACTTTATGCTGTCCTAGTTTTTTGGCTCACCCTGTAGAGTCCTAAATATTTTTAAAATCTGCGTAAAAATAAACTGTATCAAACAATAAATATAGTTTCTTTGTTCATTTCACCGAAAAGGCACAAACCTACTTCATCCAATCGTTGACTCACCCTGTACTATATGCGAATCAATAAATATTATATTACTTACAAATTATTTGCATTGGTATTTATTAAGAAGTCTTAAGCATAGAGGAAAAAGTACTTTCGCCTTTTTAACGATTATCGAAAGCCATTTATTTATTATTATAGTATTATATAAAAAATTTACCTTGAAGTCAAGCGCAATATTTCATTCATAGAAATACAATTATTCTTTTTATTTATTTTTTTTTTGAAAGCGTTGAACCACATTAGACGTTTTTTAAATTTATTTTCATGATTTTAAAGCTTCAGTCTGCTAGTTGGATCCGATTTTTATTTTTAATATCAAATCCGTGCTTTCGACTCACTGTATTTTGACGACCCGAAACCAGCGAAAAGTCCTTGCCCGACACCATTTTTGCTGGAAACCAGGAAGCAAGCTACGATACAACAGTATGCTTTATTTCGCTTCTTCAACAGAGCTAAACGAGTTGTCCGTCTCTTTCCGTTACATTTCCATTATTTAGAGGTTCTGTTTTGGATTTTCCACACCTGTACATATATATATATATATATATATATATATATATATATATATATATATATATATATATATATAGATATATATATATATATATATATATATGTATACATACATACATATATCCGCTTTTTTTACAATAAATAGTACATTAGGGATGGTTACCCAACCAATAAACTTTGTTGTGAAACAGCCGATAGCCCTTAACTTAATTTGTTAAATTTTTGTGCAGCTATTGAGTTATTGGCCGAATTATGTTCTATACATTTACTGAACGAAAACAGAAAAACTTTTTATTAATTCATGATGGTATGTTATTACATTTAAAAGTCTTGACAACACTAACATTGTAACTAAGACCTCCCTCTATTCCTAATTAACAATAATATTTGTAACGAACTTTATGGTTCATTTTCCAAGGAATGTTTGGCACATGAAAATTAATATAATTTACCACATCACAGCCTTTAGGGTTCAAACTATTAACCATAACGTATACAAATAAAATATCTTGCCTGTCCATAATGAATGTATTTAATAATATTACATATTTTTTAAATATAGACATTGTAAGATTCTCTTCTCTACCTTTCAAATAAGATCAATATTAGTTAAAGTAAAGCTACTGGACTTCATATGTGACTGACATTCTAAATGGAGTCTTACAAGAAAATGAGATGATGAAATTGAAATTTTTTGCATTTTCAATGGATAGCCAAGAAATCTGTATGCTTTCGCAGTAATATATTCACAGTGACCATCAAATCTAAAGTTGGTCTAAAAACAAACACCTAGATCTCTTATCTGACTTATCCGAATAAATACTAGTTAAATTATATAGTTATATAGTTTTGTTTTCATGTGTATGTCATTATAGCACACTTCCCCTCATTAAGTTTCATACCATTCCTTTTAAACTAATCCTCAACTGAATTTAAGTCAGTCGTCGATCTATACGATTCTCAACCTGATTAACGGTCCTGAAGACCTTGAAATCATCATATAAAATATAATTTTTTAAACAAAATGTTTATAAAAAAATTGAACCGACTTCTAAAAGTGCGCTAAAAAGGGAAAAATAACTAGAAATTTTTATATGAAATTGAAATTTTTGAAGTCGGCGCCAAGCTAATACCTGACAAAATGTGATTCGCATAAACAGATTAAAAATACTTTATTTGGAATTGCTTTCTTATCATAATTTGTATACATTAGTAGTTATTTATTTCATTTAGAAATAATTTGGCGCCGACTTCAAAAATTTCAATTTCATATAAAAATTTATATTTATTTTCCCTTTTTAGCGCATTTTTAGAAGTCGGATCAATTTTTTTTATAAACACTTTATTTTTCAATTTTTAGTTTTGAATTCATGATGATATTCATAAATTATTTGCTAATCGAGATTAATGTACCTCGCAATGACTCCAAAGTGGCAAAAAAGTACCCATTTTATCCAGGATTGTAACTCACCCTAAAATGAATCACTAAAAATTCTTTCACTCTTAGAGTTCTCCAAATACCAATGAAATTATGTCAAACAAATATTTAGTCTGTCATAGTAAATCCACTATCTTAAATTTAAAATTAGTTTTAGATTGGTAATATAGGCCCCAAAACCATCTAACGATATTTAAAGAATTTGAGACGTAAATTTCTTAGCCCGATATATTTTATATTGCATATTGAGTTTGTACACGCCCCAATATCAACCCCGCAATATCAATTTTAGATAAAACCGGAAAATGTAAACTTTTTAGCCCTTCATATTGTATCTTATCAACCTAAAAATTAACTTCAGATTCATAATACACCATAAAGCCCCCTAGTACCGATTTTAAATGATATCCAGAAATTTAAAATTTCTGAACGGTCATATTGCATCTGACGTATTAGATTTTCTTAAAATCATTTTATATTCGCTATTTACATCCCAAAAACGATTCAGTTCCACATTTAAACAAAATCAAAAAATGTAAAATTTTTAGTCAGCGATATTGCATTCGCCATATTGAATCCTGAAAAATACTATTAAATTCCTAATTTACACCCTCAAGAACCCTCTATATCAGTTTTGGAGAAGGTCGAAAAATGTAAAATTTTTAGAACACCATATTGAATCCGCCAGATTGAGTTTTTCAAAAAATATTTTAATTTCGTAATTAACACTAACAAAAATCCCTCAATACTGACTTTAGACAAAATCGAGAGATGTAGAATCTTTAATCCGCCATCTTAAATCCGCCATATTTAATTTTTTAAAATAATATCAGATTCGTAGTGTGCTTTCCCAAAAAGTCCCTCATATCAATTTTGAAAAAAAAACGAACGAAATTAATTTTTATCCACCATATCGGATACACCATATTGAATTCTTTAAAAATAATTTTAGATTCGTCATGTGAGAAAACTCCCTTATACCAATTTTGGTAAAAATCGGACAAAATTGATTTCTTTATCCGCCATATTGGATCCGCCATGTTGAATTTTTTAAAAATAATTTCAAATTCGTTATGTGAGACCCCTAAAACTCTCCCATACCAATTTTGGAGAAAATCGGACAAAATCAATTTTTTTGTCCGCCATATTGGATCCGCCATATTGAATTTTTTTAAAATGTTTTGAATTCGTAATGTGCGACCTCGAAAACTCCCCCATACCAATTTTGGAGAAAATCGAACAAAATAAAATTTTTTTGTCCGCCATATTAGATTCGACATTTTGAATTTTTTTGAAATAATTTCAGATTCGTTGGATACAACTCCGAAAATTCCTCCATACCAATTTTGGAGAAATACGGACAATTTTTTTTTTTTGGCCGCCATATTGTAAGCGCCATCTTGGATTTTGCTGAACCAATTTCATCTAAAAAAACATGAGACCATCGCGGTAACTTTCTGAACATAAATTTCATTCAAATCGGTGCAGCCGTTCCGGAGTAATCGGTGTACATACATAAAAAAAATACGTACGCAACGAAATGGGAACCTCCTTTTAGAAGTCAGTTAATAAATAAATAAATCACTGGTTTTAAAAATTGCCTCTGAGAAGCTATTTATAAACAAAATAAAAAGCAAACGACCCAAGTTACTGCCCTGAGGTACTTCTAATATGACTTAGAAAAAATTTAATGTAAATTTCCCCACTTTAATTCTGGGTCAAAAATATTAAGAATTTTCAGAGAAACCAAAATTAACTAGCGTAGTTAAAATAATCTGATGGTCTACCTTATTGAATGCTTTTTTACAATGCATATAAATGACATCAAGCGGCATTCCTCTCCTAATAGCGTCTGCAAAAATTTGTTACTATAGACCTATCACTTAAAAAATCCTGTTGGAACATACTTATTTTTGCTTGCATACACTTTAAAATACCATTGTACAAGATGATCTCGAGAATGTTAACCAGACTATTCAAAATACTAATAGGGCTAAAATTATCAATTGTATTTTACATTTGTCAACTTTTTTGAAAATTGGAGTAATCACACCCTTTTTAAAATCAGTAAAGAATATATTATTATTAATCGCCGAATTGAAAATGTGATGACATATGATTTGGTAATTCTTGAAAAGACAAAATTCCCTCATTAATGCAGTTTGCATTGTCTACAGATAATGATTCATAAACAGACATAAAGTGTATCGCAAAGTCGTTTTTCCCTGAAGGCAATTCCCCCTGGCATCCCATTACAACCAGGCTTGTTATGAAAGTAATCCCAAAATTTAAATGGGTTCAGATTAAGATTTTTTCCAAATTCGACTCGTAATGTCGAAATTCAATTTTGGTCTGGGTTCTTATTCTTTTTCTTAGTTGCATATAATTAGCTGATGAATAATATGAGTTTTTATTTTTATTTAGTTATTTATTTTTCCTATTTTTAATTCTGATGTTATTTTTTAAATCTTGGGGAAACCAGAGAGAAAACCACTTGGCAGCAGATCAAGGAATTTTTCGATATAATTTTTTGCGGTATTCAATTAATTAAGATTATAAAATACTAAAAACAGTTGAAAAACTAGACAATTTCCACAAATCGTACTAGAAAACTTTTACAAATTAGGATCAACTAATATTAATAAGTTAAAATTATCCAATATTATTTTATTACACGTATCAATAAAAGTTTTTATATGCATTAATTACAGTATATGAAGAAAAATAAATTACTCATACACAAAGATATTTTTTTAAAATTTACTTTGTTATCACAATATCAGCTTGATTAAAGGTAACATTTGAAATTAAATAGCGAATATGCCTTTTAATAGCAAGCAAGACACTCCCTCTACTTTTATTAATTAAGATGTCTATTCAATGTGAACTAAACAAAAGAGTTTAAATTAAATCTATTTTAGGTAGATTTAGTTTCACAAAACTTATTATCAATGTTATATACATAAGTATTTTTCAGAAATTAACGAGATTATTACCAGATAATAACACTAATTTATTTTGTTTTTAATCTGTTAAATCACTTATGTACGTAAGTATTCTTGTAAAGATATTAGAAAGAAAAACTCCCTCATACGCTAATGATTTGTAACTAGTAGATACACCTCAAATTTATAAAACAATTTAATGCGAATCTTTTCAGTCTACAGAGAAAATCAAGTTTTATCAGACATTAAAAAAGGCATTATTTGTATGGATTGAACACATGAATCTAGCCAGAGGCCAGTTTTAACAACCTGAGGATTTTATCAGTATGGTTATAGTAAGCCAAAAGTAATACACTGAAAAATCGACGCAGATAAAACCCCAGTACCGATACTTGGTGGTAGTGTATAAAATATTAAGTATTTTAACGATATAGAAGATGTAAAGTACTCTTTTTTCTTGATATGTAATTATTCCGAATTTGTAACCTTGTAGACGAATAAAATTATCCAAATAAAAATCTTAAATTAATACTCATAAATAACACATTTATTTACAGAAAACAAAACACAAGCGTAACATCATAAAACAGTTAACATACCACAGCCAGTTCGACATGAAATTATTCATTACTTTCAACGTAGGGATGAGCTTCAATGTATTCTAAAGCCCTAAGGATTTGAGCAGGTACTTCAGGGGCGACTGGTAAATCAGCTCCTTGTGGTTGGTATCCATTTTCGTCAGCTACATATGAGAGTTCATGTTTACCACCTTCTGGGTCAGTCCAAGAAGCGGAACCTTGTACAACTTCAGCTACTTCATCTTCAACTGGTTTAGGGGCTCCGCTTTGTTCGACCTTAGTACCATCAGCTGATTCGTAACTCCAATTGAAAGAACCATCGGGTTCGATGTCGCTGTCTTGAGAAACAATTGCTACTTCTTCAGCGGGAGCACTGAGAACTATAGCCAAAAGGCAAGAGAATACTGCAATTTTGAAGAACATTTTAACTGACTATTAATATCTTCTGTAAGATGATACTGAAGATTAGCCACTGGTTATGACTTTATATACCAAATTATTTCAGGTACCTGCCTAGTAGTCCCAATAAATCCAGTTTTAAAAAAAGAAACCAGGACCAGTATAATCAATAACATTTGAACTTATGTTTTCAAGGTTGAGTTTAACGGTAGATAGACAGCTAAATAGGTTATTTAACCAAATTTATGGTAATTATCTTTAAATGGGTCTCAATATAATAAAAATATTCTATGATACCAGTTAATAATTTTTTGAAAATATGTTTTATTGGTTTCATAATTTAGTAGTTCTATATTTTTTGTAATATCATCTTCCCGTAATTAATATACCAAAATAAGTTTTAGTTTAATCCCACTTTGTACCTTCGAAAATGCGGTAACAAAGATTAGTCATCTTTATTATAGTAAAATGTAAACAACTTTACCTGTGTTAAGCTTACTACAAGACTATCAAAATTAAACAATATTGATCTTCTCATTGCAATTCTATTGTATGTGCAGAAATTCACTATAGAAAAATCCATTGGAGGGTAAGGATTTTAAAGTGTTACAAGGAGATTTAACATTTAGGTGGTAGCGAATGTACATGCCTATCGAATCCGATATTTAATATTGTATGTTGTGCTGGTGCTAAAACCATAACTTAGTTTTAGAGATCTCCACAAAAAATCCAAGGAGTCAAATCGGAGGCTCTCGCAGGTAAGTTTACAGGCTACCATGACTAAGTCATATATCTCTCAGCAAATCATTAACGATAATTTTTAACACCTTTTAAAGCACAACCGTCACAAATTTACGGTAGGTATATTCTACTTTTTTTTTGTTTAAAAAACCAAAACTAGGCAACCAGTGAAGCAAATGTAGTAATATTTGGCATACATACAAAGATTATGATCGCTGTAGCATTAGCTATTAAAATCTCTGATGATAGATATTGTTTATTCAGATTTCATTACAAATGTTCAGACACCCTTAAATAGAATTGCACCGTTAAGTAAAATAAATCCAAAAATACCTCTCTGAATGGCACATGACAAAAAAAACAGCAAAAAAGGGGTAGTACAAAAAATTTTGTTTCAAGAATAAAGACAGAGACGGGAGAATACAAGAAATGAAATTTTATCCGGGATTAGGAAAAAGAAAACACGATTCTCTGAAAAAATATTGTATTGGGGACAGCAAAAGAATGTGGAGAGCTCTGAAAAATTTAGTTCGAAGAAATTAAAAATTTAACAGATGTCCATTTTGACCATTATAATGCAAAAGAAAATTTTATTAACTTTTTTCTGATTATTTGCGTGAATTTCGAAACTGTAAACAACCAGCCGTTGAAAAAAAAATATCGTTTAATAAATAAAGGAAGTAGTGATTGTAGACTTTAAGCACGTATTTAAGATGATTGATCATTCATCTTATCAGAAAATTAGCGGATTATAATATTAGTGTACTGTGGATTGGATTGATGACTATTTGAAAGAAAAATTCCTTAGGGAAAAAATACGTAAAAGGGAATCTTTAGTAAAATTTTTATAAAAAAAATTGAATCAACTTCTAAAAGTGCGCTAGAAAGTGAAAAATATTATAAATTTTTATATGAAATTGACCTTTTTGAAGAAGCGCCAAACTAAGACCTGATAAAATGTGATTTGCATAAACAGATTAAAAATACTTTATTTGTAATTGCTTTCTTACCATAATTTGTATATATTAGTAGTTATTTATTTCATTTACAAATAATTTGACGCCGACTTCAAAAAGTTTAATTTCATATAAAAATTTATAGTTATTTATCCCTTTTTAGCGCACTTTTAGAAGTCGGTTCAATTTTTTTATAAAAATTTTATTTTTCTATTTTTAGTTCTAGAATTCATTATGATATCCTTAAATTATTTGAACTAAGTACTAATCAAATTAGTGTACCTCGCAATGACTCCAAGGTGGCAAAAAGTACCCATTTTATATAAAGTTGTAAATCACCCTAAAATGGACCACAAAAAATTCTTTAGTTCTTAGAATTTTCCAAATACCAGTAAAATTGTATCAAACAAATATTTAACTACCTTAAATTTTAAATCAATTTTAGAGTGGTAATATAGGCCCCAAAACCTTCCAGTATCGATGTTTAAAGAACCTAAGAAGTAAATTTCTTAGCTCGATATATTTTATACTGCATATTGAGTTTGTATACGCCTCAAGAACCCCATAATATCAATTTTAGACAAAATCGGAATATGTAAAATTTTCTGTCCTTCATATTGTATGTGTACAATATCAATTTTCAATATTTAAAGAAACTGAGATATAAATTTCTAAGCTCGATATATTTTATACTGCGTATTGAGTTTGTATACGCATCAAAAACCCCACAATATCAATTTTAGACAAAATCGGAATATGTAAAATTTTTTGTCCCTCATATTGTATCTTATCAACCTAATAGTTGTCAAAAATTAATTTCATATTCACAATACATGACCCCGAAAGCCCTCTAATATCAAATCTGAAAAAATGCGAATAAGGTAAAGTTTTTAACCCACCATATTGCATCTGAATTTTCAAAAAATTATTTTAAGTCTTAATCTAATCTAAATCTAAACCCTTCAAAGCCCCCTAGTTCCAACTTTTGATAAAATCCAGAAATTTAAAATTTCTAGACTTATATTCGCTATTTACATCCTCAAAAACGATTCAGTCCCACCTTTGAAAAAAATCGAAAAGTGTAAAATTTTTAGTCCGCTATCTTGGATTTGCCATATTGAATCCTGAAAAAATACTTTTAAATTCATAATTTACACCCTCAAGAACCCCCTATATCAGTTTGGGAGAAAATCGAAAAATGTAAAATTTTTAGGACACCCTATTGAATCTGCCAGATTGAGTTTTTCAAAAAATATTTTAAATTCATAATTAACATTAACAAAACGACCCCAGTACTGATTTTAAACAAAATCGGGAGATGTAGAATTTTTAATCCGCCATCTTGGATCCGCCATGTTGAATTTTTTAAAAATAATTTCAGATTCGTTATGTGCGTACCAATTTTGAAGAAAATCGGACAAAATTGGTTTTTCCGTCCGCCATACTGGTTCCGCCATATTGAATTTTTAAAAAATAACTTTAGATTAGTTATGTACGACCCTGGAAACTGCCTCGTACCAATTTTGGAGAAAATTGGACTAAATTGATTTTTTGTCCGCCCTATTGGATCAACCATATTGAATTTTTTAAAAATATTTTGAATCCATTATGTGCGACTACGAAAACTCCCCCACGCCAATTTTGGAAAAAATCTGACAAAATTAAAATTTTTTCTCCGCCATATTGAAATTTTTAAAAGTGATTTCAGATTCGTTGAGTACGACCCCAAAAATTAACCCATACAATTTTGGAGAAAATCAAACAAAATTAATTTTTTTGGCCGCCATATTGTCAGCGCCATCTTGGATATTACTTCACCAATTTCGTCCAAAAAAATATGGGACCACCTGACCAATGTACATACATAAAAAAAACATAAATTCTCGACGAATTGAGAACCTCCTAAATAAATAAATAAACTAAAACAAACTAAAGTAGTTTTTGACAAAGAATCGAAATTTGAAAAAAATAACAAAGATCTTTTGATTTGATATTTCTCAATGGCCACCAGCCACTAGATATGCGAAGAAGGGGTAAACATCAAAAATACCTTAAAATCAAACCATCTGTCGCCTTATTACTCCACCAATCTTGTATTAAAATATTCTAAACCGTATTTCCAATATCGACGTTACCCTGTTAAAAGAAGAGATGATCCCTTTAGATTTTAAAATAATTTAAATAACTACACATTAAAAAATCATTATAAGAGGCACACGGTAGAAACTAGAAAAAAAATCGTAAAGATCATAAATATAAATCATATTACAATAAAAAATTTCATATATTAAATTATTTGTGGTATGGAATATTTATCACACAACTTGCACTTAAACCAACTTTTTTTTTTGAGTATTAATTTCAGATATCTCATTTACACGTAAAATTTCTTACTTAAACCTCAAAATATATTTATATTTAAAACTTATCACATTTGCAAAAATTTGCATTCTGTACATTTTTTCCTTATGCATTCTTTCAAAATATCTTCCCACACACCTAATTTACAAAAGGTTTTGGCTTCTACATATTTGTAGAAAGCAATAAAATGCAATTCGGTATTTTAAGCAAGCAATATTATGCCTTTACACTTGCAAAACAACAAATATTTGATAAATAAAATAGTCAGTCCTTGACAGGAGAAATGTTTACCTAGAAGAAGATGCACCACGTCTTATTTAACAATGTAGGTGGGAAATACTGCAGGAGTTACTCAATAAAAGTATACAGTGTGTATATGCATAATTTTTCTTTAAAAGGTCAGCAAAATTTACATAAGACAAGTACTAACAGTAAATTTATACTGATTCTTTAAATAGTAGATATTTATTTATAATTTAATTAATATTAATATTTTTAATTAATAAACTGGAACTCTAGCCTTTCCAAAATATTTGATTTTTACTTAAAAATGTTCTTTTTTTCTTTGAATTGATTGAACTTGATAGAAAATAATTAAAGTTACTGAATAACATGACGTTAGTGCCCAATTTTCTTTTTAGGGTTAGTTTTTATAAGATAAATACTAAAAACACAGGTCGGAGAAATTTTGAATCAGAATCTAGACCATAATGTTCTGGCCATCAAATTTCTCCATCATATAAGGATTTTGAGATATTTTAACCTAAAAGCTTAAATAACACGGGTTTTCAGAAACTACATAAAAAAATTACAACATATCCAGGTGCCAATATTGCGTCAGACCACAATCCTCTAATTGCCGATACTATTGTTAAGTTAAAAAAGAAATAGGAAAATACTCAGTTGGAAAAGTTTAATATAACCGATATAAAAATAGATCAATTGGAAACAGACATCAACAACCACATGAAAGAGGTAATTATTACCAACAGTATAAACGAAATGTCGAAATTATTTCCTGATCTAATATCAGGATTAATGGAGAAACATGTTATAAATAACATCAAACATAATAAACAACGATGGATGACTGAAGAAATATTAGATCTCATGGAGGAAAGAAGAAAGTATAAAAACAATATAAAAGAATATAAAAGAAATAAACAGAGATCAAAGAAGAGATACGTGCAGCTAAGGAGAAGTAGATGGGAAACAGATGTAGAGAAATGGAGGAACTAGACGGAAAAAATGATACGTTCAACATGTATAAGGTTAGAGAAGTTTCTGGATTGTTCAACAGAAATACCCCAAATACAGTAGTAGATACAACAAGCAAATCTTTTATTGATGAACAAGAAATCCTTAATGCCTAGGGTTCCTTCATAACTGAATTATTTGAAGACCAAACATTTCAGATGATGTTTATGGAACTGAAGGACTAGAAATTCTGATGTCAGAGCCTCTTCATGGCATAAGACGTGCAAAATCCAGAAACAACCTGCTCAAACGATATTCCAGTGGAACACCTGAAACCGATTAATGAAGACAATATCGATATACTTGTTAAACTTTTTAATTCTGTATATAACACTGGAGAAATACCGGAAGAATAGCTGAAATCTGTTTTTGTAACACTACCATAAAAATAACGTGCCAAAAGATGTAACGAATACAGGTTAATAAGTCTCATAAATCACACCCTGAAGGTTTTCCTGAGAGGCCTAGATAAGATCTAGTTTGGGTTTGGAAATGCCCTTGGTACTAGAAATATGCTTTTCCAAAGGTCTTGAAACCAACATAAAGACATTTTCGTGTTCTTTATCGATTTTGAGAAAACGTCAGACAGGGTAGAGTATGTGAAGCTCATAGATATATTGAAGACTGCTGTAGTGGATGGCAAGAATATGCGAATTATAGAGAATACATATTGACGTCAAAGTGCAGTGGTCCGAGTTAATGGTAGGCTCACCAAAGAATACCAAATTCATTGAAGCCTTAAACAGGAATGTATTCTCTCTCTATTGCTGTGTAATTTATATTCAGACAAAATTTTTAAGGAAGCCCTACATAAAAAAGAATTTGGAGTTAAAATCAATAGGGAACTAATAAACACGATTCGTTATGCCGATGATACGACTATCATAAGTGATAGCCTTCACCAAAGAAATTATTGTCAACATAAATACTGCTAAAACTAAATATATGGTTTTCAGTCGTCTACCATATCCAGACGCTTAGTTGTTAATAAACAGAAAAATCACTGAAAGTGTCTCCCACTTCAAGTACTTTTAATGTTATATTACTGAACAGCTTGACCCAGATAAAAAAATTAAATACGGAATCGAGTCAGCCTGCCCAACTTTTCTAAAAATGAGATCGCTTGTCTGCAAATACAATGTAATTTTAAAACTGCGTCAAAGGGTGGTTAAATATTAAAACTGGTCAGTGTTGTTATATGAAGCGGCGATGTGGACACTAAAGACTGTCACGATCAATCGTTTTTAGGATTTGAGATGTGGTTGCATAAGCGAATACTTCAAATACCCTGGGTAGCTATGCAGACTAATATATCGGTTTTAGATCAAGCAGATGCCACTCGTGAATTGCTGATAACTGTAAAATGCAGAAAACTTGCAAAGTTTAGCCACGTCCTCAAAGGTGATTGGTACAGATTTCTTCAATTGATAATGAATGCTAAGATCGCGGGTCGTAGAGGTATTGGAGGAAAGCAGATCTCTTTACTGAGGAACATCCGACAGTGGACAGGAATACACAGTGCTCAACTGCCCTTTTAATTGTCAACGTCAGGGCGACCTCTCATGGTACAGGAAGAAAAAGAAGACGATATAATTTATTAAGATACATAGGTGTTACATTTAAGTCAAATATGCATACTATACCATACTTTTTATAAACTAAAAATGCAGTAACATTTCTAAGGGGTCAATATTTTTAAAAAATAAACAAATAATAACTCCCTGTAATTTTCGATAACACCTTGGCGATCTATCAACCCGATAACACTTTTACAGTATATCGCAACAACCTCATGTGCTTCTGTATAATTTATAGCAATAGAATGTTATTTTTGAGAAGAATCTCTAAAACAACAACTAGCCAATTATTAAATTATCTCCAGTTAGCGTGTGAAATTTTTTTAAGAAATAAAAAAATTAATTATTACGTAACGTATAAAATAGATAAATAAGTCCATTAATAATCAAAAATAAAATAAGAATCAAGGTTACAGGCCAAATTCACGAAATTAAGAGTTTATTTATTCTTTACGTAATACCAAAGTACAAAGTTTGTTTTTATAATTACTACAACCAAATGGCAATTTTTTTTGGCAATGTTAATTCATGATACATTATTTTTTTATTATTCAGAGATTTTTTGTTAATGAAGTTAATGAAGAAAAAATAAAAATGAAGTAGAGAATACTTTAAGATATATCTTTTAATTTTAAACACGTATTAACGAAAAAGCTCTAATAAAGAAGTGTATTGTATTTCCAGGGTATTTATCTGTCAAGTAAAATTTTCTCTCATTGATTTAAGGAGGTGTTTGATCCTTTTATTTAATTTAAATTTATAGCTTATACGGGACGTTCAAATTTTTTTACCCACGTTTTGAAAGCCAAAAGAGCTATTTTATAATTTAATTTTTCAGAATTCTAAAACAGATTTCAACATATGTTTAGAAACTAATAAAAGATTTATTTGCAAGTGTTTAAAAAATACCTTAAAGGAAGAGGGAAATAGCCAAAATTGGGAAAAAAATTCAACAAATCTCTTATATGAACAATAAAAAAAAACCTTAAAGAGGCTTATAATTATTAGGATTTTTTTTCAATAAATTAATTGTTAGTAGCGAAGTCGTGACCTACTAGTGCTAGGCAGAGCGAAACTTGCAACCACCAAATCACATTTACTGTTTTTAATACATAATTTATACTTCATTGTTAAAAATTCGAAAAAAATCTATAAGAAAAATCACATATTTTTCTTTGAAAATTAAGAGCAAAATTTTTAATATATTTTTGAAGATACACTAACTATAAAAATCAAAAATTATTTCAAAATATGGTAAAATTTTTGGTTAATATTTTCTCTCATCCTGTATTTTGAAAAATTCTTCCATTTTAGGATTATTTACAAAATACAGTCTTAGAGAAAACTTTTAATCAGATTTTTGCTATCATAAAAAATACATATTAATATTAAATTTCCCTAAATATTTCTAGTGGAAATACAAGGCCAAATAGGGTCCTTACTAATGTGAGTCGAATAAAATATTTATTTTATTTAAAATATTCTAAAAAATAGTCAAATTGTATGCACTAATAAAAATTACTTCAAAATAATAATAAAATACAACAAATGAAGTGAAAAACAATGTACAAAGTAAAGTAGTTCATGGTCACGTCGCTTCTTACCTCACACCACGCAACTAACTAAAACAATACATGATCATTAATCACAAAATTCAGTTTTCTCAAAAAAGGCGAACACCCTGTATAAATCCTAGCATGTATCATTATACCATCTTGATTCTCTTATTTATTTACTCTTTTAATGCAGGAGGGGCAAACAAATTACTATTATTTCATATATAAGCGCATCACTTTGATACACTAATCAGTACTTTTCAATTACTTTTATCACTTTCCAACATGATCTCCTGTAAAATCGCGTTTGTCCTGTTGTCAGTAATTTGTGCAGTTCTTAGTGCTCCTGCTGATAAGGACCCCGTTCCAATTATATCGCAGGAAAGCGACATTCAACCCGATGGTACTTTCAGATGGTCATTCGAATCTGGCGATGGAACTAAAGCAGAGCAAAATGGACAACCAAAACAGGTCAGTAACCTAAGATCTACAATATTAATTTAAACTAAATTCAGGTATGTTATAAAGTTAAAAAAATTATATTTCTCATTAAGTGGAAAATTCAGTAATATTCCCTAAAAAACTTTTTTTTTTAAATAACATATTTTTTTAACGGTAGTACATTGATTTCTTAACTTCTTTAACGTTATTTAAACTCACCGTCATTTTTTATACTTTTAAATCATATAGTTTTTAGTTTTATTTTATATTAACATTATATTCTCTACCTGCAAACAAAAAACTGTATCTTGCCTAGTTTCTGAGATATGATCTCAAAAAACTTTTAATTTGGAAATTAATAAATAACCAGTCGTTTTTAGTTAACCTGTTTAGTTTCTAGGAATGGAAATTTTTATTTCTTATTATTTTTGATAACACAACATTAATCTGTAATTCCATCTCTACAAAACCGTTGCGATTCTGTTCGAAATATTTTCTAGTGTACCTGATAAATATTGAAGCTATAACTAACTTGCAGTTGTAGAAAGAAATAATAAAAAAAAATTAGTTCTAAAACTAATAATGCAAATACACAAACTCAAGCTTACTTTTCTTTATTATTCTCCAAATATTTCTGATCTTTGTTAGATCTACACTATTTGTAAAATCTCAGAAACTAAACTAATAAAAATTAACCACTTTTTTGAAGATAAGGAGTAAAGTGACATCTATTTTATTTGAATATTTAAAATTTTTAGTGCTATATTATTAGCACTGAATTTTGACTTTCTTTAAAATCTTTGACATATAAATGGTTTTTGGGAATTGATCTATAGTCTGATTTGGACTATTCTATCAAAAAATTAACTCAAGATATTTGAAATTTAAGCACATAATGAACTTTAGTAGATAATTATCAAAATTTATTTTTTTTTTATATATATGCCGACTATAATTTGTAAGAATGATGGTGGAATAACGACAGAATTTCATTTTAATTTTTTTTTTATTTTTTGGGACATCAGTTAACTTGGTTCTGGTTTTTGTCTACAATTGGATTTTTAAGGTTTATGTCAATCTATTTATGTTTGAACTTGATTTTCAAATTTTTGAATTTGAGATTTTTTAAATAATTTTATTTATGTACTTAACAATTTAAAAAGTTGCATGTAAAAATATCCTTTCAGTTTACCAATAAATATAATCTTATTATTTGTAACATCCTATAGCACCTACAAAAACTTTTTAGAATTTTTAATAACGATTTTTTTACAATAAAATCAAAATTTGTAATTTTTCCTTACAATTGGATTTAAAACTTCATTGGAAATTAAATAAGCAGAGATAAACTTCTGTAGTAATAATGAATCATTATTCAAGCGCATATTATAGTTTTTAATTTTCCACTTGAATTTTCTTTCCATTAGGAACCAAAACTATATCATTTTTATGTCTTGGGTAATTCCTTCCGATAAAAAATTACCACGATTGAAACAGTATTGCACCTTTTATTTATTAAAGGCTCATTTTAATTACAATTTGAAGCATTTTGCTCACAGGAGACAGGAAGTGGGTGACAGAATAATAATCACAGGAGTCATTTACGTACATAAAATATGAATGAGAAAACAGTTTTCAAATTATGTTTTGATGGAGTATTTTTTGTTTTGATTTTATATTTTATGCTGAAAATGAATATATATATATATATATATATATATATATATATATATATATATATATATATATATATATATATATATTAGAAATTTTACCCTATTAATAATTTTTTATTTACCTTTCTTATAACATCGTTTCTCTATTCATTCTAATCATTAAAATTTATAGCTTCATTTAATAAAATTGTTTATAATAAAAAATACATTACTAAGTAATAATCGCTATTCTAGACATACATAATGGTTTAAATTAACCAAAAAAATAATTTTATTATTTTTTATAACATTTAACAATTCGGGGTTGCTGATGATCTAATTAATTAATCACTTTCGGGGAAGCTTTTAAGCATATTAAATATTAATATCTATGACCAACTTTAAAATTGGCAATAAATGTTGCATATTTATTATCAATTTTCGGTTGAATGCTATTTAAATTTTAAATTAGTATTTTATTGGTTTTATTATGATAATCTTCTTAAAATATGCATATTTTAATTAAACTAGTTATTACTATTTTTAATCATAATTAAAAGTTAACTTTAGGCATGGGTATTCGAGTAAGAGTCGGTGGTAAAAATACAATTAAAAACCAAAAAAGTTTAATTATTCATAAGTTATTTCAATGGGTTTCGCTATACTTCCAAAAATATAAGCGATTCTTATTAGTGCCATAACAATCGCACTTTTGATTTAGGAATATCTTTGCCTAATACTGAAAACTAGTTTCCCCCTAAAATAATTTTACAGCTTAAAACAAGTCTTGTAGAAGTTCTTGGGCTTCTGTTATAGAATTTTCAAAAGCAAAGCTTCAGCAAAGTTGAACCAAAACGCTTAAAATTGCAAGTTCTTAAAAACATTTACTAATCTGTTATATTGTTTTATAAGTTTAACAACTATCAAATATTCAACTATTATTCTAAACGACGTCTGTCCCTGAAAATAAAAAATTGAGATTTTGTATCAAATTGTTTTACGTAGGTCAAATTTTTTAAAGTGTCTAAAAACAAAAATAAATATTACTTTTATTATATATAATGATAGGTTTTTAAAGGTTTTATAGTGTGTGAAAAATAGCTTCCTTGTTTGTTTTAATGCAATACTAAATTATATTCGTATTATTTTGACACTGACATTCAAAATTTCATGTTTTAACGAACTGTTAACAAATTATAACTAATACATTAATAGACATTAGTTTGAACTATAGGTGAATAAAACTGATATATCAATTTTATCTTCTGGCATTGTGTAAAGGTGAAGCTTATAATTACATCAACAAATAAATACTTATTGTATCTTTTTCCATTCTATATATATATATATATATATATATATATATATATATATATATATATATATATATATATACTGATGGAAAATTA
This sequence comes from Diaprepes abbreviatus, assembly GCA_034092305.1. Taxonomy (NCBI): domain Eukaryota; kingdom Metazoa; phylum Arthropoda; class Insecta; order Coleoptera; family Curculionidae; genus Diaprepes; species Diaprepes abbreviatus. The sequence goes on along the minus strand of JASJET010000110.1, from coordinate 15,601,060 downwards.
GGTAACGATTTTAAAAAAATATCAAAATCAAAATTTGCAATATTTTTTATCAACTTTCTTTATTAATCTTTGTACCAATTGAGAGACATATTTGTTAGGATATTTATAAGTGAATTATTTAATTATAACATTTCATCATCTTTCTCTCATATTTTGTATTTTTATAGTACTAAATGTAAAAGTTATGAAAGTAACTTAGCTTTCTTTTTCCTTTAAAATTTCTTATTTAGTATTTATCCGTCAACGTTTTTATAGAAGTTTCTAAAAATAGAAAAAGCGGAGAGACAGTTAAAGAAGTACAAAATTATGCTATAATTTACGTCAAAATTATTAGCTTCTGGTAGTCTTATTTCCCATTTTAGTTCAAAACCCTGTACCCCAAATTTTATTATTTTGATAAAATAATCATTAAATTAATCTTAATAAGTGAACGTCCCCCCAAAACACATTTCTGGATACAATATTCTCCATTCTGGTATTGTGATTGTCTTCTATGGTACGGTAATAGAGTTTATTTCAACTTTTGACCCTCTTAGTTTTTTAATCATATAAATGAATCGAATTTCAGATTGAAAAGGAAACTCCAGTAGTCATGCAAGGATCAGCTTCTTGGACCGATAACGAGGGTGGTCAACATCAGCTTACTTACACAGCAGATGAAAATGGTTACCAACCTCAAAGTCCAGATATTCCAGTAGCTCCAGAAATTCCAGCTGCAATCCAAAGGGCATTGGAATATAATGCGGCTCATCCAGAACAAGATGGCGAATAATTTATCGGAACCTTTACAAGGACCTTTAGGGATCTTAGGACAAATATACCTGGATAAGACAAATTATATTAAAATATTTAAATACTCAAAATAAAAATACTCGTATTGTTTAATTATAAGGCTGGCTGTGGTATTTTTATCACATTGTATGTTTTGTAAATACACGTTTTTATTATTTTTTACATAATTCATAAATGTGTTTTAATGACCCAAATAATTTTTATTTCCATGATTAGAAATATTAAAATCCTGGCTATTCCGTCCAGAATCAAGAATTTCTAGAAATATTGGTATATATCAACAAAGTATAACTGATAAAAAATATGCCAAATAAATTAAACTTGAAATCGGGAAAGTAAAAAAAAATGTACTTATACATGGAAGAATAAACAAAGTTTCTTTCTTACTCGACTATTAATTCTTCTAGGAAAAAAATTTCACTCGTTAGGTAATTAGACATCTTGATAAAAATTAAAAGTAACGTTAAAAAAATATAGATTTAATTTGGTTTAGACATTCCAACAATAAGATCAGTTTAAAAAAAATAATGACGGATTTTTCACAAAAAGTTTAAGATCATTTCTCTGTCCAGCATGCTTTAATTTACTTTCTCGTATTGATACAACTCTTAGTCAGATTCAAATATGTTGTTCTGTTAATACCTAGTCATTTTTATCACATGCTGTATCTCTATAAATTTCATAAAGACATAGAAACAAAAGAGATTTTAATTAATTGAGAAAAGGGAAAAGGGATCCATAATAATGAAATTTACATTGATCTGAAGAAAGACGTGAAAAAATCATGGATAGATAAGCTGAGATCTATGGCATTTAATGTGGAGTTGAAATAAAAATTAAAACTAAGCGTCCAACATCAACGTATGTATAGATATAAACTACTTGAATTTTTCACAAGGGAAGATTTGCAACACAAGGTACCATAAGTTTAAACTAATTGTTTACTTTTCATTGATTCATTACTTCCAAAGATGTATATATATGTTATATATATATATATATATATATATATATATATATATATATATATATATATATATATATATATATATATGTTTATGAGGCTTTCACGGATTCCTCCGTGTGAGATGCAATAGTAGTGGATATATCCACATTATGCCGTTGTAGTGCTGAAATCACATTCAGCAAACGTACAACTATATGCAACTCCGTGAATAGATGAAGTAAAATGCGAACAGTAATTGCAAACTTCGTTCCATCATATCCTTTCTGTGTTAGAGGTTGCACAGTGAATGAATTGCTACAGAACACAATTCATCCTATTACAGCACCATCGAGATGATGGCCTAACGGGGAGGGTAAGTTTTGACTTTCTTCTCGGTATGATGGTACGGGTAAGCCATCATCTCGATGGTGGTGTAATAGGATGAATTGTGTTCTGTAGCAATTCATTCACTCAGCGAGTAACAAGACGAACCGCACTTGAAAATGTCAAATGAGATTTTCGCAAAACGTCATGATAGCGATTTTTTGAACGAATGGATTAAAACTCGAAGTAACGAATTCATTCATATATATATACAGGGTTACTGGTAATTCGATACATTCCTTTGGGGATCTGATAATACAAAAGTTCAGGAATATATTTAACCCTAATATGCATTATACAAAATCCAATAAGTTTTGAAATATATTTCGATTTTCGTTTTTTTTTAGCCTTTATCTCCAAAAATGAAAATTTACAAATATGTAATTTTACATTCTCTAACTTTTTTTCTAGAATTCTTGACCAATACTATGATCGGTCAAATCGAGCAAAAAAATCTGAAAAAGCATTATATATATATATATATATATATATATATATATATATATATATATATATAACTTAACACTATTCATTGGATATAACAAACGTTTGAAATAAAGTAATATGAAAGGTAATTTAAGAACGCTTATTATGGTAGAAAATTTTGTCTTTAAGTATTTTACATCATAGTTGTGAAACAAAAATTTATTAATAAATATCAACATTTTATTATAAATAAAATAAATTATTTCCAGGTATCACAAATTACATAACGTTCTTTTTTTTTAATTCTCAGAAATGTCATAAAATCCTTGCAAAAACGTTCAAATATTCACCATATAGATGATCGCAAAATTACATCAGAAATTCACATGATAGCGATTAGTATTTTTATCTAATGGCAGCACAAATGATTTAAGAACTTAACTAGCCATCTAATGCTTAAGCTTGGGATATATGCCGATGGCGTGGAAGGAAAAAACTGTATTTATTTTTGAGCTGCAATGATCAGATTTAGGCTTGAGCTAGCTTTTGGATGCACATGAGTGTAACTGTATATACACTATGGTAATTCGCTCTATAATTACGTACGGCACTATTATATAATGGCCTAGTATAATCACGTGCAATCACTGTCTTGAACTTGACAAAGTTCAAAGAATAACTTATGTTGGGATAACGAGTGCATTGAGGACTGCCCCCACTAGAATACTAAAGGCTCCGATTAACCTCTCATTTTTCGAATTATTCATTGAAAACGATATCATTAGGGCTATCTATCTTCTGATCTAAGAGCTGGAATTGGCGGTTACCCGTATGAATGGGAAGGAAAGAGTAGTGAAAAAATGCTCATCACTCCTCATGCACCCTTTTAACTTACTTATGTCAAGAGGAAAGGGGTTTGGAGAAAATGCTAACTGATGGCTTACAGACGGATCTCGAAACGATTACAGAGCTAAAGCTGGATCGTTCAATGAGAGTACTGGGATCAGAGAGCCTGATTCTCACCGACAACATGTGACGGTCTTTCAACAAGAGATTTAGGCAATAATACAATGTGATTATCTCAATGGGGATGATGTATTAGCTTTATGATTAGAATTTAAGTACAAAGATGTTATATAATCAAACTCGCATGGGTTTCGAGTCACTGAGGTAAACACGGAAAAAAGAAAGCAGATCGTTTAACAAAATTGTAGTTCACGATCGAATCAAATAAACCCAATTTATACCTCTTCCCACTACTGTAGGTAAGAGAGAATTAAAACTTCTTCCTCTGAAAAGAAAAGAACTGCGAATCATAGTAGGATTACTGATTCGCCTTTGTAACTTTTAGAGCCATGTTCATAAGATTGGCAACTGGATAACCCAGTATATTCTCTAGAGAAGAATGAAATTGTTAACTATGTTTGGAGATCCAATATTATCACCATCTTATCTCAGAAAACCCAGACAATAGTACCTGGCTAAGAACCTATTGTAAGCTGTAAATTGACGGCATAAATATAGAATAAGAATATATTATCTAAATGACACATAATCCAGCTATAAAGATGTATGTAGAGAATGATTAATTGATTGATTGATTGATTGATTTAATGCTTAAAGGTGCGTCGGAATCTCAGACCATTTAGCGCCTTCTATAGTACATTAAATTTTATTATAAAGACCAATGTGCTTCATGAAATAAAGTATGCTTTTGGCCTTAGTCAGTTCAAAAGACATGACTGTAGTAAAATTATTAGAGGTGAGGTACCTCTCTCTGGCATTTCTATATGAGGGACAGTCAGATATTATATGTTAAAAAATTAAGGGGGAACGACAGGACAGACATTGAGGGGAATCCTCGTTTTTAAGGAGAAAAGAATGAGTCATTCTGCAATGTCCAATAACGATTTTCTTCCATACAACATTTTCTCTTCTGGACAGTTGGGGGAAGTGATAAGTTTCTGAGAATTTTCTTTTAATATAAGAGAGTCTATCGGAGTTTTCCAGGGATTCCCAGCGAACCTGCACAATGTTACGAATGATGTTATCAATGTGCCTAATGAACTCTTTAGGGTAAAGTAAAGGGAGAAAAGGGGTGCCTTCAAGGATTGCAGGCTTAGCTTGAGTGTCGGCCAATTCATTCCCATTTATGCCGATGTGGCTCGGGGCCCACATGAAGACTATATAAAAATTACGTTGGGATCCCATTTTATGAATGTCGAGAATTTGATTCATGAGGGGGTAGGATGTGTTGAGGGCTTGGATCGATCTGAGGCAGCTGAGGGAATCCGAAATGATTAGATGTTTGGGAGTGTAAAAGATAGTTTGAAGGTTTTGAACTTTGAGTTAATTAGGCTAAGGAAGTGTTGTTTAATGATGGAAGGTATGGTATTGTTCTTATCGTACTGAAAAAGATCAAAGTTGATTTCAAAAGGGGGAGAATCCCAAGGGGAAAAGATCTGAGGGAGAATGGGGGTATTGGGAATGGTTATGTTATGAGAGGCTATAAACGCCGAGGCTCTATCATTGGCACTTAATGTGACATTTGAAGGAGCCCGGAAATCGGAAGGATTAACGATTTTATCATGATCCAAAAGGAAAAACCTAGATTTGACAGACATGACGTATTTTATAAGAAGGGAGGAACGTCGGAGACATAAGCAATGCAATCATAGTCCAGCTTGGGGAGAATGATGGAATTGTATATTTTGAGGAGCGTATGGAAATTTGAGCCCCAAGTGGTATGAGAGAGAAACTTTGCAATGTTCTGATGTTGGGGGCTGGGGGTCATTTCTGAAGTAATTTGCTACGTAGAATCCAAATCCGAGGATTTTGGACTATTTGAAATACTCGAAAAATGGTTTTTAGCAACTTCTGGTCTTTTTTTCTAGTTTTATCATTTAATAATACTCTTACCCTTCAAAATAAGATTGAACGGACAACTATGAGTTTTTCTTACAAGGTTACGGCCAATTAAATTTACAAAATATATCCCAACAACGTAATGAACATTCACATTAACCCTTTAAGGCACACATTTTTTGTTACTGTACAAACTTCTCTCAAAAATTTGTACTTGGAGGTTTTGGGATCGCTGAGTATGAATATGAAGTCAGAAAATTGAAATTTTCGTTTCCAAGAAAGCGAATTCAAAATAGCGCATCAAAATTTACAAAAAATAAAATTGGTACCTAAAAAATTCCACCTTCAAATTTTTGGAGTCACTTGTTCAGAAAATATTATATCAGAAAAGAGAAATTTTTATTTTAAAGAAGGTGAATTCATAACTGAGATCAAAATTTGAAAAAAAAATGATATTGGTCTCTAAAAACCTACTTATCCATACTTAAAATGGAAGTAACTTTGCAAGAATAAATCATAGGTCATAGATCAATACCTTATTTTGAAGGGTGAGTGTAATATTAAATGATGTAACTAAAAAAAGAAAACAAAAAAAATTGTGTATCTTATACATAACGTCAACAGTAACCTAAAACCCATTTTTCCAGTACATAACCTCGAAGGTCTCAAAATCCTGAAGCAATGGGAAAATTCTGACGTCGGTTTGGGGTTCTACAAAGCAAATAACCCCTGCTGCCCAACAACAATCATGGCCTATTTTTTTGTAGACTTGTGATATTCTCATCAGAAGCAGTTAGGCAAGTTCAGGTAATGGGACTGTATAAATTCGCAAAAGCGATCAGCCGTGAATGAAACAATCATAGTAGGATCTAAAGGGCGTAATGAATTCTAAACATTGAAGACCACCACTATTATTTATTCATTCACTCATTTATTTATTTAAAAAGTTTTTGAAATGCATATAAGGCGGGACTGCAATGAAGACTGTTTTGATATAATAAGGTTGTCACATTTGTCTTATTTAAAGTCAAATATAAACAAATAAATCTAAAAGCAAAAAGATAACCACCAGCCTTATATCAGATTAACAACCATAATTTAAAAAACTCATCAACACTTGGATATTAATTCTTAGCCTAAATTAATGTATTTCTAGTTTCATATACCGGATTAAGAACCACAATTTAAAAGTGTCATATATACAGGTAATTTATTTTTCGAATTGATCTGAATTATATATATATATATAGTTGAACCGCTGTATATCTTTACGTCAAAATTTGACATATGCATCAAACTAGTGACATTGTTTTTTTGACAAGAAATTTGTCGAATAGTTTATAAGCAAGTTTCACAAACTAAATATCCTTAAAAAAGAAAAATGTTATACACAAAAATTTTAAAATCGAAGTTTTTCCTTCTGTTTAGACATATCGATAATTTTATATCCCATTTGTATAGGGCTATTTAATGAAGGAGTTTATGTGCTTATAATGGGTTTGATATTTTAAGTGAAATTTTAAGTATGAGAGATTTTAAAAGCGGATTAAAATTTCCTCTTTTATATTACTACACTAAGAGATGTACTACTGCTAAAAATAATTTACTTTACGTATTAGTACATTCTTTAATAAGCATTGCCTTTTTAATATGTTGTTAGCTGATAATTTTGAAATTGTAGAAACTATTGTACTAAAAATTTTAAACACACTCTTTTTAATTTTGGGATTAGTAGGCTGATGTCTGAAGGTACAAGTGTGGAGTGCTTATGTGTATGTTCACTTTTATAAGTGAACCTATGTTGTTGGCATGTTTCACCTATGAAATTTATGACAATAAAAGCTTTATTTATTTATTTTATAAAGTAAATCGTTTATATTCTAAATTATTGGTAACTATTTCGGTAACAGAAAAAATTATACGCAATTTGTTGATAAAGTTCTATTTTTATTATAATACTCCAGTTAGGTATAACAATATTAGGGTAGTCTAACTGAAAACTAAAAATAAATTGACTATTCTAATAGAATCGGAACTAAAAAATAGTATTCTTAGAAACAGTGGGTAAGTATACAATATTCTAGAAATTATTCAGTGTTTTATACTTAATGACTAACTTTATGATTTCTGACTGCAATAAATGAAGTAGTTAAGCTGCAAAAATATTGAATAAAAATAATTATATAATAATTAATCATCTTCATCAAATAGCCTAGTTTTCTTAAAAATAAATAAATAAATTTAAAAAAAATGTATGCTTCAATAAATAATAGTTAACACAACGCACGACTCATGGCTTCGAGTCTTTTACTGACTACATTTCAAGATTCCTCATGCCCTATCCTCACAGATAAATTTATAAACATATAAATGTGTAAAATAATGAAAGGGGTTCGGTCCAGGGCATCCAGATCTAAGGCCCCAATATTGCATCAGGTTCACTGAAATAGAGTAATACATGCATAAAAAATAATACAGACATGGAACAATAGAAATCGTAAGTGAACTAATTACAATTAAGATTAATTATTTATTTATATACCTAACACTATTTTCAAAAATTATAGGTAGAAATGATAAGTATTTTATATTAAATTATTGTAACTTTATGATCTTTGACTGCAAAAACTAAGGTATTCAAGCTACAAAAATATTGAATAAAAATATAAATAATTAATTAGTTTCTTCTTCATTAAATAGCTAGTTTTCTTAAAAATAAATAAACAAATTTAAAAAAATGGGTGCCCCAAAAGGTAAGATTTAATACATCGCACGACTCATGGCTCTGAGTCTTTTATTGACCTCATTTCAAGATTCCACATGCAACATCCTCACACATAAATGTATAAGCATATAAACATGTAAAATAATGAAAGGGGCTCGGTTGGGGGCATCTAGATCTGAGGCAAAATCTAGGGCCCCTATGTTGCATCAAGTTCACTGAAACAGAGTAACACATATATGAAAATAATACTGCCATAAAAAAATAGAAATCGTAAATGAACTAATTATAATTAAGATTGATTATTTATATATAATAAATATAAAAAAAATGATACCATACTCTTTCTTGTTTTATATAATGCCATGGGCAAAAGAAAAAAATATCCTATATAGAAATGGAAAAAGAAAAGAAGTGCTTAAAAAATGCCAATAAAAAATTTAAGTTAAAAATTTAGAAAATATGTAAAAAAGAATTCTATGAGAATACTTTAGAAGTGGTGAAATTTTTATGTATGAAAATGCCAAAAGAGATTAAAAAAACACAAAAGAAAATTATTAAAAATGTCTGTACATCCACATATTATCAAAAACTGAAAAGAGGATTAAGGGTCAAAATGACTTCTCTTATTCTGAGGAATCGCTATCACTCTCACCAACATGAATAATAAGTGGCTGTAAAGGAACTCGAATTTTCTTTTCAATTTCCCACTGCTTTTTAATAATATTATTTGTGTGTTCCACATAGTTAGCCCAATTCTGTTTTGTCACTGTTCCTAACGCCTTTTTCCAAGCCTCTATTGGTTCTTTAACTTGTAGAATCAGTTGGTCATAATTTCTCTTTGCCTGACTCCATACCATTTCAATTGGGTTAAAATGGCAATGGTATGGAGGCAAGCGTAAAACTTTATGTCCAGAAGATTCTATTAGCTCATCTACTACAAAGCATTTTGCAGGCTTTGGTACCCGAGATATCAAAGACCACAAAGTATCTTTTGTAGCATCTTCTCCAAAGTTGATATATTTTTCTTTCAGCCACGCTTTCATAGCATCCTTGTTCCAACCCTTTGTTGGCCATTTTTGAAGTTGCCTACTATGATAGGAAGCATTATCTAAAACAATTAAAGAAGGTGTTTCCAGTTTTGGCAAAAAATCTTTTAACCAAGCTTCAAAGTTTTCCGAATTCATTTCTCCATGGTAATCTCCAGTTTTTGACTTTGATTTAAAAATCAGCATTGCATCTTCAACGAATCCATTTTCATTTCCTGCATTCAGTACTATGTACCTGAAAAAAAGTAGAGTAGTATGTGGCAGTACAAATTATTTGAAATATTTTGCAGAAACACAAATTGGTCTTAACCAACGGAAGCTTTCATGGTTTTGGTCAATTGAGAAATAGTGGTTCTTGAGTTTAGACCAAGTCAAATTTGAATTGTTATGCAACTTTTTACCTAGATTGCTCGAAACATCTTCAGGGATCTTCATTTCACGTAAATAGAACACGGAATATGGCATGTGTTGATGGTCTTAGTTAAAGGATAATATCAAAATTAATTTATTTTTCTCAATTTTTATGTCATTAATGCCTTGAAATTGGAAAATTTATTTCATCTGTTTATTTTTTAGAAATATAATGTATTGTTAAAAATATACTGTATTATACCCATTTTTGGTTTATTTTTAAGCACCTTTATGTTGTACAAATTATGGGTGAGGAGTGTGCAATTAAATAAGTATAATACTTATTTCAAATCGGCTTTTTTTAGCACAATTAAACATGATACCATTTCAGCAGTTTCGATTGGCAAAGCATTGACTCGCCTGAGAACTCAGGCAAGAACACTGTGACGTACCATATTTTAATATAAAAATATTAGTTTCGCGATACAGATTTACTTCACGTTTCAGCAAAATACCTGTAAGCAGTTTTTATATTTTGATAATATATTTTTTTTTCATAATTTTTAACGCCCTGTATTTTGAAAACGAAATATTTTAGATATATGTTTATATCAAATTCTTTTATAAAGCCGCTTAAGAAATCACAAGATTTTTTTTTTGGATTTCTGGAAAGCCTGTATCAAAGTAAGATGATCATTATTATTTTGTAAAATGTAAATTAAATTATTTGGTTAACTTTCATTTATTAAGGAAACATTTTTATCATATTAAGTAAAAATTTTTCCTAAAAAAGTTCAAACTTGTTTGATAAAACATACAGAAATTAAAGTAAGAAATTTCTCAATCTCCCCAGGAAATAAAGTATTAAAGTAAAAATTTAATATTTAACATCCTGCTAATAGGAAATGATCCAAGGATTATTTAAATAAAGCTTTTTGCAACCTGTTATAGATGAAAAAAATTCAAATTGTGTAAGTGCAAATAACAGATATATTACCTAAATCCCTCCCCAGATATTTTTCGTACTGATCGAGTGCTATCGTCCTGCCATGATCGTCTGTGGGTGCCATTTTGAAAAATCCATGTCTCGTCTATAAAGACTGGCTCAAATTTATTTTCCCCTTTTTCTTCGTTCTTTAAGTACTGTTCAAGAAAGTCTCTTCTCATTTTCTGAATTTGTGGTTTCTCCATTAAAGCTCTACGTGGGTCATCCTTCCTATATAAATATATAAATAAAAATGAAATGTGTATCCTCCAAAAATAAATTACACAGGTCTCCTGTGAAAAATCCTGCTCCCTCAAGAAGTCCTATAAAAAACACAAAAAAATTAACGCTTTATATTTTACATTTATCGATATAAAAATATTTAAATTAAGTTGTCATCTGACAGTATCTTACGGTCATTATTTTGACCCAATTGCAACTGCTTTATATTTGTATCTAACATTTATTTGTTGTATGTAAATGATTGTTTACCTGTAGATAAATCCTATTTGCTTTAGTAATATGCCTAGACTTGTCCTTGCTCCATGGTATATTTCTTTTGCCTTTAATCGTTCCAACAATATTGAGACTGTTAATGAGGTACCTTCACAAATAAAAAATTGTTATGAAGAAATGACGAAATCTTGATATTCTATTTAATTTAGTAAAATTAGGTTTACTTTTTGTATTCATTACAAATATTTTTTTGGGTTTTTTTATTTTTAAAACTTATATTTTCATTATACATACACCTTGACGGGTTAGAAAATGTAAACAAAACAAGTTAAAATAAAATATAACATATAAAATTTTTTAGAAATACTTACCCTCAGAATACATCATATATATTTCATCTCTAATTTGTAATTTTGTTGCTTCCGGCGTATCTTCAGTTTTTGGTCTCTTCCTTTTTCTTGTTTCCTTTATTGTCGTTATTGGGACATTTAGGAAAGTTCTCACAGTTGTATGGGATAAGTGTAAGCATTGGGCAGTTTCCTAAGTTGTTTTAAATTTTTATAAAAAAAAATTGCAATTTAATTTCTAATTTGAATTTTAAAAATTCATAAAGTTGATTACCCAGATCTTCCCTTGCTACTTGTTTTAATTAGTAAATTAGCCTGTAAGGAAATTTTTTTAAATGTACATATTTCATACTATAAACAAATATTTTTAAAGTGATTTTTGGATAAATGATTAGGGGACACATAAACTAGATTTAAACTTAAGAATTCTAAAAGTAATTTTTCTCTTATTGACAATTATACCAGCTATATAAAATTTTGAAAAATATATATTCCGGAAACGAAAAGTAAACAAAAACTAATTAGATGAAACAATACTGTAACAAGACAAAGTGAAAAGAATGGAAGTTAATATATTCCATGGGATTTATCCGTATTTTCAAAATATTTTTAAGGTACTTGCTTACCTGAATTATAGCATTTAATATTTTACGAACAAGAGGTTGTTGGTAGATGGAGAAGTTTAATTTTGAATTTACACTGTCATACGTTTTCAGGATTCTTGGGTAATAGAATTTAATAATCATATCAACTGAATATGTATAATTATATCAGAATAAGTCGGCACATGGGTGGAAATTTAAGTTAAAATCAAAAATAGTGATTTGGCTTAAAAAAAATTGTTATACGAGTTCAACTGAGCAATTAAAGCACATCAAATTAATGATGAAGGAAGTTCTGGGTGAACAAATTTACTAATATTTTTATACATGTATATTGATATAATTTTATTGACAAATGTGCAGTCACTAAGGTTTCACATTTTATTTTCAGGGTATTGTTCCTTTGTAGTCAGAAGTATGTTTTACTAAAACTGACAAACATTTTAAACACTTTCTGAATCACTTAAAAAACAAAAGTTAGAAACAAATATGACAAAAAAATGTTATGTAGTAGAAAATAAATAACAGTAGGGCTGGAGTCAACTATGTTGTTTTTAAAATCAACAATTCAATTTCTAAAAAGTGCGACTAATAACAGTTAGGTATAAAAATAAGCATAACCCAAATATACCTCTATAGGATTACAATTAGGCAGCTTCCTTTTAACATAATCGTGAGTAAATTTAATCCAATCTTGGGCTATAGGACAGCTTCTTATGTGGCGGAATTTAGGACTCTGCATACTTGAAGAAGAAGGGTGATTCTCCATATCCTAAAACACAAATGTAAGTCGCTAAAAGTGGCCTCTTTCATATAGATTATAGGTTGGAAAAATGATAGGATCCTGTATACTAGAGAGTACATTATACTAAGAATGGAGCTACGATTTTGTTTTCTTTTCCAAAAACTACCTTAAAGTACTCTAATAATCTCCTAAATCTTCACTAAATCCAATAAATACCTAGAAATCTAAAACGTTCCCTGTAAAAATAACTAAAAAATTTGTGCATGTGTACTATTTTGTTCATCTTGTTATTTTTTTTCTTCCAAAATTAAGCATTTCAGGCATATGTTTCAAGGAACAGTTTCCCTTGTTTTCAGCTATTGTATTATTCTTTGTTATAATATTTTAAATATTTCTAATTACATTCTGTACAAGCTGTATTAACTAATCATAGTGTACACATGAGTTTGAAATACTGTGTATTTTCATAAAGCTCTACAGAATGTTGCTTAACGTTTTCGAAAGAGATACTATATACAAGAAAAAACCTCTTTATTAGTTACTTACCGGTATATCAAGCTGATTAAAATTATCCATATGTACATCCATATCCAGTTAGAAAACCTAAATAAATCCAATAAAAACAAGCATTAGTAAAGTGTTTTTATTATAATAACGATAGTCTAAAATTTATAGGCTATCAAATGTTTAAAGTCACAAACACTAAACACTACAATATTAAATAGAGGCACAAAGTGTCTAAACTATTTTATATCGTAATATAATAAAAATATCGCAACGTTGTCGACAAAAATGCCTTTAATAATATTGTTTGCCATTATTATAGAAGGACAAAATAAAGACACAGTTAGTCTGAGGCAAGGTTATTTAAATAACAGCGGCTTTCTTTTGTGTTCCTTGCTCCTGACCTGTGATATCTTTTATCTCTTTCATTATTATTAAGAGAAACAAGGAGGGAAAATCATCAGTTTTTTCCGATTTATGTTATGTCTGGAGTAGATACGGAGTAGATAAGCGTGTTAACGTTCATATTTTTATACAAATATTAATGGGATATTTTGAAGAATTATAAAATTTTAGATAATAAAACATGTTAAAAATTATGAAATAAGTATAAATGTTGTTTCAATTGTAAAAATAACTTATTTTTCTCTACTCCGAGAGGAGGACAGAAAATCGAAATGAACGACCCTAGTTATATTTATGAGGAACATTTTTTTTGGATGTATGGCAACTAAAAACCGTTACAATTACTAAATTTTTAAAGATATACAGCGTTTCAAGTATATATATATATATATATATATATATATATATATATATATATATATATATATATATAACTCTTAAGTTTTACTCAGTATTAATCTTAACCTACCAATTTCTGACCGATTCAGAAATTAAGCCTATTTGAAATTATTGATTTGGGAAAATAACTGTAATATTTTATTTTGCATCCAAAGAGAATTTGCGTTTAAATGAGGCATTTTTACTATGTCAAAATATCTTGATATGCCTATAAAAATCATAATCGCAACCATATATTTAAAAAATATTATCGTAAAACTAAAGGAAATCTTTATGAAATAGCGTGTCCTCCCTTATTTAACCTATGGTAACATACTAATTTCACAATTTAGAATTAACAAAAAATAATATGGATTTAGTTGAGAGTTATATATTACCTTTTCTCTCTCATTTATACTAATTAACAATATGTAAATTTTAGGTGATATGACTGAGGAATTACTAATACAAAAGTGCAGTTATTCTGTATAAAATGTGTAACTGACATATTAACGTATTTATTTCTTTATCTTTTTGTCAATGTACTTCCCGCATTTTCATACAAATCTCATAAAAATATATATTTTTATTGCTTTTCCAAAAATTCTAATTGATGGCTACCATGAAAGACCTTGTCAGATGCAAGGGTAACAATTGTAAAAAATAATTAATACTGAAATACCACGAAATTAAAATGTTTTTTTTTGTATTTAAAAATTTCCTTTTAGATGAAAACAAGTTTATAATTTATAACTATTATTTACATCTAAAATATAATATTGAAACATAATTGGATACACAAGTATTGTACGTGATGTGAGAATATACTAAGTAATTTCATTAAAATTAATTAATATTATTAAGTGCAATTCGATATTTTATTTTTTCTTGCTTGCCAAGATAATACGATAGATGATGAGAAGTTCTCAGGAGTGTTTTCGGGCCCCTTTGGCCTTTATTTGTTTACACCCATCCTTGATTTATGAGAATGTCGCAATTTTAGTTTCGTCTATTTTCTAGCCCTTTTCAAGTAATGTGTTAAATCATAAACAGAAAAAGACGATATAAAATATAGATCGCTATAAGTTTAAAAAATATGAACTGTATATAACCAACTCTTATACTAAATATTATATTGTATTTGCTATTTTCTTCTTTTAAGTTATTTTTTATAGATAATTATTTTTTCTGTTTTTAATGTTTACTGAAAACTGCTATTTTTTTGTATATTATTCGGGTACAATTATTTATCCAGATTCATAATATGTGACTCCTAAAATATTCGAATAAGAATTTTGGTTAAAAATAGGCATTACTATAAGATCCACTATATTAAATTTCTACTGATCCAAAAAAGCATACTAAAATTTTTATTTTGCCGTGTAGAATTTGCTATTTAGAATCTTGGGATCTGCTACCCCAAAAATATTCAAATACTGATTTTAACTAAAATAAGGGTATAACCTAATATACTTTTTGCAGTTTTATTAAAGATATTCTTCATCTTGGTAAACACTTACATATATTGCTGCTGCACAGGATCCGGTTTGATCTTCAAAAAGAACTATCAATTTAATTAAAATACAGCCGATACTTTCTGAAAAAGTGGCAAATATACCTACTTTATTTTAAGTCGGTTAATGGTGACGTACGTGACATAGCGTGCAAAATTTTATTAAGAAATATACCCTTCATAATTGTCGAAACCTGCTTATAGAATTCGGGGATTCCCCTTGGATACAAACTATTACACCTTCCTTACAGTATCAGATCATATGAATTTTGATATTGTTTTTTTAGTTTACAAGTACTCATAAACATGGGTAAATGTGACGTAAAACTAAAAAAAAAATATTTTACAGATTTAAATAACACAACGTAACCATTTAAAAAATTGACCTTATGCGTATCGGATATTCATTATATTACGGTTCCATTGCAGTTAAGGGTGCTGTTTTTCCGAAGCACACAACTGAAAAGTTTAAATTTGCAAAATTTTATCATAAAAATATACTTTTTGTCGGAAAGCATAATAAATTTTATAAACTTCTTTTTATTTTATATCAGGTGGCGTCACTAATACATTTATTGCTATTTACTAATGACATTTACAAAGTTTAGAAAGGTAAACATATGCCATTGAAAGCCAGTTTGTTATCCACTGTCATTGTGCAAGAATCGTAATTCTTTAGAGGTTCGAAAATGTCGAACTTTGCACCAAGAAAATACGTTTTGCGAGAAAGTTGAATAACCTTTTTTCATTTAAAGAAGAAAGCGGCTGAAAGTGATTGTTCGTTAAAGCTTATGGTGTTAATGTTTTAACCCAAAACTATTAAACGATGGTTTAAACGCTTTATGTAAAAGACAAGGAACGTCCAGATCAGCCGAAAAAGTTTGAAGATGCAGGATTGCACCTCAAATGGTAAAACAATTGGCAGCAGCATTGAATGTTTCCCAATTCACTATTTTCAAACATCTACATCCACTGAATAAGATCCAGAAAAGAATATGGATTTCGTATGAATTGGAGGAAAGAGGCATTAAAAGACGAAAAATCACTTGTTAAATTTTGCTTGATACACAGAAAATAAAAGGGTTTTTGCTTCGAGTTGTGACAGGTGATGAAAAGTGAATATATTTTAACAACCCGAAGCGCTAAATATCATGGGTAGATCCAGACCAGCCTTCAATATTACAAGCAATGCACAATATATATGGAAAGAAGGCTTTGCTATATATTTAGTGGGATGATAAGGGAGCTGTGTATTATGAACTACTAAAACCTGATGTAACTAGGAGTAAAACGATATTTAAAGGATTTATACTTATAAAACTTATTTGACTATCTTTCGACTACCCCATAGAAGTACGGGAATGTAACCGTTTATACCCCAAGCTTTCATATCGAAGAGCTTCAAACTAGCTACACCACTTACAGTAGAAAGAAACTATATATTTAAGGTAAATACTCTATTGTTCGTTACATTCACCAAATTCACACTCGTAAAATATAATTACAATTATAAGCAGTCTTAGAGACATATTTTATGAATGAGATGACTAGATAAGTTATTTATGAGAAATAAAAAGTTTTTTTTCTCATAAATTAGAAGACGTAACAGAAATAATTTTCATTGAGAATATTTAGTAAATACTATTATCTTAAATTTATTGAAATTTTGAAAATTTACCATTGAAAAAATATTTTCAAATATTTTCAAATATAAATCTCGCTATTTTTGATAAAAATAATTAACGTTGAATATGACTAAGGCGTAGATTCCGAAATTTTTTATTTCATCTATAATCGTCTTTAGAATTTAAAGAATTTTAAAATAGCATGAAACTGTAAGCTTGTATTAAAAATTTAAGTTAATATAATACTTTTATCAATAAAAAGATAAATTTTGTACAAACTTTCTTAATTCAAACCCTAATTAAATTAAATTTTTTTTACTATAATCAGAAAGTTGCTGCAGTTGTTCCATATAATTTTGGCTGAAATCATTTGAGTAGAATTTAAGGTGGCGCTTACAATATGGCAAACAAAAAGAATATTCGATTTCGAAATTGCTTATAATATATAAATGTTGTTTTTTAATTAAATATAACGAACTAAAAATTTTATGTTTCCTGATTTCATAAAAAAAATTAAGAGATCTGGGAGCGTAAATTATGAATCTAAAGCCATTTTTGAATCCCACAGAGCTTAAATTTTTATTTGTCCAATTTCTTTAAAAATTGACATTTATGGAGTTCCCTGATTTAGACAAATTTTCCTTCCTCATTTATTATGATTTAGTTCGGTTCAAGTTCTTTGATTCTGGTTTTGAAAAGCTATTAAGAAACTTTTTTAATACATTTTCTCTAACGTCAACCAGTAGGACGACGCTAATTTGTTGACAATTTCCTGAATGACCTGACTGGGTTGTCGTCTACAAAGGGACTCTTGAAAATTCTCTTAATAAAGGGTGTTTTTTATAGAGGTATAAAACTTTAAGTTGGCAACACTTTTTTAACTGGCGGCCATTTTGTCAGCTGTCAAGTGATTTATGTTTAGTTTGGTTTGGCATTTCAACATGAACAGACTGACGCCTGAACAACGCTTCCAAATTGTACAAATTTATTTTGAAAATCACGATTCTGTTCGAAATACGTATCGCGCACTACGTCCATTTTACGGTCAACATAATCGTCCATCAGAGCAATTAATTCGATTAACTATGGAACGTTTTCGCACCACGTTTACTCTAAATGATACTTCGCATCCACAGAGACGTCGTACAGTGCGTACAGAAGAAGTCATTGCTGCTGTAGAGCGTAGCGTAGAGGAAGACCCGAATCAGTCTATCCGCCATCGTGCACAGGAATTGGATATGTGCCCATTCACTTTATGGAAGATTTTGCTGAAAGATCTTGGTTTGCGTGCTTACAAAATCCAACTCGTGCAAGAATTGAAGCCATACGATCACCTAGCAAGGCGTAGATTCGGTGAATGGGCCCAAAACAAAATTGCCGTTGATCCCAATTTTCATAAGCGAATTTTGTTTAGCGATGAAGCTCAGTTTTATTTGAATGGATACGTCAATAAACAAAACTGCCGTATTTGGAATGATGATAATCCTCAAGTGTATGTTGAGACACCGTTACATCCAGAAAAACTGACTGTTTGGTGTGCTTTATGGGCTGGTCCATACTTCTTTAAAAACGATGCTGGTCAGAACGTTACAGTCAATGGTAACCGCTATAGAGCCATGATTACTGACTTTTTCATTCATCAATTGAACAACCATGATGTGCAGGAGCTGTGGTTTCAACAAGACGGCGCAGCATGTCACACCACTCGTGCCACAATTGATTTATTGAAGGAAACGTTTGGTAACCCCATAGTATCACGTTTCGGACCCGTGAATTGGCCTCCAAGATCGTGCGACTTAACGCCGCTAGACTATTTTCTGTGGGGATTTGTGAAGTCGCTAGTCTACGCCGATAAGCCCGAAACGATTGATCACTTGGAGGACAACATTCGCCGTGTTATTGCCGATATACTGCCACAAATGTTGGAAAAAGTCATCGAAAATTGGACCTTCAGATTAGACTACGTCCGAGCCAGCCGTGGCGGTCATATGCCAGAAGTCATATTTAAATTATAATGCCAGAAGGTTATCTTTCGAATAAAGTAAATTTCATGTAAATTTAAAAAATTCATCTTTGTTTTATTCCATTTAAAAGTTCTATACCTCTATAAAAAACACCCTTTATATGATGATAAGCCAGTTTATGTCGCCTCAATCGTAGCGATGTGGATTCGTCAGTCTCACATATTACCGGATTCAGCATAGAAGAGTCTGCTAGCCAGTCGAAATTCGAAGGTAAGTTTGCTGTTTACTAATATCCACCAATCCTCGTCCTCCATGGTATCTGGGTAGCAGTGTCCGTTTAGTAGCACTACAAAGATAATGTTCATATGTCTTTGTCAAAAATATTCCGCCGTTTCCTGCAGATATTCTGTGTTGATCCTGCTTCATTTCACATTTCCAAAAGTGTAGCTGAACGTATTTAATTTTATTATTATTATCCATAAACTTAACCAAACAATCTACACACTCCCCTCAGGGAATATTTACTCGACCCAAATATTCACAGATATTAGAAGGATTTTGAACTGAATTTTGACTCTTTCTATGTTGTCGAGCTTTGCTGAGTTGCTCATAAACTTTCTAACAGTTTGAGCAGTTGCAAATAGCACTGACATTTACATGGCTTAATATTAAGCTGAACACTCTTTGGTATTATGAGGAACCTCCGGATCCTACTCATTCCTCCCTAGCTTCGCATATCTACTGCTAGACTCTTTATTTGGCAATCTTCTTATTATACTTGTCTCTCATATTGTTGTTATTAGGGACGGCGACGTCTATCAGTGTTACGCGCTTGGATGTTTTATCTACTAAAATTAGGTCTAGTTTGTTATGAGTAACTATATGGCCGTTTTATCCTAATATAGCCCGAACTCGTTTTCCGGACAATACTCATAGAATGACACTGTATCTAGGAGTTAAAGTTTCAACTTATCTGATAACTGTTAATGGGCGATGTTTGCACTTGAATTGTGTCCCTTCTTGTGTTCTAATGCACCAAATACTTAACATCCTTCTATTATATGCTGGATTGTCGCGGATATTCGATATCCCTATCGGCATTGATGACTCTGAATTCTCTGAAGATGTATTACAGATACTTTCTCGTAGAGATGAGCTAGTCTTGATTAGCTAATCGAAAGCTTTCAGATTTCATTTGTTCAAACGTTAACCAGTAGTTCAACCTCATTTGAGTTTCATCCATGAAGAGGCCTCTGCAGCTAGGTTTTATACTTCTTTTGGTCGGGTTGGTAATGAGACGCCAGTTTATGTTTCCTCAATCGTTGCGGTAGTAATTCGTCTGCCTTACATATAGCCCAGTTTGGTAAAGAAGAATCTGCTAACCTATAAAAATATGAGCACAAGTTTTTGAGTTGTCGGTCCATTATTATTAGTGTTTTAAGCCAAACGGCTTCGCACTCTCTCCAGGAAATATTGACTCATGCCAGGTATACAAAAATACCAAAAGTATAAAGCTCTGTGGCAACCCTTTCCATGATATCGGGTCTTGGATGATGTGGTTTGCTGTATTTCCTACGAACTTTCGGACGGTCCGCGCGCTTGCAAGAATAACTGTTTTCTGAATCGACTTATATGGATGCTTACTAAGGCCCAGTCCCTTGAGATTCTTTAGTATCACTCCAGTTGTTGATAAAATTATGGGAATCGTTTGGACGCTGTTCACTGCTCATTGTTCTCCAATTTGCACCTCCAGATCTCTGTATTTGGCGATATTCTCGTTATAGTTTGGCCTATTGTTGTTATTAGGTACAGCAATGTCGATTAGTGTAGTTCGCCTAGAAATTTTATCTATTTGTTTAATATCTGGTCTGTTATGAGCAACTGTCTGATCCGTTAGAACTGTTCAGTCCCAGTATAACTTGAACTCGTTGTTCTCAAGAATAGGCTCCAGATTGCATTTGTAATAAGGCACTTTTCCTACCTACAATAAATTTAACTCTTAGTGGAGTATCTTAGCGGCTGAGTCATATCTTTCCTTATACACCGTTGCTGCAAACGCTTGGCATCCTCCAGTTATGTGCTGGATTGTCTCTGATGTTTGACAGTCGTATCTACATTGGTCGTTTTCTATTGAGGGGTCTCTGATGACGAACTTCGGTTAGTTTTTCGTCGGAATCCCCTGGTGTTGTATAGCTAACAAAAAGCCCTCTGTTTTTGGAGACATCATTTGGATGCCATCCATGAAGAGACTTTCGTAGCCAGGCTTGTAACAGGCTTCTTCTTCTTCTTTAGTGTTATTATTAACGTACGCTACATATACCTAACTATTTAAATAATTTAAGGATACTGAGATAAGTTTCATTGTAAATTAAACTGAAAACTTAAAGATGAAATTAAAAATACAGTAAATATCTTTAAAAAAAAAGCACTAAAAAGCTAAAAATATTTTACAAATATTGACCTGTAACTGAAGGTGAGCCCTAAATTAATGCTAAATGAAATAAATAACTACTAAACCTAGAAAGAAAACATGAAGTTGGTAAAAAGAACAGTTATTGCGTACGGGGAACCATTTAGCAAAAACAAACAAAATAATCAACCAATCAAATTAGTGCAAATTCTTAGAGCCTTTATTTCCAGGGTAGAAAGGACAGACCTCACAAACCCTAACTCTTTTCGCCCTATGAGCCGGAACAGTTTCTTATTAAAGACACTAGAAAAGTTGGTAGATCAACACATCAATGAAGGGATAATGGTGCAGTGGTCCTTACAACCTTTACAATTTGCATATCAGGAAAAGAAAATCCACAGACACGGCGATACATCGACTAATCACAAGAGTCGAAAACGCATTGTCAATTGGACAACACATCTCAGGATTCGATATGTAATGCTCTACAACGACGAGGCTCTGAACCAACAGCAGTTGCATGGAATAGAGCAATGTTAACTCAGGGACTAGTATATGCTAAGTTTAACAACGTAACTGTTAAAGCACTGTCCAAAAGGGGCTGTCCACAGGGAGGAATTACATCGCCTTGTGGTAGACAGACTGCTGAGTAAACTAAATTAGGCCGGTTTGTATAAAGAGACCTACGCCGGCGACCAGGTAATTTCATACCCTAGTCGCGATATCTGGGACCTGAAAGAATCAACCATGCGGGCTCTTCGGATCGCGGAGCGATGGTGCCTTAGGAAAGGGCTCGGAATAAACCGGGACAAGGCCGAGGTGGTACTCTTTACTAAAAAGAGGGAAATGAAAAGACTTCTTACAATTACGTTTCGGGAAGGACTCCAATACAAAAGACAGTTAAATACCTAAGAATAATTCTGAACTCACGATTGAGCTGAAACGATCATATTGAGGATCGAATCAAGAAGGCCATATGTGCTTTCTGAGCTTGTAAACGAGCCTTTGGGTGCATATGGGACCTGGCACTAAGAGTGCTACTTTGGATATACACTATGGTGATCTGCACCATGGTAACCTACGCCGCTATTATATGGTGACCTAGTACAGCAAAACACAAACACCGTCTTCAACAAAGTTCAAAGAATGATTTGTGTAGTAAGACTGAGTGCAATGAGGACTACCACCACCAGGGCTCTGGAAGTTCTGGTAAACCTGCCTTCTCTCCATTTATATATAGAGAACGAAGCCCAGAAAACTGTTATCGTCTCAGTTGTTTAGAGAATTTCGGAACTGAAACAGGCGGCTACTCAGGTGTGTGGGAAAGCTTGGTGGAGGGGTGTCCATCACTCCCATATAGACAGATTACATGGCTCCACTCCCTGGAGATATTTCTGCCCAATAGAAAGGATTGGGAGGGGGATCCGAAAAATGGATCCAGATGGATCTCGACAAGATGAGACTTGAGCCAGAGTATTCGGCAGAAGTACATCAGATATTTCTATTCTCTGGATAACGTGCGACGATCTTTACAGTGGAAATTTATGCTATTCTGCAATGTGACGATCTCTGTGAAAGGGACATAAACAGTAATAGGGTAATAAATATATGCTCAGACAATAAGTCTGAGATAATGACACTGAAGTCCAGCGAATGGAGTTTGAGCGCAAAGATGTGTTGTACAGTGTAACAAGGAACGATTGCACAGTCAGACTCGTGTGGGTCCCGGGTCACTCTGGCATACGCGGGAATGAGAAAGGATAGAACATTGTCACCAGGTAAACCCGACATGCAAATAGTAGTTGGAAGAGGATGAAACTGTTGATCATGTCCTCAAAGAGTACCCAGCACTCAACAGACTAAAATAGCTACAAGCAGTTAGAAAAGTTCAATTAACGAGGCTACGTGGATTCGCAAAGGCAATCGGCCTCGAGTGACCTACAGCTATGGTGGGATGTAAAGGGCCCAATAAGGCCTATGCATCGACGATCAAGTATCATCATCTTGGTTCATTTATTCATTCAATTCTTTATTGAAAACACTGTAGCGCTTAACTATATACATTTCAATATAAAGAAAAAATCCAAGTAATAATAATTAAAAATAATTGAAAATAATTAAAATATTACTGAAACAAGTAAGGAGAAGGCTCAAGTTTTCAAAGAAGTAATCCAGCGAATAATTGGTACAATTTATTAAATGATTTCTTAACCAATTTTGAAATTTATTTATAGGAAAATTTTTTATATAAATGGGTATGATGTTCAATGTTCGTTAAGGGAAGAACTAGATTGTGATATTAATATATTACTATTAGATATAGTAAAATGTTTATGTATCAGGTCTTTTCTCAAAGAATCTCCTTAAATTATAATTATGCAAAAGTCTTAAACTGTCAAAAAGGGAGAGATCGAAGAAAGTTGGAATGTTAAAATTTTCAAACTATGATCTATATGATACTATACTTGGAACATTATCAATTAATCTTGTCAAAAGAAAAGCATGTTCGTTTTCAATGCCACAGCATAATTCCAAAAAGGCAAGCGAAAATGAAAATAAAACTCCAATAAAACATAATAAACTTATTTAACATTCATATTATATATAAAGTATTTCGAACTGTTTTTATTACTAAGCTAATTTTGTTACATTATCATTATGTAAGGTTATGTATATACGTTTGTACATTATACGGTCAGTATCTTCTAAAAAGCTGATTTTTTCACTGTAGCAAGATTGTGGCCACAGTTACTAGTTATTTGTTTCATTTAGTATTAATTTGGAAAGAACTTTGAACATTTACACACAAAAATGTATAGTAATATATTTCGCTTTTAAGCTCCTAGAAAAAAACTATATCTTTTCTCTTAGAAGAAAAAACATATCATACTTAAATTTTTGGAAAATTCAGTTTATATATTTATATCCAATTTTTGATACGCCACTGTAAATGTCCGATGAAGTTTAATTCACGTCCATTGAAATTTCAATTGCTTAACACTCATTCTTCATTTTATAACATTGTTAATAATCAAGCAACGCTTCTTGAAGAAAAAAAACTTTTTGAATAAATAATTAAATGCGTTCTATTGCATTTGACGGCTGCTCTTTTAATCAATTTATAATTCTTCTTCTTCATCTTGGACTAGTCCTTGAGATTTTAAATGTTACCGACAACATTCGGGGATGCATCACGAGCTAGATGAATGGACATATATGTATATAAGCCCACACATTTTTTTATTCTTCAGTATTGCTTCACGTGTTAAAAAGTGCAAACTATTAAATATGCTGTCTAAAATTGTGATCTTCTCCTGCCTTTTGGCTGCCGTTCTTAGTGCTGCTGTTCAGGAACCAGTTCCAATTATTTCACAGGACTCTAATGTAGAACCTGATGGATCATTCCAATGGAGTTATGAGTCTGCTGATGGTACTGCCCAACAACAAAACGGACAGCTTCAGGGGGTAGGTATAGGTTGATATTTATTCTCTCTAAAAATATATTTGTTTTTTTTGATCGGAAGAAATAAAATGACGATAAAAAATTAATTTTCATAAAAATTTTTAACATGCATTTTACAGGTAAAACTCAAGATGATTATTAATTTACTAAGATAGTTTAATAGTTTTCCCAAAATATAAAAATCTTATATGGGAGTTCCTCACAGACTTACTTACGTACTTTTGAGTTTAAAATATATATAATATGTATTAGAGTAGACCGTAGCAAAATTCCCACTGAGCCCCTTTTTAATGCTTTGAAATAACCTATTTCCTATGTCTAGCCAATACTATTGGATCCCTAAACTGAAAAATGCATTTAAGTTTA
This sequence comes from Diaprepes abbreviatus, assembly GCA_034092305.1. Taxonomy (NCBI): domain Eukaryota; kingdom Metazoa; phylum Arthropoda; class Insecta; order Coleoptera; family Curculionidae; genus Diaprepes; species Diaprepes abbreviatus. The sequence goes on along the minus strand of JASJET010000110.1, from coordinate 15,575,762 downwards.
TTGAAGCCTTCAATTTAGAATTTTTTAATTTTTGAAAACTTATTAAATCAAGAACCTCCGACTTCTGCATGTCATAAAAATGCAATTTATTTATCATAAGTTCCTTTTGTTCATGGAGATTACAAATAAAAAACTATAAAAACAAATTTTTCTTCAATACTCCGGAAAAGAAAGACAAAATTGCATCAAGATTATTAACAATATTGTTCATAATATTATATATACTACACTTTTTGCAACGGAGCTAAGAAAAAATTCAAAAATTTATATATTCATATATATATATATATATATATATATATATATATATATATATATATATATATATATATATAAATTTTTGAATTTTCTCTTAGCTCCGTTGCAAAAAGTGTTTTCTCCGGCTTTATTTGTTTTGACAATTTATTTGATAGTATATAGACATGTGATCAATTAAAAGTTAAAATTTAATTTGTTGATTTAATTTAAATATCTTTTAAAATTCGACAATATTATGAACAATATTTTTAATAATCTTGATGCAATTTTGTCTTTCTTTTCCCGAGTATTGAAGAAAAATTGGTTTTTATAGTCTATATTTGTTATTACGTAGTGTTTCACGGATGGGAACATGTGATTCAGTATTAATCCGGGAATACATCCTTTCGTTCGTTTGGTTTCCTGTAGAAGCTTGAAGACGTTTCACCAAAATCTCAGTTGGCATTTTCTGTGTTTGCTGGTTGTAAATAAACTGTTTTTTTTGTAGAAGTTTGCAGACGTTTCGGCAAAATTTCATTTGGCATCTTCTGTGCTTGCTGGTTGTACATCAAGTTGATCTACAATCCACAAGCAATTATTTTTGTATCTTAAAACTCATGTTAATATTATACACGTACAAAGCTACTTTCAGAATGAAAAAACTTTGAAGAAGCTCACTATGTAGAGCGAAACGTTGTTTTTTAATCTTCAAATAAAAAAACTAAACCCAAGGAAATATTACAAATATATGTGGTGCTGTCTAAAATATCATTCGTCAAAAATGCATTACACCGACAGGATGACAATGATAATTATAAAGATTTTAGATGATTATCTTCACAATGATTTATTTCTGATTAAATATTTATTTTACCGGGCATATTTTTAAAAATGATTTTTAGAATTGCTGATTGTCAAGTGGCACATTTTTTCACTTTTAGAGTTAACCCAATATTCTATGAAATATTAAAAATATAAATAATTTTTTAGACTGTGCAACTTGAAAATGAGAGCCTTGACATTACTTCTTTATTATTTTTAATTTCTTATTTATTGTATGCTATTACTATATAATTTGTAATTTTTATTAAATATCTTTAAACAATTTCAATCAAAATGAGTTCATACATGAAGAGAAAATAGCAATTTTTTATTCTTTTTCTGATATTTTTTTTTTATTCTTTAAGGCTGGTGATGAAGCTGGTGAAGCTGTTCAAGGTTCCGCCTCCTGGACTGACCCAGAAGGTGGTCACCACCAAGTGAACTACGTAGCTGACGAAAACGGATACCAGCCTCAAAGTGAAGATATCCCAGTAGCTCCAGAAGTTCCAGTCGCCATCCAAAGATCATTGGAATGGAATGCTGCCCACCCTGAACAAGAAAAAGAAAAATAAATTGCATAATTGACTGTCTAGTCTAAATTATTATGACTGATTGATAATTTGTTACAAATATATATATTTTTTTATTATGTAGTGGTTTTATTCTCTAATATCTTGAGAAATAATATAAGTAATAAAGCATTAATCCAGATGAGTAGCAAAAAATTCCTTTTAAATAATCTTAAAATGTCTTGATATTCTTGGCCAAAACAATCGTATTTTCCTTATTTCGTCAATCCGGAAAATATAGAAACATGAATTGGTTCTTTTTTATTGATATTTAAACCATAGTAAAAAAATGCGAAGATAGCGTCCTCATGAAATAATAAATTTAGAATTAATATCTAAACACCAGGAAACAATCACTAGCCTTGTAACTTATACTCGTGAAAAAGCCTTATTGAGAAATTAAGTTAGACATTTTTTACATTTTTCAAATAACAATGGAAACTATAAAATTTTAGTGTTCTTATTTATTATTTGAATTTTATACAGAGTTCGATATGATTTTTTACCTACTTTTTTTCAGAAGAGTGACTTATCTAAATAAGACGGAATTAAGAGAACAGAGATATTTCTTTTCAGATTCGAAATTTAAATAAACATTTTTTCACATCATTTTAAATACTAGTCTATCGAAAAGATTTAAGGGTTTGACTTTATCAAGCCTAAAATTGTTTGTTTCAAGGTTGTAAACGATGTCGACTAAAATGTGGTTGTCGGGTTTGCATTGATTCAATTTTTGTTTACTTGTAAGACCTTACAATTAGGTTGTATCTTAAATCGTTATCAAGTATGAACAAAACGAATAAATTATAACTTCCAGTGGATACTTGGTTACTACAATAAGCTTTTTACCACAATCACATGGAACCACGTAAATACACTCATTTTTATCGATAGTTTTTGATATTGCTTTTTGCTAAATGAGCTCTGGATGTATTTCCTGATTTCATGAGCAACTCTGGTAATTGGTCCTATTTTCTCTGAGGTTTCGTTAATATATGGAATTATGAAGGAGAAATGTGTTTCATGCTGTCTAGTGGTCTTTATTCTAAGGCTAATTATAACATCGTATCTTAATTTTAAAGGGTAACCATTCTGTTTTAAATCAGACTTAATATTTGCTACTTTTTTGTCACTGAGTCTGCATTATTGTATATAGATACAACAGAATTATAAAGATTGTGTATAATTCCTGGTTTTGCTACAACAGAATGATCAACTCCATGGTTGAGTATGTATGTAGTGTATATTGGCATCCTGTATACTGAAGTTTAAATAATTTCATTTGAACGATTAACTACGACATCGAGGAAAGGCAACTGATCATGTGCCTCTTTTCCCATAGTAAACTTAATTGTTGGGCGAATGACGTTTAGATGATTCAAGAATGATTTAGTTCTTAATCATTATCCTTCCATACGATGTCGGGATTATCGACATATCTCAACCCGACTTTTAATTTCACTAGTGCCCTCTATGGCACAAGTTTCGAACCATTCCATATATGTATAGATTGGCACCGGTAGGAAAAAGCATTGGAATCCATCGTCCTCAGCGTAGAACCTGTTCTTGGCTTGAAAGTAAGCAGTACAAAGGCAACACTCCAAAAGTACATCACCCCGTCCATCTGATAATGTTGCATCCTTTGAAAGTCTGATTTTGGTTGTCTAGTGATTCTCCCAAAGGCATATTAGTATAGAGACTTTGCACATCAAAACTTTTTAGTCTATTATCTGGCTCTAGATTAATTCCAATAATAATATTCACAAACGTGTGGAATTTTTTGACATGTGTCCATTTTATCTTCTCTTGTCATGTATATGGTCTTTATATTTGTTAACTGTTCGATAGATTTTAGACTCTATAGTCATTTCAAAATCACCCTTGCTGCTACAATTCATAAAGCAGGAAATAAAACGATTATCAAAAACTATCTACAATTTATTTTAACAAATTATTTTGCCAGGATATTCGAGAAATGAGAAAAGATATATTCACTTTATAAATTTACTAGGGCGGTAACAGAGAATCTTGATAATAATAAAATGTATAACGATGTATTTTTGGATCTCGATTATTTATTTTTTGAGAAGTTTTAGGCGTCCATGCGACTTGAGGTACTGTGTTGAGTGTCTTTGAGAGATATTTAAAAAATAAAAAACAAATTTTAAAAATTGATAATTTCTACATTGACCCTTTAGATATCAAAACAGGGTTTCCTCAGGGAACGGTATTATTTATTATTTATATAAATTCATTAACAAACATGTACTTATATCATGGTTCTTTAATTTTATATGCAGACGATACAATAACCATTTTTTCTGGAGATATCTGAAATCAAGTAAGAACAACGGTAAGTCTACATAAGACAAAAAAAATTGCCTGGATTCTTTTAAACTCACTTTAAATATTTACAAGACTCATTACATTGTATCTTCTATAGCAACATCCAAACTTTAAACATATTGAAGTTGAAAATATCTTAATATCTTATTACCACATATCTTAATATCTTATTACCAAATATTTAGATATAATTATCGACGAAAACTTGAAATGAAAATTTAAAGTTAATAAATTGTCCCAGGAAATTAATTTATAAATTTTATATACCAAAAAACATTTCCAATAGGAGACTTTTGACAAATATCTCTAGAATGTTGATAGAATACTGAATTAGATATGGAGTAATTATTTGAAGTGGCCTCTACCAAGACTCTATGTAATAATGTAACCTTGTACAAAATTATATTTTAAAGGCAATTTTTTTGGAAAAAAAAGATATCCTATTAGGTTCTTTTATTTAGAACAAGTTTTTTATGTTCGTTCATTGTATATGTATTGTTTTTTTTATATATAAGACTATAAAATTTAAATATTACTTAGATCATTTTTATGGAACGAGATATAGAATGAATCGCAGAGTATAGAGCAATTACCTAAATGAGCACGTGTCTAGAAATGTTAGGGACGAGTCCATCCACATAAGCGCTGATATCGATGCATTGACGTTACTTGACAAGCAACCGTACCCATATTTCTGAACAGGACCTAGTCTACGCTTTTGTCATATAGCATACAGCATAACCTCGGTAGCCATATTTGATTTTGGTTGTGTTTAAGTTAAGTTTGTATGCTTCTCATTTATTTCAATGATGCCCGGAAAAAAGTATTATGTGTCCGGACGTACTAATGACGATTATTTTAACAAACATCGTTTTCCACAATCATACCCAGAAATATTTAAACAGTCGATACGCAATCTAAAAAAGGAAAACTATTATCATTAGAACCTTTCATAGTTTATAATTGCTATAGAGTATGTAAAATGAACAAAAAGGGGATTAAAAAGAATTGTTATTCCAGTATTATACTTGCCAGGTAAATAACCTAAATTGCAATTTTTAACCTATTTATAAGAAATAAAACTAATGGTTTATAAAAATTTGGAAGTTTTGTTAAAATAATTTATTAAATAGTAAATTTAAATGGGTTTCTGCATTAATCGTTACAACTTTTGTAGGTATTAAAATAGAGCTATATTTTAGATGTTGAATCTCTAAAATCTCATGAAGTATTTCATTCTGGAGAAACCATAGATGAAGACTTGTCCCAACCATCCTCATTAGTACTGTTATAGAGAAAACAGAATGTTCTAAAAGCACTAGAACACGTAGAATAACCTTAGGTGACAGTCAACATACTTGGAAGAGCCTCGTTGAGAAAAAAACTACAGAAATAGGAGTGTGAGCATCAGGTATGAAAAGAATTAGAATATTTTTTGAGTAGAAATTTAATACGTAAACAAATGTTATGTCCCATTTTTATATGAATTTTTTATTCGTTCATTCAATTCTCTTATATTAATAAATTCTTTGAAGTTACGGTAACAGTTTAACAACGTGTTAATTAATCTTTTAATTAGTAAATGCTTGTATTTCATTTTTATTTGCTAGATAATTTATAAAATTTCTTTGTAAAAATACCAATGTATATATATATATATATATATATATATATATATATATGTATATATATATATATATATATATATATATATATATATATATATATATATATATATATGTATATATATATATATATATATATATATATATATATATATATATGTATATATATATATATATATATATATATATATATATATATATATATATATAGCCTTTACATATTATGTTTTTTCTCCCTGTGTAAAAACTGTAAATTTTTAATTTACTGGTACAAGAATCTGTTATATATAGGTTCCTAATAACCCTATTCTATATTTCTATATAAAAGGGTTGTTTAATGTATATTTAACAGTTTTTTATTGTATTTTTAAATTTTTGTATTGTACTTTTAAACTTTTTAAAATTTATCATCCAAAGTTTACATAGCCCGCCTCTAATCTTTATTATTCAAGCAATGTGGTCACTCCATAGAGTATGGTTTGTGGAATGAATAGACACCTAAGGATGTCAAACAGAAATAAGAATATTAGTCACAGGTTTGATAGTTATCTTGCTTCAAAATATTTCAGTTCCAGTTTCATAATATCACTCTAGCGTTCAAAAAAAATTAGTAAGCTTTATGGAACATTCATTTTCATGATATAAATAAATTTAAATTTTTTCTTTAACATCGCTTCCTTGGTTTTATACATTTTGTTTTAGTATGTAAGTATTGTTATTTTTTAAATTAATTATTAAATAATTATGTTTTACTTTTTATATGGTTACTTTTATAATTATAATAATATTATTCATATTGTTCACAACAGGTATTATGTTACCTAGGTGTATAGTCATCTAATAATAATATATCAAATATCCTTTTAGGTTAGTTTATTACTAATTTGGAAATTGTATCGCAACTATTCGTAATTTATTATTAATTATTATATTATAGATTTTGCTGGGTTATCCTATATTTTCCTTTTTTCTGGATATCACAGGCTATTTAGTCATGTTTCAGTATACATGATTACCATTACATTTACTTTGTTCGGTGATTGAATTTTGATGGATTAATCCTTACAAAATTCTTTTAAGGCTAAAGCTTCTACCTTGGAGCGATTTTATATTTCAGCTAAACTAATCGGAATTATGTTTATTGACTTGTATTGATTATACAGAACTTATGATCTTTAAAGCAGGTATGTTTTAGGTGCTTCCGCAATTTTAATACCTTTAAACAATAGTTGCTTCAAGATAAATTTATAATGGTTTTCCTTGAAGGTCATAATTTTAGTTTTTCAAGGTTATTCCATTGTTTTCCCCCTACATTTTCATTTAGTTTATTGTATATATTATCTATTTTATGGAAAATTGACTCATGGTCGTCTGACAGAGATTCTGCTTTGATTTTTGTAACACTGTTGCTTCGTCCAGAAGGAATTTTCGCTATTGGAATAATTTATTTGTGATGGTATTAGTAATTTGCTGACGTTGTCCAGAATACCACGTGCTCTATTACCTGGCATAAATAATTTTAATTTGAAACTAACAGGAAAGATTTCACTGTATCGAGCTTGTAGTAAAAATGGAGAAAGAGTTTCAGAGCTCTAATGGATCCCCAATATGTCAACTGATGAAGTTTCTCCTAAAAGTCATGCAAACGTACAGATATGTTAAAAAATTGAACACATTTTGCGAATATTATTAGCAGCAATAATCTAGAGCCAGACTACACACTAATAAGTTTTGATGTGAAAAGTCGCTATACTAATGTACCATTAGAGAAATCAATAAACATAATCAAAACCAGACTTGTGCAACATTATCAGATCGAACTGCGTTACCACTGGACGAGGTGATGGACCTTTTGGAGTATTGCTTTCGTAGTGCTTGCTTTCCAATCGATAAACAAACTCAGAGCTCATTTAACAACAATAAAATCAAAGACTATAGATAAAAAAAATGTGTTTACAAAGTTCCATGTGTGGTAAAATATATATTGAAGAAACTATACGTCGGCTAGAAGGAACATAAAAGTCATACATAAAAAGGGGCGTTGTCGACATGTGGTATTGTAGAAAACCTCTGAGATAAACAACACCACATAAAATGATCCGAAGTTGTTATTATATATATGGGACCCAACCTGAAAATGAAAATTTATAAAAGTAGCACACATTCGGAAAAATAATGGGTTATTCAATAAATATAACCTAATTTTTGGCAACCACTATTTTGTGAGTTATGTACAGTGAAGCAAAACTTCGCGCTTCAACAGACCCAATCCTTATATAAGCTCGTAATCTTAAAACAAAACAATCAGTTCATACAGAAATACATTCTAATCGACATAAAGATAATAGAAGTCCAACAACCATATTTTACGTTATATTATTAAGAATTAAAAGTTTTTTTTCTTATACTTTCAAAAAAATCAAATTTTGTTTCCGAAGATAAAACACCCAACATCTTACAAACTGATGGGAACCAAATTATAAGAGAAGAAAGTATATTTTGCTTTGTTTACGTACCGTTTCTTTTGAGGTTAGGTTTTCTACCCCTGTTGAATTTGAATTGACAGAAGTCATTTTTGATGTGTTCTTTTTCGCATCATCTTATTTTCAACTGTTTTGATCTTATTTGAATCCATCTCAATTAATTTTCCCCATGTTCTAGTTTAATTTTTACCTAATAGTGCCTTTTTTCATTTATTGTCATTATAAACTTCCTACTTGTTTCGTAACTTACCTTGCTTTCATGGGTTCGAAACAACATCTAATTTACTGGGCCCCCAAACTTTCAGGATATCGATAATTGGTAGAAGGGAGAAATTCTTTTCGTTTTTTTTGCCTCTTTGCAGGAAACTTATTCATTGTCTGTGCTGCATCAATAATGATAGGTGAGAAATATATTTCTTTAATTTAAAAATAACGAATTTTGCGCCGAAAACGCTAGTAATTAATGAAGGGGTTTATTTAACAAATTTATTTCAGCCAATTGTTTTTACCCAGGAACTCACATAAGGTCCACTTCAAGCTATCTTCTCTTTTAAATTCCGCCCATGTTTGAAGAAAGCAGCATTGTGCGCATGTAGGGATATTTCATATAAAGCTGATGTTATTTTACCTGGACCTTTTTTTCCTTTTTGAAACAAAACTAAAGAAGCTGTAATTTTTAAATCTCAATTTATTTGGCCCATCCTTTGGGATTTTGGGGTGTAAATAGTTAAAATTATTACAGTAATTGGGTTTTTGTTGTTTAGTTACCTTATCTTTTACCTATTTTGCTATTTATTGCGTTATTTTTATTGAGAGTCCAGGGACAAGGATTTTAGCAGTGCTGCACGTTTCAATAAAGGAATTCTTTAACTCCACATAACAACTTCTTTTTTGGTTTTTCTTTTGCATTTACCTTTTGGTGAAAACCTACAGTACTCAATTTATTAGCAACGATATATAAAACAAAAAATACAAGCGGCTAAAGAGAAGTTGATGGCAGATAGATATTCGAAAATGAAAGAATTCGAAAGGAAGCATGACATGTTCAACATGTAGAAGAATTTGCGGGAGGTTGCTGGCTTGTATAATAAGAAAACCACTAATATTCTAGTGGAGCGCGGGAAAAACTATTATTGATGAACGAGAAATTTTTGATATATGGAGTAAATATGTAACCGAATTGTCTGAAGATGGCAGGCTAAACATATAAGGTAATATACATCAAGACGAAGGACGAAAAATTTTAAAATCTGAAGTTCTTCATACCATAAAATCTGCTGAAGCAAAGCAAGTAACTGGACCAGACAACATCCCAACAGAACTCCTACAAATGATCCACATCGGTGCCTAAATTAAGTTTTTTAAAGATGTGTATACTACTAGTAAAATGCCCGTGGAATGGCTGAAGTCTGTTTTTAATGCACTTCCGAAAATACAGCGTGCAAAGAGGTGCGACGAATACAGATTAATTAGTCTGATGAGCCACATACTGAATAATTTTCACATAATACATGAAAAAATAAGAAGTCGATGTGAAGAGGACTTAGATGAAATCTAGTTTGGCTTTAGAAATGCACTGGGCATTCTTGAGGCACTTTTTGCCTTAAATATTCTCCTCCAAAAATGTGGTGACCAACGCAAAGATATTTAGGATGTAGCTTTCGTCGATTACGAAAAAATTTTTGATCGGGTTCAGCATGGAACGCTTTTGAACATTTTAAGAACTTCGGGAATCGATGGTAGAGATTTGCATATCATAAAGAACTTGTATTGGAAGCAGAAAACAGTCCCCGTTATTATTCAACATTTACTCGGAAAGAATTTTCAAACAGGCTTTGCAAGATAAGGACCTTGATAAAAGGTGATAAATGGTGAATTGATTAATACCATTCGATTCGATTCGATATTCAATTTTAAATGTTAATATTTAAAGTAATTTTGAAAATTATAGTATATTCCTTTACTTTTGTATGTCGTTGCAAAATTTCCCTGTATTCTATTCCACGATCATGGAATTGAGGGAGTTTGCATTATATTTTGTTGACAGTAGGTACTATCTTTTATATAGTGTAACATATTTTTAATAATATTGATTGCAATTATTTTAACTTGGCCTATTTCAATTTGTTATCTTTTTTACTTTAATTTATTTTACCGTTTAATAATTATGAAATATTAAATTTCACAACTTTTAATTAAATGGTAATTACTGGAAGTTCAAAATTTGTAATTTTTTGACAAAAAAGTTTTATTTATAGCTTATCCAGCTGTATGCTAGAGCAGCGTTTCCGAAGCGGTGAACAGTCTGAATTTAATAAAAAGTCCATCATTTCAGTTTTTCATCGCTAGAATTAATGTTAAAAACAAAACAGGATGGCGAGATTTTTCGCAGTTCCCAAACTTGTCACAGATATGCTGCCAGGATAGTGAAGTTTCGGCCTAGTTTCAACATTTAAGTGACCTGTACCATGGAAATACCACAATGGATTATCAACCTATATGGCGACATATTACAAGAAGAACTGATAGGAATAAGTACGAACGAAGAATTTAAGATGAAGTTTAAAAATGGAGAGATCTACCTGCTATTTATCCTGCATTATGAACGATGGCAAGGTTTCTGTTAGCTTTCTCATCTTCATATCTCGTGGAAAGAGATTTCAGCGCGGTTGTCATTCCTGAACAAACAAAAAATAAGATTGAAAATCAGTAGCCAAGGAGATTTAAAACAAAACCTGACTAACTGAAAGTAGTTCAAGCAATAAGTAAAAATTAGTGCTGTTTTTAACATACTCCGAGATGGATGAAACCTATCAAAGAGTATTGAAGACAATGTAAGAACAAACTCTATATAAAATGTAACAGCAAAAAATAGGTTGGAACTAAGAGGGGAAGTCGAAGTTGGCTAAAACATATTTTTTGAATGTACATGCCAAGGAACGCATTTTGGAAAAAAAGTTTCAAATAAAAGTTGTATAGATTTTATAAACCTACAATTTGTGCGATCATCTTCGTCAATTTGGTATTAGAAAATTGCCAAAAAAAACATAAAATCGGCAATTTTTTGCATGTCAATTTCTTATTACAAAATTAACTTTTTTGCACTTTTTTTTAGTTTAAAGGGAAGCCCTCATCATTTTGAACAAAGTAATATTTTATAATAGTAAATCAGATAATTTATTGCTGAGATATTGCTATTTATTTCTCCCAAGATGCAAAATATTGATTGCTATAACTTTTTTTCAGTGAACATTTTGACCTTCACAAAGGCTCAATCTCTTCTTGAAGGTCTAAATTTTCATATCGTCTTAGGAGCAAATGAAAAAAATAATTTTCAACCCTTTAAATATCGTTGTAAAAAAGGGGGTGTGCTATATTCATAATTTTTCTAAATACCCCTGATTAAAAAAAAAAAAACACCGAAATTGGTCCATTCATTGCTGAAGCACGTCGGAATTTTCCGAGCGTTGCTGATTTGAAGCTGCGATTTCAGATTTCTCACGCGCGCGAGAACTCTCTATTTATTTATGAAAAAACATTGCCTTTTTTAAAGCGATATTTAAGGGGTTAAAAATAAATTTTTTTATTTGTCCCTAACAAGATATGAAAGTTTAGACCTTTCTCGAAGAGATTAATCGTTTGTGGAGGACAACATTTACTCAAAAAGAAGTTATAGCAATCAACATTTTGCATCTTGGGAGAAACAATTCGCAAGATCTCGGTAACAAATTATCCGATTTACTATTATAAACTACCAGGGGCGGATCCAGCCTCTCTCTTTGGGGGGGGGGTGATATCACAAAAGTACAATATGGCATGCGAAGAGGGGGAGGGGCGAGACACCAGTAACATTCCCATTTCTAGTGTAAAAGACAGCGTCGGGTCTATCTTTCTGAAATTGAAACTCTTGGAGAGGGGGGGGGGGAGGCGATCACAAGAAAAAACAAGTTGTCAACAGGGTTGGAGGATGCGAGCAGCATACACAATCTTAGTATAAAAGACATAATCGGGTCTATTTTCCTGAATTCAAAGCTCTTGGGAGATGGCTAGCGCAAGAAAAACAAGTTGATAACGGGGAGGGGGGAAAGTGCTAGCAGCATACACATTCCTAATATAAAAGGCAAAAGCGGTTCCATTTTCATGAACCCAAAGCTCATGGGAAGGGGAGGGGCGATCGCAAGCATACCCATTCCTATACTCTATTCAAGAACTAGACAGAGTAATAAAACTGTTACCGAAACCTCCAACGTACCTGCTTCAGTGCCGCAGGTAACTGAGGATTGCCGTAAATCTAATTATATTTAATTATATTTAAATATTATAAGCTATAAATTTACTGCAACAATAAAATTTCTGATAGCTCAATTTAATTTGTGTCACTGAGCAAAGTACACCTTACAGTGTGTCCTTAGTGATTTATCTTGTTTGTGCTTGTTTTTATATATTATTTGAGATTAGTGAGATACCCAAAAGATATGGCTTTTACCTCTATATTTATTCCAAAATCGGTAAACCAGGGCATTTTTTCCTCAACGAAAAACTTATTACGATGAATGTTTATGATGCCTTAAGATATCAATATCTAGATAATAATGTTAAAAGCTCTGTTGAGATGTGTTCCAACATGACAAAAGTTGGAAAATCTACTATGTACCGAATACTGAACGAGAAAAAAACGACTGGAATTGTTAGTACTCCCAAGCTACAACCGATCAATGGCAGACGAAAACCCTCGTTGGAAGAAGAGATGTAAACTGCAATAAAAGGAGTTGTACTTACATTTTATTATGAGAAGCAGATTCCAACCGTCGACAAAATTCTCACTAAAATCAATGAATATCGGCATTTACCTGAAATTAAAAGAACTGAGTCTGGAATTTGCTCAGAGAACTTCATTTTTGCTGGGAAAACCAGATAGGAAATCTTTTCGTTGGAGAAGAAAATATCTCTCCCAAGTAAAAGGCAGAGTTGCTAGAAATAACACAACTTACAAAATTAGTAATTTAACTGAACTTTTGAAGGATTTTTTTGAATAAAGTTACTGTTGAAAATTGGGAAAAATCCATATAATAGAAGAATAAAAGAAAATGTGGAAACTTGATCTCATGATCGGTGAGATAGAGGAACCAATTATAATTAATTTAAGCGAAGATAGATTTCCTGACTGACTGCAAATTATATACGTAATGTTTACCAAGGTAAACACAATTTATTATTTAAATTTCCTGTAACATATAAAAATTATTATTGAATCCCTTTTTAATGTTTAAGTAATTCTGCAGATGGTTTAAGAAATAAATAAACTGAAACATCAAATATCCTAAAAATGTTTTTAATTAATAATAAAATGATCGATAGCCCCAAAAAAATTTTAATATTATATAGACGAATTTATTTTTTTTTTATATATATATGTTTAACTAATAAATATTATAATAATAAAATAAATATCCAAATACCTATTGTTATCCAACCCAAATAGTCTATTATTATAGACTGATTATAAAATTTCTAACCCAGTCTTATGAAAAATATGTGTGTGTCTAACAGATTTTGCAAAGACACCGGACTAAAGAACACAGGTAGTTTGCGAAGAAAAAAAAATGTAAAAAATGATTTATTACTCTCTCTAGTTCTGGAATAAACTATAGTATAAGAGACAAAATCGAGAAAATTTTCCTGAACTTAAGGCTCTTGGGGGGGGGGGGCTATCGCCCCCATCGCCCTCTCCCCTTGGATCCGCGCCTGTAAACTACCATTTCATTCAGAAAAACCAGGACTTCCCTTTTAAAAGCAAAAAAAGTTTATTTTGCCTTTTTTGCAATAACAAATTAACAAAAATGATGGCACGAAAACTTAAATTGTAAGTTTTTAAAATATCTACATCTTTATTTAGAACTTTTTTCCAAAATGTGTTTCTTGGCTGGTAGATTTAAAAAACCAGTTTTAGCCAACTTTGATACCCACTCTTGGCCCCAACCTATTTTTTGCTGTTACATTTTATGTAGGGTTTGTTCTTACATTGCCCCCAACACTCCTGGGTAGATCTCATCCATCTCGGAATTTATGTCACTATTTTTATCTATGGCTTGGACTAAAGCCAAATATTGGAAATTTACTATTAAAATATGAGACTCTTCTAACATACCCCTGTAGAATTAGCATAACGTCAGAACCAGGGCGCGGTTGTTTGAACGCTAAATAACGTAAAAATATTTTCATTTATATTTAAAGAAGTTTGGATAATCAGTAGATATTTCATTTATTGGTATATACATACCGATTTTATGCTATCCTTTTCTAATTGCATTATTTAAACGAGTATCATATGATAATCGGTAGGTCAACTCTAGAATACATGAAAGTATGAATTTATGGTTGCCTAAATTACTATTATTTTTATTTTCAATACGCAAACCTTATCTAACAATATTTACAAATAAAAATAAGTTTTTAAATCCTCTTTTTGTTAATGTTAATTGCAAACGTCGCATTTATAGTAATTTCTAACACTTAAAAACACTGAAAAAGGAGCAAGGGTAAGGAGGAAATGATGCGCCTTAAGAAAAAAAGAAAGTTGCACTGATTTTTGCGTTATAAGAATTGATTTTTTTGTGTAATTGATTCATGTTCGAATTTTACAAGATTTGATTTTGTGTATTATTAATTAATAAATATATACAAACATTTTTTTAAATTTAAATATTTTCCACTCTACAGTAAACCGTATCAAATTGCGTAGTTCTGCGTTAAGCCTTGGTCTGGTGATAAAACGCACAATTCGGCACTGCGTGTTGCGCAGCTCTTTGTCGGAAATATTATGAAAAATATCAATAAGTCACTGTTGTTACGTTGACATTTTTCATACTCTTCCTGACTCACCGCATTGTAAGTTCGATTATCAGTCTAAGGCTTCAGCTTTCAAAAACACGTTTAAGTTGATAAAACTGTATAAATTAAATATTAAACTGGCAGGGAGATCAACGGAAAACAAAAAAAAATGGCTCGTGGTCTACAGGACACAATTGGGAACCTCTGTACTATACTCATTTAAGCTTGTCTTTTACTCTTTTACTCATTTGAAGAAGTATAATATGTTCGAAATTTATCTATTATGTAATATTCAAAAAAACTTCACTAAAGCACAGCAAGTACATTAAATGATCACCATATCTTGATTATGTGCAATTTAGGTGATATGAATTAGTTTGGATCCTGCCATCCCCGGTCTATATGTACGTTCTTACCCAATTAAATTGTGCGAATCGGCAAAAAAATAGGTTTATATGTTAATGTCGGTATTTTCACTCTTTATAAATTATTTTTCATTTCATTTTTCCAAAAACTTGTGCTTCAAAATTAAGAGGTGGTGATCAGGATATTGTACTTGATGTGCTCTAAAAAAATTTTGTTTTACATATTACGTGAATTTCCAACATTTTATACTTCTCCTAATGAGTAAACGGCATCTTTATTACATTAATTGCTTAAGTAATAGTCTGTGAGGTCATAATTAATAAGAAAATTGGTTTTCAACGTAACTCTCAATCTATGGATAACTAGTTTACAATAAAAATACTGAAATATCTTGTCAATTTAAGCTTTTTCGAATTTGGCATACCCAACAACTGTATTAAAGAATTTACTTAAGAAGCAATCAATTTAAAACGGCAGGTTTCATCGATTAGGTTAAAAATGGGAATTTCATTTTTTTTAAATAAAGAGTTTGATAATTTGACTAATGACTCAGCCCTACAAATAAATAGGTTAGTTATGAAGCCGACTGAATTCAAAACATGCCGTATAGTTATATAATGTACCTCGATAAATTTGTCTGTTGTTCGCAAAAGCTTCATAAAACTGGAAACTTGCTAAAAAAACAATTTTCTGTTGAGTTTCTGTCTTTCTTTACACACTCGCCCGGTAATCTTTTATTCTGTAATTTGACAATTTTTTTTATTTATTCTATTGAAAGTCTAATTCGAATTGTTCGTAAATAAGCTATATTAACTTTTTTAGCACTAGGACTAGTTAGATTTTTGTTAGTCGGCGACATATTTCTGCCTAGGATTAAAATTATCTAACTACAATGAAGCTTTTTTTCAGTTCACATGAAACATTCATGTACTTATATTCTATCAAATACTCCTAATAAGTCCATTTTTCCGTTATGTTGTAATTTTTTAAATTGCAATTTATCGGTAATGAATCTTAATGTTAAACTTAAAATAATTTAGAGAGCTGCAATAGAAGTTCGTTAATATATCAGCAAATATTAAGTTTCTACGAACAATGAGCTATTTGATTCAGCTTTAAATATTATGATAATTATAATTTATTTAAAACCTTTCATAATCTATCAAAACTGTCAGTAAATATCATAAATAAATAAAAAAGAGAACAGAAGTACAAATCAGTACAAATCAAGTAAGTTAATAACAAAGTACAACATTTTAACATTTCTAACTATTTTGTAGTTTAAAAAGGTCCTTCAGGGACACGATGAAGTTTTGTTGCAGTCCATTCCAAACTTCTTAAAATTGCTGATGGAATTTCAGGCGGCACAGGCAAGTCAGCACTTTCAGGCTGGTATCCATTTTCATCAGCTACATAGCTTAGTTGATGCCGACCACCTTCTGGATCAGTCCATGAGGCCGATCCCTGGACTACTTCTCCAAAGTCCTGCCCTAATTGTTTTAGTTCACCAGATTGTTGTTGAGCGGAACCATCACCAGATTGGTATTGCCAATGGAAGGAACCATCTGGGTTAACTTCGTTACTTTCAGAGAGAATTGGTACCTGTTCTTGAAGAGCAACACTATGAAAAACCGCCACAAGACAAACAAATACTACCACTTCAGAGAACATTTTTTTAATTAAATTCTTTAGGTAGCTTGATAAAACAATGACACCTGTAAATCAATCAGAAGAAGCTTTTATAGATAAATTGACATCCCCGAAAATTATTTTATATAGATATAACATTTTATGAGGATAACATTTAACCGGAAGATTTAAAATATCAAGGTGGAGATCTATTAAATTAATAATATTACAAATTTAAATGACAACTAATCTGAAATGTGCATTTTATTTAAAAAATTTAGAATGATTAATATTTTAAAAAAAAAATACGAGCATGGTAATTATTCGGAATAATGGAAACACTAAATTTTTCACTAATTTTTTGCATTTTGAGTCATAAAACACGATTCGGCAGTTTTTTTTGGCAGTTGCAAATAGTTTATCCAAATAAAAGTTTTTACTTTCGCGTGTCACTTTTATGTATTTTTCAACCTATTCCGTTACAATTTGGCCCTTTCACTAAAACTGATATGAATATTCTGAACTACAGCATATTTTTCTTAATGTTACATATAATATTTTTTTGAAATATAGCGGACAACACCAAAATTCGAGTCGGAAAATGAAAAGCTAACGAACTTAGGTTGTCGCGCTGGATATTAAACTGGTGCTTCATTTAGACACTTCCTATTCATCTAGTTGATAAATCGTTTCTTAAAAAAAAGGATAGAATTATTTCTCAAAAGGTATCGACAGAAACAAACTATCCATTATGTTACAAAAGGGTATATCACGCTAAACTTGTTTGGTATCCAGATTCTGCTCGTTTACCACATTTTATGCTACAATATTGGAATGACCAAACTATCAAATTTTCCATCCTAATGAAATTTAAAATCCACGTTAATGTGGCAACATCGCGTGTAAATCACGTGGATCTGTCTCAATTTTTGACATGCGTAAACAAAACAAACCGAGTGTTTATTCTAGGTGCTTATGGAAAATTCATATTTTTCTCGGTTGCTGTGGTACATTTTGTTAAAAAAATTATTAAATATTTGCGTTGTATTTGTAAATTTTACTAGAAGTTGCAAAATGTTAATTAAGAAACAGATCAAAAAATACGATTCTATGTGTGAAAGTAAATTTTTTCTTTTAGAAAAATCATGCGAGACCACCAAAAAAACGTCGAATTCGTATTGTACGACCCAAAAAAGAGGGCATGTAGAAAATCAACAATAAATTTGGTGTTTCCGCTTTTCCGACTAGCTATAATAATAAAAATAAACAAAATAGGTCCTATGAAGAATAATTTTAATGATTTAGCTTTTTTTTCTTGACTTTGACGTTTTTTCCAAGACTAAAAATTGCTGATGACATAATACATTTCAGTGCAGTTTTCATATGAGTTTGTATTTCACCTTGTATTATAGAATCTAACTCATGTCTAAGTCCATCTCTCTTAAGGTTAACTATTAATATTTAAAGTCAAAATTTAAAAAGTTACGTTTTCTCATCAGGAAAACAAAAAATGAATTCTTATACAGAGTATCCGAAATTCAATACTGTTATGATGTTTCTCGTTAACTATTAAAGTCGCTAACAGAACTGGAAAGTTTTCTTTTATTTTGAAAATATATGATAAAATTCAAAAATTGTCAATTTTTAAAATGCTCCGTAACTTTCTTATTTAAAAAGATATTTGAAAATTATAAAGATCTTTCATAGTTTTTCATGCCTAAGCTAATTGTGTGGTAAAATAAAAAAAAAAACGGAGAGTGGTTAAAAAGTTATTCATTGTAACTTGGTATTGTCAGGTGGTAAGTTGAGGTTTTAAATCTCTATGTAGCCATATACCACACTCTCTATTAAAATGAAGGAGTAAGCTTGATTTTGCGATTTTATTATTAAAAATCAGAGTAGGATATAAATAAACAAAAGATTGACTCTTTTACTCAAAATAATCAATAAAGTTACTATTTATTTGAGACCCTATGAGTATTTCAATTAAATATAAATGTTTTTAAATATGCTGAAGTCCAAATCCAGATAAAACTTAAGTAATAGCAATATTACTACTACTACACTGACAAAATGAAACCAAAAATTAACAAGTATTTACCACTACGAATTCTAATTTAATGCAACAAAATACTTACATTTTGTAACAACTTTGTATGGTCTGATGAGACAGGAATTACAACTAAAGGTATCTTATACTGACACAAAGAAAAATATTAGAAATACATACATATATATATATATATATATATATATATATATATATATATATATATATATATATATATATACTAATGATTCATCATCCAATAAATTTGTTTCTAATATATTATAGTAAACCCCTGTACTCAGATTTTATTCAAAAATATTACTTCAATAAATAATGAGATTTCAACAAACAAGTTGATAAGCAAATCTGCCCTGGTGATTAACTGCTCTCACAATATAACTCTTCGTATGTATTTCTAATATTTTTCGTTGTGTCAGTTTAAAATACCATTACTGGTAATTCTAGTCTCAAGAGACCGTACAACATTGTTACAGAAAGTAGGTATTTTGCTCTATTTATTTAAAAATCAGTCGCAAAAGGACAGTCTTCTTTCACAATTCCTTAGGTATAGATATTACATTTATTTATTTTGGGCTTTAGTATTTCTAGTTTTTTTTAGTTTTTGATACTCCCACTGCTTTTTCTGTTTTAATTATAGAGGTTGACTTTGGTTGCTAAAAGTAATTTTTATTTTAAAACCATACTTTTTAATTTTTGGTTTCATTTTGTCAGTGTAGTAGTAGTAATATTACTGATACTAAAGTTTTAACGGAATTTGGACTTCCGAATATCCAAGAACATTTATTTTTCTTTGAAATATTCGTAAAGCCTCAAATGAGTTTAAAAAAAAAACGTTAAAGTCAAGAAAAAAACCTACAGTCTTAAAATTATTCTTAATAGGACCTATTTTTTTATATTTTCAAGTACGTTATCTGTTTATTATTATTGTAATTATTCGGAATAGTGAAAACACCAAATTTTTCGTTTTTTACATGCCTCCCTTTTTAGGTCGTAAAATACAATTCCGACGTTTTTTGGGGGTCTCGCATGATTTTTCTAAAATTCTTAAAATTTTACAACTTCTGATAAAATTTACAAACACAACACAAATATTTAATCATTTTTTTAGCAAAATTTACCATCATAACCGCGAAAAATGTGAATTTTCCATAAGAATTTAGAATAAACTGTCGGCTTGGCGTTTGTTTTTTTAGACATGTCAAGGATTGAGCCAGATCTACATGATTTAGATGTGATGTTGCCACGTTGACGCGGATTTTAAATTTCATTGGGATGAAAAACTTGGTAGTTTGGTCGCTCTGGTATTGTAACATAAAATGTGGTGAACGAATAGAATCGGAATACATAAAATTTTTATAAAAAATTGAACCGACTTCTAAAAGAGCGCTAGAAAGCGAAAAATAACTAGAAAATTTTATATGAAATTGAAATTTTTGAAATCGGCGTCAAACTAATACCTGTCAAAATGTGATTCTCATAAACAGATTAAAAATACTTTATTTGTAATTGCTTTCTTACCATAATGTGTATATATTAGTAGTTATTTATTTCATTTAGAAATAATTTGGCACCGACCTCAAAAATTTCAATTCCATATAAAAATTTATAGTTATTTTTCGCTTTTTAGCGCACTTTTAGAAGTCGGTTCAGTTTTTTTATAAAAATTTTATTTTTCGATTTTTAGTTTTGAATTCATTATGATATTCCTAAATTATTTGAACTAAGTACTAATCGAGATTAGTGTTCCTCGCAATGACTCCAAGGTGGCAAAAAGTACCCATTTTATCCAGAATTGTAAATCACCCTAAAATGAACCACTAAAAATTCTTTGATTCTTAGAGTTCTCCAAATACCAATGAAATTGTGTCAAACAAATATTTAATCTGTCATAGTAAATCTACTATCTCAAATTTCAAATTAATTTTAGATTGGTAATATAGGCCCCAAAACCAATATGGATATTTAAAGAATTTGAGACGTAAATTTCGTAGCCCGATATATTTTATATTGCATGTTAAGTTTGTATTCGCCCCAAGAACCCCGCTATATCATTTTTAGATCAAACCGGAAAATGTAAAATTTTTAGTGCCTTATATTGTATCTTATCAACCCAATCGTTGTAAAAAATTTACCTTCTTATTCATAATACACCATCCCCAACCCCCTAAAACCAAATCTGAAAAATGCCAATAAGATAAAAATTTCAACCCACCATATTGGATTCGCCATATCGAATTTCAAAAAAAAAAATAATTTTAACGTCTTCATCTAATCTAAATCTACACCCTTCAAACCTGCTAGTATCAATTTTAAATGAAATACAGAAATTTAAAATTTCTAAACGGTCATATTGTATCTGACATTAGATTTTCTTAAAATAATTTAATATTAGATATTTACATCCTCAAAAACGATTCAGTTCCACATTTGAACAAAATCGAAAAATGGCAAATTTTTAGTCAGCTATATTGCATTCGCGCATATTGAATCCTAAAAAAATACTATTAAATTCCTAATTTACACCCTTAAGAACCCTCTATATCAGTTTTGGAGAAAATCGAAAAATGTAAAATTTTTAGGACACCATACTGAATCTGCCAGATTCAGTTGTGCAAAAAATATTTTAATTTCGTAATTAACACTAACAAAAATCCTCCAATACTGACTTTAGACAAAATTGAGAGATGTAGAATCTTTAATCTGCCATATTTAATTTTTTTGGACAAAATTTATTTTTTTGTCCGTCATGTTGGATCCACCATATTGAATTCTCTAATAATATTTTGAATTCGTTATACGACCTCGAAAACTCCCCCATTCCAATTTTGGAGAAAATCGGACAAAATTAAAATTTGTCCGCCATATTGGATCTGCCATTTTGAATTTTTTTTAAATAATTTCAGATTCGTTGGATACACCCCCGAAAATTTCTCCATACCAATTTTGGATTTTCCTGCACCAATTTCATCTAAAAAATATCGGACCACCGCAGCAACTGAACATAATGCAAAAAATTTCATTCAAGTTGGTGCAGCCGTTCGGTGTACATACATAAATAAAAAACATACATACGCACGAATTGAGAACCTCCTTCTTTTAAAAGTCGGTTAAAAACATAGAAAAATCGTATGGCAAGATCAAATCTGGACTAACCTAAACTAACCTGACCTAACGTAAACTGACCTGAATTGAAACTAAACTAGACTTAAGATTGATATCCCGCTCCTGCTTGACTGGCATAAGAGCTAAATACATTTTATCTAAGTTAATCGATAACGATTTCCAATAATTTTTTTTTCACACTCATGACAAAATGGTGCTGTCCAGCAGAGACCACGAAGAGGCGGAACACCCTCTACCGGTATTAATGAGAATTGAAAAAGGTACTACAAATTATTCTAAGGGATTGTTACAATTAGTTCTGATTAGTATTTATTTAAATCTTATGTTTCTTCCTGAAGTCCAACGAACAACCACCATAAAATTCCAGTTTATTCATAACCATTTTTTTCGAAGAAACACAACGTAACAGTTGAAGCACTGAAGCAACACTATTCTTAATGCTGCAAACTGCAGGACTTTGCAAAATGGATAATTTATGGAGGGAATTATTTTACGCCTATTCAGTAACATACAAGTTCAGCCTGATGTACCCTTTTGTGACGTCACAGATATTTCGTTTCTGTCTTTTGAAAAATCATTATATCCTTTATTTAAAAATCAATTTTTGAACAAGATGAATAGGAAGTGTCTAAATGAAGAATCAGTTTAATCTTATAGGAAAACATCAGTCCCTGTGATTATCTAAGTTAGTTAGCTTTTAATTTCCCGACTCGATTTTTGATGTTTTCCACTATATTTTAACAAAACATTATGTGTAACTTTAAGAAAAATGTGCTATAGTTCAGAATGTTCATATGTATTTTAGTGAAACTGGCAAACTTTTTTTTGGAAAAACTGTTTACAACCGCCAAAAAAAACTTCTGAATCATGTTTTATGGCCCGAAAATAATGGGTCTGCAAAAAATTATCAAGAAATTCAGTATTTCCGTTGTTCCGAACAATTGCCATACCCAATTTTTTTTAGATATTAATCATTCTAAATACTTTAAATAAAATGCGCATTATAGATTAGTTTAACAAGCAATAAAATTTTAAGGGGATTTTTCCATTTCAATTTCTAATATTAATTTAATAGATCACCACCTTGATATTTGGGTATACAAAAAATTAGCGAAAAGTTCAATGTTTCCATTATTCCGAATAATTCCCATACTCGTATTTTTTTTAGTATTAATCATTTTAAATACTTTAAATAAAATGCACATTACAGATTAGTTGCAATGAAATCGTGAGGGTATTTTTTCATTTAAATTTGTAATATTATTAATTTAATAGATCACCACCTTGATATTTTAAATGTTCCGATTAGATGTTATCCTTATAAAATGTTATATCTACATAAAATAATTTTCAGGGATGTCAAATTATCTATAAAAGCTTCTTCTGATTGATTTAAAAGTGCCATTGTTTTATCAAGCCATTTTAAGAATTTAAGAATTTAATTAAAAAAATGTTTTCTAAAGTGGTACTAATTTGTCGCTGATGAACAAAAAGCCAACTAGTCCTAGTGCTAAAAAAGTTAATATAGCTTATTTGCGAACAATTCTAATTAGAATTTTCATTGAATAAAGAAAAAATGTGCAAAATTACGGAATAAAAGGTTACCGAGCGAGTGTGTAAAAAAGACAGAAACTCAACAGAAAATTGTCTTTTTAGCAAGTTTCCGGTTTCATGAAACTTTTGCGTGTAACAGACAAACTTGTTGAGGTACATTATATAACTATACAGCATGTTTCTAATTATTTTTAATTTGTAGAGTTGAGTCATCGGACAAATTATCAAACTTTTTATTAAAAACAAATTGAAATTCCCTTTTTTTAACCTATTCCATGAAACCTACCTTTTTAAATTGAATGTTCCCTGTATTATTTGCGGAAAAGAAACCTAAGTAAATTCTTTAATACAGTTGTTGAGTACGCCAAATTCGAAAGAGCTTAAATCGACAAGATATTTCAGTATTTTTATTTTAACCTAGTTATCCACAGGATTGAGAGCTACGTTTAAACCAACTTTTTTATTAGTTATTAGCTAACAGACTGTTATTTAAGCATATTAATGTAATAAAGATGCCATTTACTCATCGGGAGAAGTATAATATGTTGGAAATTCACGTAAAATGTAAAACAAATTTTATCACAGCACATCAATTGTAATATCCTGATCATCACCTCTTAATTTTGTACCATAAGTTTTTGCAAAAGTTGACTGTAAAAGAATTTATAAAGAAATTTATAAAGAGTGAAGATACCGAAATTAACATATTAGCCTATTTTTATGCCAGTTTGCCAGTTAATAGGATTTACTGCAGAGTGCAAAATATTCATATTAAAAAAATGAGTTTTAAATAAAACGACATAAAATTAAATCTTGAAAAATTATAACATGAATTAAATACACATAAAAAATCAATTCTCTTATTCTACCCCATAAATTTTATGGCAGGTCGAGGACGATGCGCAGAACGCAAAAATCGCTGCAGCTTCCTTTTTATCTCAAGGCGCATCGTTTTCTCCCTGCCATAAACTTTGGCAATAGTTACAAAATACTTTTAATAAGAGGGATGAGCCTGATGCCTTGATAGTAAATTTTCAATATTTGGCTTAAAATTAATCAGGTTTCGTCTTAAATCTCCTTGGACAGTAATTTCCAATTTGATTCTTTTATTTGTTGAAGAATGGCAACAGCACGAGATATAAAGATGAAAAACCTATCAAAAACCTTCTTGTCTTCGTTCATAATGCTGGATAAAAGGCTACACCTTAAATTTTTCTTTAGTACTTATTTCGATCAATTCTTCTTGTAATATGTCACCATATAGGTTGACAATCCATTGTGGTATTTCCATGGTACAAGACATTTAAATGTTGAAAGTAGGCCGAAACTTCACCATCCTGGCAGCATGTCTGTGACAAGTTAGGGAACTGCGAAACATCTCGACGTCCTGTTTTGCTAAGGTTAATTCTGGCAAGAAAAAAACTGAAATGATAGACTTTTTATTAAATTCAGTCACTTTGTATCTGCATGTTAACCTCATTAAAATTGGTACCAAAATGTGGTACAGTGTGACAGCATTTGATCATAGACTCCTGCAAACGGAATATTTGGGTAGCATTAGCCGTTCCGTCTATAATCATACTGCTGACCATATTAATAGCTATTCTAAAATCCTATAAATATATGTCACAGTGTAAAGATAATTTTGACAGTCTGTTTGTTCCTCTTCGCTCTTGCAGTTTTCGTTCCAAACAACTACAGGTTAGTTAGGCTTACCACTACCATAACTCAGGACTTCAGGACTCGGGAAGGCTATTATCTAGTTGGCCAGATCTCGCCTTTTGTTTTGAAGCTGTCACCATAGTGCGTCCGCGAGTTTAATTGCGTGAAGGTTTTTAATAAAATAAACACAATAAATTTCTCAAGACACTTAAGTCTATTAACAAAAATAAATAGAAAACAAAATTATTTACAACAAGAAACTTTAAATTAGTAATGAATAACAATATCAAGATACTAAAATAATTGCTCCCGTTGGTCGTTCTAGTAGTAAAAATGTAAAACCCAATTTAGAGGATAAAACCAATAAATATCTTTCTAAAATATTAAACAGAAAAAGAATTAAAACGCGAAAAAAAGAGCTATTTATATTACTTAAACAAATAGTATTAAAGTCGCTCCTTTTATCCAGTGAAATAAAAACAGGATATTCTCTTAAAGTCCCCATAAAAAAAACAAAGAAGACCTTCATTCCCGCCGAATATACACATAATTTTCTAAGAAAAGAACTCTCAAGACCGACTACTGACTTTCCCGAATCCCAGATTGTCACTAAAGCTTAATATTTCTATCAGAGCATAACCGACCTTTACACCCCGAACTCTCCCTGTAGAACCTATCTCGGCCGTACGCCCTGTAACCGTCAATTTGACTCCCTAAAATTCGAGTAGTTCGGTCTTCTTGTCTCTAGGGCGTTAGCTATTCTATGTCATGTATTTAATTCACGAATTGGCCTCTGAGCATCCTAATCTTATTTTTTAGATAAAAGAATCAGTTAATCAACCTAATCTACGTCTTTTTATAACGAAAAGTAAACGATAACCCCTATTTAAAAAAACTATTCACTCTTCTTAGCTGTTCTGGACGTAAATATCTCATTCATTATTTCTTGTGAATAGAAAAAAACAGCAATTATACGAATTCTTTTTTACATGTTGATAAACAACATATTATAGAGAGTTTATTTGATTATATTCTTTTGTTTCTTAATAATGGGAAAATCGTTCAATATTTTAATACATTTTAACGGTATTTTGCAGATACCACAGACCTCCCCGGCACTTATCTCTTCAAGTTTAATTACATAAACAGGGTAGGATTTCTTCTACAGATTTATTTATAAATATTAAAAGAGGGTCTTTTTAGTTTATGTGGTCATAAATTGACTGAGTTTATATATTTTTAAGAAAACATTTAAGCGGCTCAAAGTTAATAAAGTTAAGATTATGCTTAAGTACGATTATTGACGTATTTTTTCCTTTAGACTTTCTTGAGTGGTAATAAAAAAATATGTACTATCCTGTTCCCATTTAATTACTCATTTTAAAAGAATATACTTCACTTTAAACAGTATAAAATAACTAATATTTATTCCATTACAAAAAAGGCAATGTCTGGTTTCCTTTTGATTGCGTATTCTTTTAAGATGGGATCTTTACTACCTTTTAAGATGGGATCTTTACTATCCAAGAACTCTAAAACAGTTATTTTATTTTGTTTTTTATTTAAAACCTATGACCCGGAGTCCCTTAACAGTTTGAGAAGTGAGCTAAAAGTGTAGTTTGGAGTAAAGATTGTTAAGGTAATTCACTCGTGAAACGGCTTTTCTTAGGAATGTGATCGAATTTGAATCTATAGTTTACAAAAAAAAAACAAAATTTTTTAATCGTCTGTGAGACGAAATATTAACAATTAAAATATGCATAATTAGCATGCTGGAGGTCACTACATATGACAAAATGCCAATACATTTTGGAATATCTCAAAAACGGTTTTTACCATATTTTTTAAAAACTAATGCAACGTAGATCCAAAATTTATGAATTTTTTGGAAAAAACCGGAATTTCTCGACCGTTTTTTTTAGAAAATACAGATCTTTTAAATAATAAAATTTTTATAAAAAAATTGAACCGACTTCTAAAAGTGCTCTAAAAAGTGAAAAATAACCATAAATTTTTATATGAAATTGAACTTTTTGAAGTCGGCGTCAAATTATTTGTAAATGAAATAAATAACTACTAATATGTACAAATTATGGTAAGAAAGCAATTCCAAAAAAAGTATTTTAAATCTGTTTATGCAAATCACATTTTGTCAAGTATTAGTTTGACGCCGACTTCAAAAAGTTCAATTTCATAAAAAAATTTATGGTTATTTTTCACTTTTTAGAGCACTTTTAGAAGTCGGTTCAATTTTTTTATAAAAATTTTTTGAATAAGAAATCGCGACCATATGCAGCGAGTATCTGTAATATTTTCATTTATTAGTTTTAGAATTCATTATGATATTCATAAATTATTTGAACTAAGAACTAATCGAAATTAGTGTACTTCGCAATGACTCTAAAGTGGCAAAAAAGTACAAATTTTATCCAAAGTTGTAAATCACCCTAAAATGAACCACTAAAAATTATTTAGTTCTTAGAGTTTTCCTAATACCAATCAAATTGGGTGAAACGAATATTTAGTCTGTCATAGAAAATCCACTATCTTAAATTTCAAATTAATTTTAGATTGATAATATAGGCCCCAACACCTTCCAATATCGATATTTAAAGAAAATAAATTAATTTTTTTTTAGCCACCATATTAGATACGCCATATTAAATTTTTTTTAAATAAATTTAGATTCGTCAAGTGTGACCCCGAAAACTCTCCCGTACCAATTTTGGTGAAAATCGGACAAAATTGATTTTTTTTTGTTCGCCATATTGAATCCGCCATATTGAATTTTTTAAAAATAATTTCTGATTCTTTTAGTGAGGCCCCGAAAACTTTCCCATGCCAATTTTGGAGAAAATCGGACAAAATTAATTTTTTCGTCCGCCATATTGAATTTTTTAAAAATTATTTTAGATTCATCATATGCTACTCCGAAAACTCCTCCGTACCAATTTTGGAGAAAATCGGACAAAAAAGATTTTTTGTCGGCCATATTGGATCCGCCAAATTGATTTTTTTAAAAATTATTTTAGATTCGTCATATGTGACCCGGAAAAGTCCCCCATACCAATTTTGGAGAAAATCGGACAAAATTAATTTTTTTGTCGGCCATATTGGATCCGCCATATTGAATTTTTTTAAAATTATTTTAGACTCGTCATATGCGACCCCGAAAACTCTCATGTACCAATTTTGGAGAAAATCGGAGAAGATTGATTTTTTCGTCCGCCATATTGAATCCGCCATATTGAATTTTTTAAAAATTATTTTAGATTCGTTATATGCGACCCCGAAAATTTTCCCGTACCAATTTTGGTGAAAATCCAACAAAATTGATTTTTTCGTCCGCCATATTGGATCCGCCATATTGAATTTTTTAAAAATAATATTAGATTTGTTATGTGGCACCTCGAAAACTCCCCCATACCAATTTTGAAGAAAATCGGACTAAATAAAAAAAATGTCGTCCGCCATATTGGATCCGCCATTTTGAATTTTTGAAAAATAATTTCAGATTCGTTGGGTACAACCCCGAAAATTCCTCCATACCAATTTTGGAGAAAATCAGACAAAATTAATTTTTTTGGTCGCCATATTGTAAGCGCCATCTTGGATTTTACTGCACCAATTTTATCTAAAAAAATACGGGACCACCGCAGCAACTTCCTTTACATAACGTAAAAAATTTCATTCAAATCGGTGCAGCCGTTCCGGAGTAATCGGTGTACATACATAAAAAAAAAATACATAGTCGACGAATTGAGAACCTCCTTCTTTTAGAAGTCGGTTAAAAATAATTGAAAACATCTTACGCGTAGTGGGGTCAGTGATCACAACTTGGCAACGCGCGATGATTCATACCTAAGTTAGTTAAGTTAGTTCTTCACAATGTGACATTTTTTTAAATATATTTCTCGATATTTTTATTTATTTTCTCATCTGATCCTTTAGATAACCTAAAAAATAAAAAAAAAATATTTTACTAAACAAAATTTTCCAAAGTGTATTTTATTACGTTGCTATAGATGAAGATTCTATTGAATATGCATCTCTTATAACTTCTCAGGGCAATATGAATTTCTAAAAATTCCTTTTGGCTTAAATTCGTGTCCTAGCGCATTTATGAGATTTGTTAGTAAAATTTTCTGTAACTTAATCCAAAATATATAATATTTATTTATTTCGATGACTGTTTAATTGCTACAAAGGCAGTTGAAGAAAATTTGAAAATATTATCTTCAGTTTTACAAATAATGTCGTTAAATTTCTTAGAGTCCCGTACTGATGAATGTTATTTTCTTAAAGAGTCTGTCAATTTTTTGGGATACTGAATTGATAAAAATGATGTTAATCCTAATGATGAAACTATTAAAGCTATAAAAGAACATCCAATATCAACTAATGCTAATTAAGTTCAAGATTTTTTAGAATTTGTTAGTTGTTTTCAACGTTTTCCAGAAGATTTATTTATCTTTAATTGCAAGTCTTCTTTATATATTGTTGCATAACAATCTTCTTTTAAATTTTGTAGCCAAGAGTAAGGGGCTTTTGAAGACTAGACTTGATTTCTGAACCAGTTATTCACTACAATCTGAAACATAATTGCATTGTGATGCAATTAGTATTGCATTTGGTATTATATCAATGCAGAAGCAAATCGATGATATATTTCATCCGGTTTTCTATTATAATAAACGTACTACTGATTTTAAGACCAGTTATCATAGCTAAAGACTAGAACTCTAGCAGTTATTTATTCTCTTACACGATTTCCTGTATATTTAAAAAGAATTTAATTTAGAATTTTAACTTATTGTAATAGCTTTTGTTTGACACTTTCCAAGAAAAACATAAATTTGCGAATTATGAAGTAGTGTCTACAACTTCAAGAATATGACTATACTATTGAGCACCGATCAAATACTAAAATGAAACACATAAATGCGTTAAGTAGAGTTAAAACTATTCTTATTCACTGTTAAACAAGCTTTAGCATTAACAAAATACAGATATTATTGTCGTAAAAATTTCCAAAAAAAAGTAGAAATTTCAGAATTGCTTTTTTATGACTTAAAAAATGTATTAATTTACCTCAAAAGAAAAGATAACAGTCTACTATTTTATGTATCAGCAGCAAGGGAATTTAATATTTTTTATCAGTATCATAATGAAATGGGATACTTGGGAGTTGACAAATGTTATAAAATAATTAACAAGATATACTTTATTGCTAAAAAAATGTTTTCTAAGCACTATTCGATAGACCATTATGGCCCACTTAAAAGAACAACAAATAAAAATAAATTTTTTGAAATTTCTGATGAATTTTCTCAATTTTATGCTTGTAAAAATACTAAAACTGAATAAGTAATAAAACATTCAATATAGAACTTTAACTGCTATGAGAGCTAAATTAAAAAAAACAAAAGCACAACTACTTAGGATCCGCTTTTAACAGAAATTGAGTTATATTTTAACGATATTCTTAATTCTCCTACAAAAGAAAATCCTTGTTTGGTTGTAACAATGACAAAAATAATGATTTTTCGTAATATTCTTATCAATAAAACACTAACCATAGATTAGATTATTTGAACCAAATTAGACCATGGGCTAGTAGTACAATTATTCAGAGTTAGAACACTAATCAGAAATATTACAATACAAATAAAAAATTAATTCCAAAATAAAGAGGTCCTTATATTATTAAGAAATAGACGGGTTTTGTATTTCAGTGTATGTTTTTATTAAAATCGGCCAAGCGCTTTCGGTCTAACAGACCATCCTCAGGGCTCAGACCTCGTCAAAGGGCACACCTTAACCCTGCCAGTTTGAGAGCAGTCGCCAGCCGTAGCCTCCACACAGAACAAATTGTACACAATTAAAAAACTTTTAAAAAACCTTGTCACAAATTAAAATTAAAACAAAACATTCAACATACTAGTACATTAACACTGTTAAAACAATAAACCTCTTTAATAAAAATCCAAAAGAGTGAGGTTATGCCACCCACTCATATGACAAGGTTTTTTAAAAGTTTTTTAATTGTGTACAATTTGTTCTGTGTGGAGGCTACGGCTGGCGACTGCTCTCAAACTGGCAGGGTTAAGGTGTGCCCTTTGACGAGGTCTGAGCCCTGAGGATGGTCTGTTAGACCGAAAGCGCTTGGCCGATTTTAATAAAAACATACACTGAAATACAAAACCCGTCTATTTCTTGATTTCTTCGGTGTACAACCTGTTAATAACTTACTTATATTATTAAGCCAGTTTTGCCAAATAATCGATATGCAATTACAGATGTAATTGAATTTCACACGACTCAAATTGCTTATGATGATATTCTAAATACTTCAAGATTAAAACCATATAACATTAAGAATGACATTATTATTGCTTGATCGATGTAAATCATATTTATGTTATGTTTATGACTTTTCACACTCAGATATTTTGAGTACTTACTTATTTATGTTCCTATATTTAATTGATGTGTCTGTGTTTGATTTAAACCCTTGTTTGGTTAAAATTGTGCCCTTATGTACTTATTTTTGAGATCTTATGGATTTATGATTATGTAACTCCCAACGTATGTTCAATGCTTACCTTATGCTTGGTTATGTTTATGATGCCAACATTTATGTTTATTAAACTTATGATTATGCGCAAAATTATGATATTTATAGATATATTTATAAATTAATTTTGTTAATATATTAAATGTTTAAGTTCTGTGGTTAAACACCTTATGTTCATTTTATGAATTATTACGTAACATTTATGAATACGATGAATTTTGTTCCTCGTCTTGAACTTCTTATTATTTGTTATTTTTTAAGAAAGAATTAACCGAAAATTTAATAAGATTTTTGAAATGTGGTGTTACTGACGTATGATGAGAATATCTTGGACACATCACATAACCAATGAATCTGTTCTGCAGCGCATGCGAAAAGAGAGAGAAATCATGAGGACCATTAAAGAAAGAAAGAAAGCATACTTTGGACATATAATGCGTAACCAAAAATACGAACTCCTACAATTGGTTATGCCAGGCAAGATGGATGGTAAGAGAGACCCCGGAAAAAGAATGAATTTTATGGCTACATAGCTCGCGACAATGGACCGGAAAGACATCTGCTGAATTATTTAGAGCCGTTGTCAATAAAATAATATGGACCAGAATGATCGCCAACGTCCACTGAGGGCACAGGAAAAAGAAGAAGATTACTTTTAGACATAAACTACGCATTCAAAAATTGTTATTTCATGAAGTTACCTTACACAGGGTCAAAAACAAACTTTGCATCACATGTGACCAAAATTTGGATACCACTATTTGGATTTTTATAAATACACATCTAATATGGCGCTACTTTA
Organism: Diaprepes abbreviatus; assembly: GCA_034092305.1. Classification (NCBI taxonomy): domain Eukaryota; kingdom Metazoa; phylum Arthropoda; class Insecta; order Coleoptera; family Curculionidae; genus Diaprepes; species Diaprepes abbreviatus. The sequence continues at coordinate 15,543,065 of JASJET010000110.1, read as the reverse complement.
AACAAAATATGTCTGTAAATCCCAAAAACCCAAAACAGAAGCAGCATTCCAAAGTTCTGTGAAATTTAAATCTCCATTAAGTAACAATGGTTCCAATTTTTTCAATGAATTTGATCCGTCGAGATCAAAATAGCTTTGAAGGTAAACCAGCGCATTTTGATTAAGTTGTTTTAAATTTGAAACAGATTCTTGATAAACTGATTTCTCTGGGCTATTTCATGCAATGCGCAAATGTAATCCAAAGCAATTTTCATTAATTTTGTTTTGGAGACCTTCTGCCACATCTATTAAAATTTGGATAAAAGTAGTTAACATATTTTGTGACATCAAGCTTGCCTTTTCAAACACGGTGCAAATATTCGCACAAAGATATAAATACAAAGGCGTCTTGATAAACATATACAATTCTATATCGCTTTCATCGTCTGTTGTTATACCAAATAATGTCTATGACTTTAGGGTATTAAGGTACATCACCTATGGATATGAAATAAAATATAATAGCTGGAGAGCTAACCTTCAAAATCTTTTGTATTGCAGTACCCAATGAAAGGCATCTTGTTGGTATGTGTTTGTTGAGCTCGGTCCACTCCAATTCTGCAAATGTGTGCGCTTTAAAATATTGTCCAAGAATTTTAGTTTTAAGAAAGGCAAGTTTTCTTATCTATTATACAGAATGTCTAGAAAATATGTGAACAACATTTGATGACGTCAAAATAGGTCTTTTTAAGCCATCTTAGTTACAACCGATACTGCTGAGTTTAGACAATAAAAGACGTCAAAGTTTTAAGAAAATATTGATCTTTTGTAAATTTTTTGAAAATGTGGTAACTAAATTTAATAATTTTTGGTGTGTGACCTAACACTATAATATGACGTTTTTTAGTGGTGTAGCGACCGGTTATAAAGTATTAGTATAAAGTATACACTATTTTATAGCCGGTAGCTATACCACTAAAAACGTCATATTTTAGTCATACGAAAAATCATTGAATTTAGTTACCTCATTTTCAAAAAATTTAGGAAAAATTAATACTTTCTTAAAACTTTTATGACTTTTACCGCCTAAACGAAGCGCCATATCTAGAGTCTTTCGCAAAATTGAGAAACAAAAGAAATTTTGAATGAGAAAAAACGAATGACCTTGTATATTCTCTGCTAAAATGAAAGTTCTTTTCCTCCTGATCTCAAAAATGTATAATAAGTTAGAGCTCGGACTAACAGTTATTTAAATATTTAAGTTTGAATTATTTATAAACTGATATAAAAAAACGAGGTGGCCTGGAAAACAAATGCTTTATTTTAATTTGCATTGTGACGTTTCAATATGGTTTTAAATACTTATTATACTATGAAAATTACATAAATAATTTGTTTTCCTGGCCCCGTCGTTTTTCTTTTACATCACCACAATTACAAAACAGTGCATATTGGACGAATTTTTTGTATAATATTTACAAGTGTACATTTCATATAATATTTACATAATTATTAAATTAAAAACTCAACTAAATATAAACATCAAAGAATGTCCTAAATAATTTTTTTTCTATTTGTGTCCGTGGAGGCGAAAAGCAGCTGGCCTTTAACCATCTCTGTGTACTTCCCATAATTTTTACATTGTGTCACATATGTAGATCATTTAGTTTTTTCCTTACGTAGATGCTACTATGCGAACATCTCAGCAGATGGCTCAGAACGCAGTCCCAGAAATTAGTATTGAGTAGCCTATCTATCCATACATTATTTAATCTATAGTTAAAATTGTCTATACATAAGCAAAAACAATTTTAACAGGTATTACCTGTCTCAGCGTTAGAATTTTTAGGTTAATATTAATTATACTAATGTAAAAACAAAAATTACGCAGATTCTGAAATAAAAAATATATGTATTAAACTTGCTCGTTTATTGAGAATCTTAATAACTAGATGCATATGTTAGCTCATTTTTTAAGCACTATTTACATGATGAATATGCATTTTTGATCATTTGTCACTAATAATAAATAAAAATGGCATATAACAAACATAACATATGTTACAATTGCATTGCCTACTATTTCTAAAATGCATTTGCTCTACAGATTCATAGTTGTGACTTTTCAATTTTTAATCATATTTCATTATAAAGTGCAGTATTAATAAAAAAAATTATTTCAAATATGTACTTACATTGTATAAAATATTCTTAAACTTCAACTTTTACTAACAACTCTTTTAAAATTAAAAAAATATATGATAAACATTACGGCAATTGTAACCTACTTTACAATTTATAGACGTTTTTGAGTATCAAGAGGATGAGCAGCGATCCACTGTAAGGCCCTCAAAATTGCTGGTGGAATTTCGGGAGCTACAGGCAAGTCAGCACTTTGGGGTTGATATCCATTTTCGTCAGCTACGTAGGTAAGTTGATGGTGACCACCTTCTGGGTCGATCCATGAGGCCGATCCTTGGATTGCTTCTCCTGCGTCTTGTCCTATTTGTTTCAGTTGTCCAGACTGTTGTTGCTCGGAACCATCTCCTGATTTATAACTCCACTGATAAGAACCATCAGGGTTGACCTCATTACTTTCGGAGACAATTGATGATGGTTGTTGTAGAGCAGCACTAAGACCTAGAGCCAAAAGGCTGGAAAACACTACTATTTTTGAAAACATATTTTTTTTTTACTGAATGATTTCTTGAACAGTTTAGACAAGAAACTGATGATTCTAAGCTAGTATTAAGTTTATATACTGTGGTCATCATTACCAAAAAAGTGTATTATAAATGTGATTTGATGAAAAATATCAAGGTGCAAGGTGACACACTAAAATCATTTAATATTACATAATATTTTAAAAGGTACCACCTACGATGCAGTTGCATTTTGCTTTAATTTTTTTTGTTCATTCTATTTAAGTTAGCGGGCACATTCGATTTGTTAAAAAATTTTAAATATTTTTGTAAATATTACAGATTTGTGATCTCTATTCTTTCGCTAATTACTTCATTTGTAATTAGTTAGATATAGCGTTTTACCAGAAAGCAGATTAATTTCTTACTTACGTGGAACAAAATAAGAAGAATATGTCCCAAAAATCTTAGCCCTAGAATAAGAGCCAATTTGGGGGGGGGGGCACATACCGCCTCCCAGAGACGGTTAAAAAGGAAACATAAAAAACTGCCTTTATTAAACATGTAATTTTTCTATCGTTTTCATACTAATAAACCTTTATATTAATATTGCAAATTTATTTCTGACAGTTATTGTTGTATACAGTTTGTTGATCGCAAAAATAAAAACATTTTTTTGCATGTCTTCCTCTTGTGCCTCCCTTAGAAAAAATCATGTACCTCTCTCAGAAAAAAAATCCTGGATCCGCTCTTGACCCAAGATTCTTTATAAATTATTTTGTAAAGAAAAAACTAAACCGACTTCAAAAAATTGCACTTAAAAGTAAAAAATTAATTAGGAACTGTTCTATATTGCAGTTAATTTTTTAATTGTCGATCCACGAGTATTTGTTGACTTAGCATTCTTTTTAAGTCAGTGCAGTATTGGGAGAAGTTATTTTTAAATTAATTTAAGCCAGATGGACATTATTCTTATATTGAATGAATGAAAGAACAAACGGTGGTGATACTTGATTATCGATGCCAAGGGCTCATTGGGCCCTTTACATTCCACCATAACTGCAGGTCATTCAAGGCCAATCACCTTTGCGAATTCAAGCAGCCATGTTAATTGAACTTGCCTAAACCGGTTACAAAATTATATTTCCGAAATGTCTCTGTCTCAGTCTGTGCTGTTGGCCACTCTCTGAGGACATGGTCAATAGTTTCATCCTTCTCCAGACACAATCTGCACATCGAGTTATCTGTAACACCAATCTTGTGAAGATGGTCTCTCAAGTGTCAATGTCCTGTCAACAGCCCTACCACAATTGGCAGCTCTTTCCTTCCCAGAGAGAGAAGCTCCCCGTGTGCTAGATTCCCTTATATATTTCTTGGCACACCTCATTCCAGGACCTCCTCTCAACGATTCAATAAATTTACTTTCCATTAAAAATTTGAATTCCCTTTTACTAATGACAATTGGTAGAATTGGTTGGGGTCCATACGGTTTAATTGCGGATCTCGTCTTTGATTTCTCATTCCCATGTAAACCCGAGTGACCCGAAACCCATACGAGTCTGATTATGTCGCTGTTTCTTGTTCAGTACTTCCTTGCACTCAGATACCTGTCGGAAAGTTACGACATTGGGCTTCAGTGACATTATCGCAACCCTACTCTCTAAGCATATGTTTATTACCTTTGTCTTGTTTATGTCTCTCTTACAGAGATATTCACACTGCAGAGTAGCATAAATTTTCGCTGTAAAGGTCTTCGCACGTTGTCCAAGAGAGTAGAACTCTCTGACTCCCGTGCTCTTGCCGAACACTCTAGCTCCAACACTTTCATCTTGTCGAGATCCATCTCTAAACCACCAGAATCGATATCTTAAAATATTTTGCTCCTCCTCCCCATCCTCTCTACTTGGAAAGAATATCTCAAGTGTGGTTGGGTTTAAAGAGCGGTGTCATATAATCTGTTTGCATCGGGAGTGATAGGCATCTCTCTACCACGCTTTCCCAGACAAGTAAATAGCCGCCCGTTCCCGTTTCGAGATGCCTTAGGCAACTGAGATGGTATGTAGCCTTCAGGGCCTCGTTCTCTATGTATAAGTGATGAGAGGGTAGACTCACCAGGACCTCCATAGCCCTAGTAGGGACAGTCCTCATCGCACTCATTGGTTCCACACAAGCCATTCCCTGAACTTGGTCAAGTTGAAGACGGTGTTTGCTTTTTATTGTACTAGGCCACATTACAATAACAACATATGTGATAGAGGGGCGGATTACCATAGTGTATATCCAAAATAACACTCTCGGTGTCAGCCCCCATGTGCACCCAAAGTCTTACCTACAAGCTCAGAAACCCATAGGACCTTCTTGGTTCGAGCCTCAATATCATCACTCCAGCTCAGTCGTGAGTCCAGAATTACTCCTAGGTATTGGACTCTTCCCACGCATTGAATTCTTCCCATCAACATAATTGTGGGAATTCTCCTCGTTTTTCTATTTTTTGTAGAGAGTCCGGGTTGATTCCGAACTCTTCTCTATGGTACCATTGCTCCGCAATCAGGAGGGTATTCTTATCATTTCTGTATTATTTACAAAGCTTTTTGTCTTAGCTAAAAATGTGTTTTCTATAAGTGCAAGAACTAGGTAAATCTATAATGATTGAATTAATCGCAATATAAAACAGTTTCTAATTTATGATTTTTTCTTCTTTTCTTTTGGGGCATATATTTCATACTTTGTTCCGTGTTGGAAAGAAATTAGGCTGCCTTAAAATAAAACACTACAATTAATCAGAAATTAAAAAGTTAGTGAAAAAAACGAAGATTGAGAAGCTATGAAATAGTTGAAAATTTTAAATAAGTCAAACGTTTTAGCTTACTTGAATAGAATGAATACTAAAAATTAATGCAAAATGCAACTAAATCGTAGGTAGTTACCTTTAATATATTAGGTAATATTAGATGATTTTAATCCTTCACCATGCACCTTGATATTTTTCATAAGATTATATTTATAACATACTTTTTTTGGTAAAGATGACCAAAGTATATAAACTTAACACTAGCTGAAAGTCATCAGTATCTTGCCTAAACCGTTCCAGAAAGTATTTAGTAAAAAAATAACATGTTTTCAAAAATAGTAATATTTTCTGGCCTTTTGGCTGTAGTTCTTAGCGCTTCTCTGCAACAACCAGCATCAATTGGCTCCGAAAATAATGAAATCAACCCTGATGGTTCTTATCAGTGGAGTTACAAGTCAAGTGACGGTTCCGAGCAACAACAGGCTGGACAACTGAAGCAAATAGGACAAGACGCAGGAATAGCAATCCAAGGGTCCGCCTCATGGACTGACCCAGAAGGTGGTCACCATCAACTTACCTACGTAGCTGACGAAAATGGATATCAACCTCAAAGCGCTGATTTGCCTGTAGCTCCCGAAATTCCACCGGCAATTTTGAGGGCTTTAGAGTGGATTGCTGCTCATCCTCTTGACACTCAAAAACGTCTATAAATTGTAAAGTAGGTTACAATTGCTCTAATGTTTATTATAAATATTTTTAATCTTATCCAAGGTGTTAATAAAAGTTTTAAGTACATATTTAGAAAGCTCAACTATAAATCTGTATAGTAAATATATTTTAGAAATAGCCTACATTACAATTGTAATGTATTTTTTCTTTAACCTATGCCATTTTTATTTATTGTTAGAGACGATTAACCGAAATAAGTATTCTTAAAGTAAATATCATCAAACTAAATATAAATATGCATCTAGCTATTAGGCTTCTCAATAAACACGCATGTTTATTATATATCTATATATATCTATATATATATATATATATATATATATATATATATATATATATATATATATATATATTTCAGCATCTACCTAATTTTTGTAATTTTTATTTTAGTATAACCAATATTTACCTAAAAATTCTTACTTCAAGACAGGTAGAAAGAAAAATATAGCTAAAACTTATAAAAAACCAACGATTATGGAGAGTCATGAAATAACCTTTCCCTTAAAAAAACGGTCGATATAACAATAAAATGAAATTGGAAATACAATTATTGACAGCCAAATTGCTATGAATACAGATTTCATACGTCACAATACAGTCTGGTACTCCACACATTTATTTATTTATTTATTCTTGCAAGTTACACAATAATTCACTATTTTTCACAAGTTAATTCACTTTGTTTCACAAAAGCAAACCAATATCTTTAAAATAGCACTAACAATCCATTAGAATCACAATAAATTTATAAGTAGAAAAAAAGAAATTCCATATGTCACAAATTACGGCATAATGACTAATGATAAGCGATATTGCCTGGTTATGCAGTTAACCTGGATTAGGTATCATGTTACGAATTCTAGCGATTTGTTGGACAAAAATTATAGGTGTAGGCCAAGGACTCATTCTGTGATATGTTGACATATACCAAGAAATCTCCAAAATGAATTATTTTTACATTATGAATTGGATTTTTATGGGGTGAAAGCCACACCCAAAATTTATCGCTAAAAACGCTTTTTTCCTTTTATAACCTACGACACTTATTATTAGGTTTACGAAAAGGAACTAATGAATTTTATTTTCTTAGTAATGACTTGCTTTGTATTTTTTATAGAAATAAAAACCCTTTTTCTTGTTCTTTTCAATCAATAAATATATAAATTTATATCAATCGATCAAAAACTCGTTAGTTGTATATAAATTTGAAAAACTAATTTGATGGGTATCGGCTTTTTCACAATAAAACTTATTTTGGGGTAACAATTCCAATTTTAAGTTCTTTGAAAAATAATATGTATTAATCTCCTTTCGTAAACCTATGTTATGCAAAGAATTTTACACGAATAAATCGACCTTTTAAATTATAATTTAAAAAAATATATTTTACGATAAAATTTGGGGGTACTTATCATCCCCTAAAAATGCAATTCAAGGCGAACAAAAATATATATTAGTTTGAATGTGGATTGTATATTGTGTTTTCTTAAGACTCATCCAATTCTATGTAAAATCTCATACAATGGTGTGCTGTCTAGACTTGCTAAGATATCGTTTTCTTTAAGGTAAATATTTTTTTCATTTTGGCCAGATGTTCGGGGTTTTTCACGAAGAAATCGGGCACTTCGACTCTTGGTTGCATTATAATTGCTAAATATTTTTCCAGTTTTTGTGTTGGAAATCCCACGGCTAGCTATTGATCTGAGGGGTGTATTTGTTTTATGTATTTTTGTGAGGCCATACAGTTTTGGACATCTGCTTGATTTTTCCCTTGGTATTATAGATTTTTCCTTTTCTGGGTCTAGTTTTAAGGTTTTGTAAAAGTCAACTTTCAAACTGAAATTTTGGAAACGCTATGTGGATGACACTTTTATAATATAGCCACAGGAAAAAGAACATCTAAACGATTTCCATAAAAAACTTCCTTTTTTTTGACCTGCTACTAACTAGAAAATCCAAAAACGCCCTCGATTTCAGCGTATATCGGAAACCCACACATACTGACCAATATCCGAATGCAGAATCATATCACCATTTTTCTCAAAAACAGGCAGTACTCAACACACCAATATCAAGATCTCTCCGCCTAACAGAACTCAACAGCTATAAAACGGAATGGTTTCTCGCGATCAGATATATAAACCCATAAAAAGACAAGAGAAAACCACAACAAAAATCAAAGACCAAGATCAAACAAGGAACAAAGTCATAATCCTATATATAAAAGGAATAACGAACAGAATTGAAAGAATCGTAAGAAAGCACAACCCATATTCAAACCATAAAAAAAACAATAGCCAACATTCTGGGAAATCCCAAAGATAAGACCAACCTTGAAAATCATGGCGTTAACAGCATTCCATGAGCAGATTGCCATCAAACATGCATAGGACAAACAAACAGATGCATATCAGCAGGAATTCAGGAACATAAAAATAGTGTCTAAAATAAACAGATAACATCAGCCCTATTTCACTATCACCAGTAAAAAATACAAAGTATGCTTTATAAGAGAGACCCTATAAATCGAAAAAGCGAGCGAGATAAATAAACGGGATGATGCTTTAAATATCCCCAATACATGGAAAACAGTAATAAAAAATAAAGAAACAATACAACAAAAACGCCACATACACGAGAAAACAGGACACAAGAAACAATTATTCGCACTTTATAGAGATGACCTTGCGAAGCTGCTCGACCAATCACAAAGCGAGCCAATTCAACAAAACTCGAGAGATGTAAATATACGTTTTATTTACGAAAAATATTAAATTCCATGTTTAATACTTCCTAAAACTCTCTAAATAAAATAAATAAAACGGCATACAGTACTAAAATTCGAAAACTTGTGTTTGGAGGCGGCAGAGCGAGATATCAAACGACGCGATAGCGGTTCTGTGATTCGGTGCTTCCCTGATATCAGAGCGTGACGTCACCACTACTATAAAAAAGAAACGGCAGCGGAGAAATGAAGGACATTACGGATTGCTCTCTTGTAGAGTCATCTCGTCCTTTGTCTGATTGAGCATAGCTCTGAGGGGCAACGTTTACTCTTATATTTTTTAGGCAGCTCGTTTTTCGCAAAGTAGATTGTTTTGATAACATACCATCTTCTGAGAACAAAGATCGTGCACGTGTCTTAAGTCCTGAAATTGAAATCCAAATTACCGTCGACAAAGGGCGAGGTTAGCGGCGCGTACTAGTTACTTAACATACGCGTTCTGACTTAAAACAAAAAAATTACCAGAACGTGATAAAGTGGAGAAAAAACTGATTTGACATTGCAACTAACAGTCAGCTTCGTGTTGGCTATAAAGTTATGGAATCCCAATCTTGACAAAATAAACCCGAACGTGACAGTGGAGAGTGAAATTTTTGAAAATCATTTGGATACCATCGACTTTGTTTTTTAGTACGTATATTTTCCATTATATTTAATCATACAGGGTGACTTAAAAGAAGCTATGCTATATTGAACTTTGATCTTTTAAACAGTGTACCCCAATTTTTTTATATACTTTTAGTCTAAAATTTTTTTCTAATAGATATCCTATACCTGATTTCGATTTATCAATAGTTAATACTCAAAGTGAAATTCAATATTATTTTGTTTTAGGGCCGATCTTTTTTGATAAAAATTTAACTGAATAAAGATATTAATAGTTTCTAAAAGAAGATCTTGTTCCTGCTCCTTCGACGATGTTTCCTAAAGAAGGGAATCCAGATTTAACCCATATATATATATATATATATATATATATATATATATATATATATTGAATAGGAATCGACACAAGATGACCTAATGACCATATTATAAATACTCAACGAGTCTAAACAATTTCAATTAAAATATCTAAGATACAACATAAATTTATTATTTAGATAGTAATAAGTAGTTAGTAGATATATTAATTAATTAGAGTCATTAATATTTACAAATAATATGGACCAAAGCATAATTAAAAGCTTACATGATTAAAAAATCATATATAATGCTAAATTCATAATGAATTTATAGACATAATTGTAAAATAAACAATATATAAATATTAATACAATAAGATCATATTATAAATTGATCATAAGAATAATAAGGTACAAACATTAGATGTGATAGTGAAGGTAAAGTGATAATAAAGAGTGAAAATCATCAAGTGAAATAAAAAAAACATAACGATCGGTTTTTGCAACAATAATGTTTTGAAAAGGAACAAAAGGTGAACATAGTGTGAAACCAGTTACGAAAAGTATTTTTAAATAATAAATAAGATTCATTAAATTGTTTTTAATATAAATTAGACAGTTAACAGTAATATTAAGAAAATAATTTTAATTAAAACACATAAAAACATAGAATAAATTTAAGAAAATTTGTGATATTGACATTAAAATTAAATATTATAAATTAATTTTAAGTAATGGAGTAAAATAAATTATATTAGAATGTAAGGAAAATTCTAATATTTAATATTTTAATATTAAGAAAACATAATTTAGCATCTTCAAACAATAATTTTCAATAATTAGTTAATTATATATTTCAATATTTTCATGTCAAGCCATTTTGTTTTATAATTTTTAATATTAAAAATTGTTTTAGGAAGGCTAAAATATGTATAATTAGATAGGTAAAATAATAGAGTTTAATTTCATAATATTTATTGTCATGCATATTATTGGATAAATCCAGGAAATGGTAAAATTGGAAAAATTTTATCAATTTTAAAATTCTTGACAGCCATTTTTGTTTGACAAGAACGCCAAGAAAAGGGTGATTTTTCATCAAGTAGCCCGATGCCTTCAACTGCTGAGCCAATCAGAATGATTAATTAAGTCAGCTGGTGGCATACGATAGAAAGAAAAATCACAAAAATTGGAGACAGTTGCAAAAAAGTATTGTTACAGAGAGGTGTAAAAGAAAAGTTTCTCCTCAAAACATAACCTTAGAATTTTTCACGACGAGATCATAAAGCCACGTGCGAGATCTTTTGTTTTTGATAAGTAAATAATTTTTAAAGGTTATGAAAGTAAATAAATATTAAATAAAGTTTAATTAATCAATATTTTAAAAAAAAAAATAATTTAAATTAAATTGAATGTCATTAAGAAATAGCAACTCCAACTAACATCAAGAAAATTTAGTAAAAACCCGATTGTGGCAAATAAAAGTTCAAGAAATTATACCTGGCTGGTGTAAATACCAACATTTCCTAGAAGTAGACAATTCCTGGACATTTCCAAAATAACCAAGACAGTGTTTAATAAAGAATATCTACTTACTTGATAGTAGGTATTTTTTTTAAACAAATATCCCAATCCAATTTGATGGTAAAAGAAGACAGAGAAACACAAATATACCTTTTTATTGTTTATAAGTAAACAAACACTTAAGGATCAAGGTATTTTAAAATATAATATTACCACATTTATATGAGACATTATAAAATCATTAGAACTAATTTATAATCACTTATTAAAATTAATAATCCGCACTTTGCACATTTTTTTAATTTTTAAAATAAATAAAAGTAATACATTTCAACTGAATACGAGACCTTCACATTTGTCAAACAACTTTTGACAGTTAAGTGGAGTGACATTATACTTAACAGTAGAGATAAGGTGCAATTGATTTTAATTTTAATAAACATGATCTAGATAATAGGTGTATCAAATAATTTTATAATCAGTAATAATAATATCATTTTGTTTTATAATAAATTTATGTTGATTGTTAATACAATCCAGTGGTTTTAATTGGCAGTAGATAAAAAGTAATTTTAACTTATGAGAATCTGAACTCACTTGGGATAGTTTCAGGGTAAGCGAGCTAGTTATATTAAGGGGAGATTAAAAAGAGAAAATAGATTTATTATAATTTTGTTAACAATAATATATGTATTTTTAAGTAAATCCAAAGAATAAATACAGTGCTGTTATCTTATCTTTGATAGGATACAGTAACTGGGCGCTCAAGGAAAAATTAAAAATACATATCGTGGTTTAGAATATTTTTAATAGAGCAAAAGAGAAATTATATCATTCACATTCACCAATATTCAAATTTTATAAAAAAAACGAAATATTCAAAATATTAATATTCTAATTCCTCTTCGGGCAGTTGCTTGAAGCGTGTGTGGGCGACGAATATAGACCTCTGACGATAGACGTTAGGTCCCGCATCACGTTTTTCAACGCAATATATATATATATATATATATATATATATATATATATATATATATATATATATATATATATATATATATATATATATATATATATATATATATATATATTTCTATTATTTTCTTAGGTATAGGTTTTTCCATTAGAGAAAACAAAGGACAACAATTTCTCTGACGTTTCGCTCTACATAGTGAGCTTCTTCAAAAGAGATGGTATATTTATTCTACATCTACAAAATTACAAAGTTTTTTTATAATAAACATATATCATAGTAATACACATTTATATTTTTAATTTAATTAAAATTAATAAAAATGAAACAGATTTTAAAATAGTCTTGAAATTTAAAATTTAAAACAATACACAGGTTAAAAATAGTGAAAATTATAAAATATATAACCTGTCTAAATACTTATCAAATTGCCTTACAAACATCACAGGAAAAAATAATCATTATATAAAGGACTCTTTCGCATTTAAACAATTCATTGATACAATACAAATACCAGCAAATTATAAATTAGTTTCACTAGATGTAGTTTCTTTGTATACAAATATACCCAATGACATCATTCCCAAAGTTTTGGAACGATTTAAAAGAAAACACAACTTTGACACTCAATGAATTTATAGAATCTGTAAAACTTACAATAAATAATTATTATTTCCAGTTCAAGGATGGTTTGTACCAACAATTGGACGGTTGTGCTATGGGTTCACCAATCTCCTAAACAATAGCACAAATAGTTATGGAATATGTAGAGGAAGAAGTATTGAAAAAACTGGATTTTAATATAATATTTTTTAAACGCTATATAGATGACTGTTTGGCTGCTGTACCCGAAAACAAAATAGATAGGTTATCACAATATTTTAATAATTTCCACCCAAAACTGAAATTTACATCTGAAATTGAAATGGAACAAAAAATAAACTTTTTGAACTTGACTATACACAGAAATAAGACGGATAACAATCTTCACAAAATGGTACACGAAAGATACTTGGTCGGGCCGGTATTTGAATTTTAACTCTCAACATCCAAATAAACAGAAAAATAGTGTCATAATCGGCTTAGTTGATCGAGCTATAAAATTATCTTCACCCGAATTTTGCCCAGAAGTGCTAAAAAAAGTAGAAGAGTCCCTAATAATAAACCATTTTCCCAAACTACTCATAAAAAAAATAATTAAACAAAGAACCTTTTTACATTATAACACAAACAAAAAAAATAAAATTAACAATACCAAAACACTTTCATTGCATTACCGTATGTAAACCAACTGTCTGAAAAAATAAAATGTATTTTGGATAAGCATAACATAACGGTATGCCATAAGGCGAACAATTTACTAGGATCATTGTATACGAAATTAAAAAGCAAAGTTCCCACCAAAAAAAGATCTCACGTAATATATGCAATTCCATGCCTAAACTCTCCTAAGAAATACATTGGCATGACGACACAATATATTGAAAATAGAGTGAATGGACACAAGTATACTAAAAACGCATCGACATCTTTACATAAACATGAACAAACATCTAACCATGAATTTGATTTTAAAAACACCCATATTTTAGATACTGAAAGAAATTATCATAAATTAGTCATCAAAGAAATGATACACATAAAAAAAGATAAAAATGTTGTAAATGACAAGCAAGATGTCAAAAACTTAAGTCAGATATACCATAATTTGATATTTTAATACTTGAAGCGACTATAATAAATATGAGTAATTATGCTTGGAACGATTTCATATACACTCATGCAAATGAAAGAATGTTATTAAAAAATAAATAATAATATTTTTTCCTATTTTTTGCTTTTTATAAAAAGAAATCTATACATATCAATTGCATACCAAGTATCAGAATTGAATTTTATTTTTAACAAATACACAAAGCAACTTGCAAGGTATGTACTATTTTATAATTTTCACTATTTTTAACCTATTTTAACCTGTTGTATTGTTTTAAATTTTAAATTTCAAGACTATTTTAAAATCTGTTTCATTTTTATTAATTTTATTTAAATTAAAAATATAAATGTATATATATATATATATATATATATATATATATATATATATATATATATATATATATATATACATATATATATATATATATATATATATATATATATATATATATATATATATATATATATATATATATATATATATATATATATGTATATATATATATATATATATATATATATATATATATATATATATAATATATGTATATATATATATATATATATATATATATATATATATATATATATATATATATTTAGCGGTTTTGTGTTGGGCGCTAAACTTATAATTTTTAGTATGCGTGTAAGTGTGAAATAACAACGCGTTTTAAATGGTTTAACAATGTTTATTATGTTGTTGCTTGCACTGAAAACGGAAATCACTGTAAACGGAGTATGACTAGTAGAGAACAGGAATGGAACAGAGCAGAATAGTATAGAGCAGAATAGAGTATAGAGCAGAATAGAATTGAATAGTATAGAGCAGAATAGAATTGAATCGGAGTTGAATAGGAGTTGAATAGAATAGAATAGTCCTCTAACTTGGAAGTTGAGGGTATTTAAACGGATCTGCCTATAATTTACTAGTATCGTACGATGTTGTCACGTTATCCAACTTTTCAGCGGTCTATTAGTTGTGATTCAGAAATTTGTAAATAATTCCGCCCAAATGGCAACACCGTACACATTTTGTTGCAAGCAGTTGGAAATCCCGAGTACACATCTGCTTGCAAGTAGTTGGAAATCCCGAGCCATCAATGACCGTAAAAGGGCCCGATTGGTTTATTGGTACTATCCTTAAATTGTACGAAAAGGTATCGCTTATTTTAGTAAAGTAAGAAGTATCACGTTTTCAGTGCAGCGTAGTAAAATGAGCTATAAAGAATATTGAATCTATACAACAGGATAACAAAATATAACAAATAGTAAAATGAAAAGGTATAGAAAATATCTTTGACAAAAGAGTATGAGGGGCCTAGAGCCACCACATCACCCCCCTGCCAGTGAGTTAGCTCACGAGAATCGTGCTTGAAAACGTTCCGGAAAATGGACTCGTCGGCCGGATCTGGTTCGTCTCTCTGTGCTTGGTTGACTTTGACAAGGCTGTTCCGCAGCTGGTGGTGCACCCTGAACATGTGGTTCCCTGAACGGCGGATCGTCATTAGCAGGCAATGGACTTCCTGCTGGTGATGTGTTGCCTTGAATTGTAGACTCTCCAGCTTGTACACTTGGTCGTGCAGGATGTGTTGTTGGCTGGTCGAGTGGAAGAGGATGGTATATTACGTAATCCGGCTGCCTATTCTGTGTCAGTGGCATGTCCATGTCTTCCGCGAGGATGTATGCAGGCTTCAGGCGATCAATGGATATGTTGACTTCACGGCCTCGGATGTTAATTAGGAAAGTTCTGTCCCTTCGGCTAACCACAGGATAAGGGCCATCGTAATGTTGCTGAAGGGGTTTCTTTACGGCATCGTGACGAACGAAGACATGCGTGGTAGAGGATAGGTCTTTGAAAATGAAAGGCTTCCTATCAGTGTGATGGGTGCCATGAACTGGACGAAGTTCATTAAACTGCTGACGTAGCTCCTTGAGAAAAGTTGAGGATCCATCATCACGTTGATCTGGGGATGGGTGTGCCATGAATTCTCCTGGGAGTCTTAGCGTTTGCCCATAAACCATCTCTGCTGCTGTGGCTTTTAAATCTTCCTTCCATGCGAGTCGGATGCCAAGGAGAACTGTGGAGAGACTCGATGTCCAGCTGGACTGGTGACAACTCAGTGCTGCCTTTAGCTGCCGATGCAGGCGTTCTACCATGCCGTTAGCTGCTGGATGATATGGAGTTGTGCGTATGTGAGTCATACCAATCAAGCGGCTTAATTGCTTGAAAAGGTGAGACTCAAATTGTCGGCCTTGATCCGTGGTGATTCGTAATGGTACGCCAAATCGGGAAATCCAGTTGTCATAAAAAGCTTTGGCGACGGTGGTTGCTTCCTGATCTTTGAGTGGAACGGCTTCAGGCCAACGGGAGAATCTGTCCACCATTGTAAGGCAGTACCTGTAACCTTCAGATAAAGGCATTATTATTAGGTCCATGTGGACGTGTTCGAACCTGGAGGAAGGCGGGGCGAATGAGCCAATTGGTGCTGACACATGACGCGTGACCTTGGATCGCTGACAGTCGATACAGGATTGAGTCCATCTCCTACAATCGGCCTTGATGGATGGCCAAACATAGCGTTGTGTCATGAGCTTAACTGTTGCCTTGATTCCAGGATGGCTTAGTCGATGGGTGCTGTCAAAGGCTGTTTTCCGGAATGGCTTGGTTAGGAATGGGCGGGCACTAGAGGTAGAAAGGTCACACCATACCATACAGTTGGTCCCAGGGTGGTGAACTTGTCTGAGTTGCATTGATGTCCCTTCGCGTTGCAGTTTTGCCAGCTCTTCATCTTTGGTTTGTGATGCTGCTAGTTCCTCGTAGTTAATTGTGACTTGAAGTTCCTCAATGCGTGATAATGCGTCAGCGACTACGTTGTCACTGCCAGCTACATGACGGATATCGGTGGAAAATTGACTAATGAAATCCAAATAGCGGAACTGTCGAGGTGAGATCTGCGAAGTTTTCTGACGGAAAGCATAAATTAAAGGTTTATGGTCAGTAAATATGGTAAAATGCCTTGCCTCAAGCATGTGCCTAAAATGTTTAATGGACAAAAATATAGCTAGAAGTTCCCTGTCGTAAGCGCCATATTTGCGTTCGGTTGAGTTGAGCTTTTTGGAAAAAAAACTCCAGTGGCTGCCATTGTCCATCGATCCATTGCTGAAGAGCTGCTCCAACAGCAAAATCTGAAGCGTCGCAGAAAATGGCAAGTGGTGCGTCGATTTTGGGATGGGCAAGAAGCGTTGCCTGTGACAGGGCTTCCTTGGAGGCTTCGAAAGCTGTTTCAGCTTCCTGTGTCCAATTAATTGGCGTCTTTCCTTTAATGTTTCCCTGGAGAAGACTGTTAAGTGGGGCCTGAATGATTGCAGAACTGGACATAAACCTCCTGTAAAAATTAAGCATACCCAAGAATCTTCTCAACTGTTTGGCAGTACTTGGCTTAGGATAGGCTCTAATGGTTTCTATTTTCTCTGCAAGGGGACGTGAACCGGCGCTGGATACCAGGTAACCTAAAAACTTAACTTCAGGCAAACCAAATTTGCACTTACTTGGATTGACTACAACTCCATAGTCTTTTAGACGTGTGAAGAGTATTTCTAAGTGCCTCAAATGTTCTTCCAATGATGTAGAAGCTATGAGGATGTCATCGATGTAAGCGAAACAGAAATCCAACCCTCGGGTAACCTCATCAATAAAACGCTGGAATGTCTGGGCTGCGTTCCGGAGGCCAAAGGTCATGAAAGGAAACTCGAAAAGTCCAAAGGGTGTGGAAATGGCGGTTTTTTGAATATCTTCTTCGGCAACAGGAATCTGGTTAAAAGCACGTACAAGGTCAATGGTAGAAAAAATGGTTTTTCCGTATAGCATCTGCGAGAAATCTTGTATGTGACGTACTCCATATTGGTCTGGACAAGTGCGGCTATTCAGCGCGCGGTAATCACCAATTTTTAGCGGTTTTGTGTTGGGCGCTAAACTTATAATTTTTAGTATGCGTGTAAGTGTGAAATAACAACGCGTTTTAAATGATTTAACAATGTTTATTATGTTGTTGCTTGCACTGAAAACGGAAATCACTGTAAACGGAGTATGACTAGTAGAGAACAGGAATGGAACAGAGCAGAATAGTATAGAGCAGAATAGAGTATAGAGCAGAATAGAATTGAATAGTATAGAGCAGAATAGAATTGAATAGGAGTTGAATAGGAGTTGAATAGAATAGAATAGACCTCTAACTTGGAAGTTGAGGGTATTTAAACGGATCTGCCTATAATTTACTAGTATCGTACGATGTTGTCACGTTATCCAACTTTTCAGCGGTCTATTAGTTGTGATTCAGAAATTTGTAAATAATTCCGCCCAAATGGCAACACCGTACACATTTTGTTGCAAGCAGTTGGAAATCCCGAGTACACATCTGCTTGCAAGTAGTTGGAAATCCCGAGCCATCAATGACCGTAAAAGGGCCCGATTGGTTTATTGGTACTATCCTTAAATTGTACGAAAAGGTATCGCTTATTTTAGTAAAGTAAGAAGTATCACGTTTTCAGTGCAGCGTAGTAAAATGAGCTATAAAGAATATTGAATCTATACAACAGGATAACAAAATATAACAAATAGTAAAATGAAAAGGTATAGAAAATATCTTTGACAAAAGAGTATGAGGGGCCTAGAGCCACCACATATATATATATATATATATATATATATATATATATATATATATATATATATATATATATATATATATATATATATATATATATATATATATATATATATATCTTGTACCTTAAATCATGAATAAGTTACATGTACTTTGAAATTAAAGCTTTATACATTAAATTTAATTGAATGCTACCTTAAATTTCAATAAAAGTAACAAAAAATATATCAAATTTAATGTATAAATACATTGGATTAAATGTAAAAATTATTAAATTTAATGCATTAACATTTAATCCATTTAATAAACTCTTTATTCCAGCACATTACCTTAAAATTAATGTGAAATTTTTTTAGAGTGAACGTAATTCATCCCAAGCACTTGATAAAAGTACTTTATTGAAGAAAAAAACCTTTCAGGTTCCGGTATTTATAAATAGCTATTTTTAAATGTGCGTTTTTCCGCAGCTTTCGAGTACATGGATTTAAAATATGTAAAATTCGAACAAACCGCATTATTTAAGTTATTTATAATCGAAAAAGGTATCTTTTTTTGTTGTACTTCTTGCATAATGAAGATAAATAGATTAAGTAGTGAACATAACCCGATTCTCTCAATCCCCCCACTCCTCGACCTTGACCTTGACCTTGCTTCACCCCTCTTTGGCCCCGCCCACATGTCCTTGTCATTGACCTTGAAAGTGCACGTGTGCTTTGGCCTTGGCCTTGTGTTCAAGGTTGTGTGTGTGACCTTGACCTTGACCTTGGTCGAGACGACCTTGACTTTGTTGAAGGTCATCTTGGGTGTGTGACCTTGAAGATATGTTACGTGGTTGGGGGTGACCTTGAATGGTTTTATATAGAGTATGGGGCAGTTTCATTCATCAGTTGGCTCTGACTTGTATAGGTAGTACATGTGTTAATATTTGACAAATCATGGCATATGTTTGTGAAAATTGCGGTTCTAAGTTTACTAAGAGTTATAATATGAGACGTCATAAAAGAGAATCGTGTGCGGCGAGATTTAATGAAGTGCCTGGAGGAAAACGGCTCCGAATTGAAGAGTATACATCGACGATTCCGGTAATTAATTGCGCTACATGTAATGTAGATGTTCCAATAAATCATATGTCAGCGCATAAACGAACACAACAACATAAAAATAATTCATGTTTGCCGGTATGTCATGGTGTGCAACTCGTTCAATGTGCCTTCAAAAGAAGAATTGCAACCTATCGGGTTAGCAGTGATATGGAGCATTCCGATTACGTAATGTTCTTTGCAGACATTAAATCCAAGGTGGTGGAACTTGTTAATAATTTATTGCGTGTGCATCATGCTTTAAAAGTTAACATGACAGCTGTTGGCGAGTACATGCTTCCGTCACAAGAAATATTCAGTGAAAAATCCTTCAACACTGCTAATCAAATAATTAGTGTAGAAAGTGATTTGGATGCCGTTTACCATTCTTTCACCGAATCAATAAAAACGCAGGCGACAGAGTTCCAGGAGAAAGATTCAGGTATGGAAAAATCAAAACCCGATATATTAAACTGATTTTTATATATTATTTTTCTTGTTATAGGATGGGCTCTTGTGCGAATTTTATACTTGGAAGTTGGTATCAACAAGTATATGCCTATGGGTGGCTCATCATACATCAAGTTGCCGTGTTCTATTGAAAAGAAAGGAGCTGTCGTCAATGTGATTAACCAGGACGAATTTTGCTTTGCGTGGGCTGTAACATCAGCATTGTTTCCTCCAACAGCAGAGCCTTCACAGAAGACATCCTACCCCCATTTTTCTAGAGTGCTAAATGTAACAGGTATGGATTTTCCAGTAAAATTACGTGACATTAAAAAATTTGAGGAAATGAACAACATATCAATTAACGTATACGGTCTGGAATCTAAATATGAAAATAATGAAATAATACATGAAGTTATTGGTCCACTGAGGTATGCGTCAAAAAAGTTGGATAGGCATGTAAATTTATTGTTAATTACAAAAGACTGTAGTAGTAAAGATGGCGGTGAACATTTTTGCGATACGACTTGTTCAAAGAGTCATTATTGTTGGATTCGGGATTTATCACGTTTAGTTTCAAGTCAAATTAGTTGTCAACAACATAAAATATATTTCTGTGATGGTTGCCTCATTTATTTTAGTACACCGTCAGCTTTAACTTTACATCAAAGCTACGATTGTAACCACATTTTCACGCAAACACCCTCAGTGGATTTAAAAATCGATAAATTTGGAAAGAGTGTGCCGGAAAATATTTTAAAATTCGAGGGTATAGAAAAGCAAATGCGCGTTCCATTCGTGGTTTATGCAGATTTCGAATCTGTTTTAAAACCCATTGAAACGGTACAACCAAACCCACAAAATTCTTACACTGTAAAAAGTTTTAAACATGAACCATATTCTTTTGCTTATTTAATTAAATGCTCTTTTGACGACTCACTTTCGAAATTTGAGCTATTTCGGGGGAATAATGCAGCTCAAGTCTTTGTGGATCGTATCGAGTGTGATTTAAGGGCTCTATACAACACATATTTAAAAGACATTAAGCCTATGAAACCGTTAACGCCTGAAGAAAAAAGGGAGTTTAATGATGCTAAAATATGTGGTATATGTGAAGGCCCTTTTGAAGAGGGTGAGATTAAAGTACGAGACCACTGTCACATAACTGGTGCAAAAAGATTTGGTGCTGCACATTCCGTTTGTAATTTAAATTATAAATTACCCTCTTTTATCCCTATCATATTTCATAACTTAAGCGGCTACGACAGCCATTTATTTATAAAAGAGTTATGTAAATATGGGGATAAAATTGGTGTTTTGGCTCAAAGTAAGGAAAAGTACATATCATTTACCAAAAGCATTTATGTGCACGATTATTTTGATAGTAAATGTGGAAAAGTCAAGAGGAAATATTTAAAGTTGCGATTTATTGATAGTTTTAAATTTCTGTCAACGTCTTTGGAAAATTTAGGCAGCGGTTTAAACGACGACGATTTTATTGAAACGCGGAAACATTTTTCAAATATCAACCAATTTAATTTGATGCGTCAAAAGGGTGTTTTTCCCTATAGCTTTATTGACTCTATAGAAAAAATGGAAAATACATGTCTTCCAAGTAAAGATGAATTTTATGATAATTTACGGGAAGAACATATTAGCGATGAAAGCTATAGAAGAGCAAAAGAAGTATGGCGCTTGTTTGGGTGTAAAACTTTGGGGGACTATTCGGACGTGTATTTAAAATCAGATGTGTTGCTATTGTGTGATGTTTTTGAGCAATTTCGGAATAATTGCTTAAAATTCGATAAACTTGATCCAGCACATTACTATACCCTTCCAAGTTTATCATTTGATTGTATGCTACGTATGACTAAGGTAGAGTTAGAGCTCTTAACTGATATAGACATGATACATTTTTTTAAGAAAGGTATACGCGGCGGCATAAGCCAGTGTACAGAAAGGAAGCACATCGCTAATAATATTTTTTTACCAGACTATGACCCAACAAAACCTTCTTCATTTATAACATACCTTGATGCTACAAATCTATATGGTCATAGTATGTCACAAGCATTACCATATGGTGGTTTTCGATGGTTAAGCGAGCGCGAAATTCTGGATTTAAATATTATGGCTGTTGGTGATGATAGTTTACATGGCTACGTTTTGGAAGTGGATGTGCATTATCCGACTGAGTTGCATGATGCACATTCTGATCTTCCATTTCTAGTAGAAAATATCATACCGCCAACAGAAAACGCTAAATTACCGAAATTAATACCCAATTTACAAGATAAAAAAAAATACATTGTACACTATAGAACTTTAAAACAAGCCATCGCCAACGGCTTAGTGGTAATGCAAACCCATCGAGTATTACAGTTTGAGCAATCAAAATGGCTAAAATCGTATATTGATTTTAATACCAATTTACGTAACAAGGCCACCACAAAATTTGCGAAGGACACTTTTAAATTAAAAAATAACGCGATATTTGGTAAAACTATGGAAAATGTGGAAAATCGAAAGGATATAAAATTAGTAACACATTGGGAGAACAGTGTAGGCAGAAATGGAGCTAGAGCACTAATATCCCGCCCCAATTTCAATAGTAGCTCGATATTTACCGAGAACTTTGTTGCTATACATATGAATAAAGTTAAAATATTGTACAATAAACCAATTTATATCGGTTTTTCCATATTAGATATATCAAAGACTGTAATATACGATTTTTATTATAATTTTATTAAATCCAAGTTTGGCGATGATGCTTCGTTACTTTACACCGATACTGACTCGCTTATATTAAAAGTGTATACGGAAAACTTTTATCAAACTATATCAGAAAACCCCGAAAAATTCGATACATCAAATTACCCCGAAATTAATAATTTCAACATAATTAAAAGTAATTCTGTAGTTGGTAGAATGAAAGATGAGTTTCCTGGTGATCCGATAATAAGTTTTTATGGTACCGGCGCGAAGGCTTATTATGTAAAGTCCATTAATAATGAATTAAAAAAAGCCAAAGGTATCAAAAAATGTGTTATCGAGAAAGACCTTCATCAGGAAGACTACCAAAGAATTGTTGAACGGGGTGGTTTGATATTAAGAAAGATGAAGACATTTAGAAGTGAATTACATAACATTTATACCAACATAATAAATAAAGTAGCATTGTCACATAGCGATGATAAACGTTATGTAATTCCCAGTTCAACCAAAACTCTACCTTGGGGGCATGCAGACATAGATTTTTACAAAACAGACCCGGAAGAAAACTTAGCAAATTTAGTCACCGTGTTGGAATCATTTCTAAGTCAGGACAGCACGTAATCTGGAAAATCCATATTTCATTATTTGTATTGTTTTTATTATTTCTATTAAACATACAACATTAATATGTAACGATAGTATTGTAATTTTTTTTTTTTTTTTTTTTTTTTTTTTTTTTTTTTTTTTTTTTAAATAAAAAACATGTATTCATTGATTGATTGCTTTTTTATTGAACCTTTATTTTAAAATTATAAATATAATGAAGTGTCGACAAATAACAAACTGTAAAAGTTATTGTTGAAAAATTTGTCTAATAGTAAATTAAACGCACAGGTCTACGAGTAAATGTTTAATGTGAAACAGGTTTGCTGACAAGATCCTCCATAGTCTTTTCAATTTTCAACATTCTAGAGTTAAGTTCATCACGCAGTTCGTCTTGCCTAAGTTCATATATTGCAATAACAGTATCATCAATGTATCCTCTAAGTTCTTGACCGGTTTCAATTAATTTCTTGCGTACGTAACCTTCAAGTTGGTTTCTGAATATATCTTTAATAACAATTGTTGAGTCATGTAAAGCTTTCTGCGTATCTTGCACACACTGAGCAAGGTTATTATCAACATAATTTCGGGTGGTCGCATCGTCTCCTTCAAGAGGTTCTGCTAAATAGCACAATCTTTTGCTTCCCATGTCGTAATCTCCATTAGGTGTAAGTTTAAAACCTATTCCTGAAGGACCTCGCATAAAGTTAAAATCCTTAAATTTTCTTTTGCGACCGAACTTATCAATAGTGTTTACTTCTGACATTGTTATGTGAGACTGATTTGAAACCATTAGATTTCACCCTAATATATGGTTCTATTTCATTAATAAACGGACTCTGCAGAAAAATATGGATTGCAAAACGTATTTTAGGTGATGTTTAATAAATACACATACAGATTCATTTTACTATTGTTTTATTGAAAAAAAATTAAAATATAACAAAAGATTGAGTTTACTTTTTATTATTAAAAAAAAATAAAAAAAAATAACAAACAAAAAATTAAAAATTAAGAAATAAAATACATGTTAATTTCTTCTGTACAGGTAAGCTTCTTCTATGACCCAATTTCTTCTCTGGATGGCACGTTCATTAATGTCCTTGTTTTTAAAATAACCTTGACAGGACCAAAAAAAAAATCCTTGAAAATTACAACCTCGAAAACGACCCTGACATTGACGGGTACTTTGACCTTGGCCTTGGCCTCGCATCTAACAAGTTTAGTACTATATTTATATGCTTCTTTAAAATAACCTTGACAGGGACAAAAAAAAAATCCATGAAAATTACAGCCCTGAAAACGACCCTGGTATTGCCGGTTACGTCGGCCTTGGCCTTGGCCTTGCATCTGACAAGTTTAAATATTATACTTAATGCATCGAACAAAAGGAATAAAAGCGGTGTAGTGGGGGAAATGGGCATAAAAGCAGACTTGCTGGCTCGAGCTCTTCACAGTTCGTCAGAACAGCAAACAGTACAGTGCTAAGAAAAAGTTAATTGTGTGAGTTGGAATATCGAAAATGTCTAGTGTACGGTCTCTTTTAGATGCTCTTGACGTGAGCTGCGGTTCACAGCAAGGCATGCTCGATAACATGAGTGGTTTAGAGGTGCTAAGTCCGGGGGTGTTCGAGAACTGGAATGGCGTGGAGCATGAAGATGCCGAAGACCGAGCCCTCAACGATGGTCGCGACGAGGAGTTGGTTCAGTCGGCAGCGCAATTCCTGGAATGCTGGACGGAGGAGAAAGAGCCAAAAATTAATGTGATTAGTGATGTGGTTGTGCGAAAAGCATCGCGGTCTAGGGAATCTTCTCCGAAAGCGTCGAAACTGCAAAAGCTCTTGACTATGCGGAAGTCGGAAATCGCCGATAAAAAAACATTTTATTCGGCGATTAAAGGTGTGGGACAAGGGAAGAAGAAAAAGTTTAACTTTAAGCGTCCCTCCACCCCTGTTCCATTACCCGACTTCCTAAAAACAGCACCGCAAGAGCCACTGTCAGTAGAAGTGGAAGTCATAGAAGGCCCCGATGGACCAACACCACCAACGCCACCAACACCGGCCAGCGTCGAGAATGTAATAGTGTCGGAGGTGAAGTCTTCCCCAGCGCCAGCACCACTGTCGCCGATATTGGGGTGCCGGAAACCCATGAAGAAGCGGTTTAAGCGGTGTTTTGAAGGCGATGAAGTTTCCGCTGCTTCGTCGTCGTCGTCGTCGTCATCGTCTTCACCAAATAAAACCGCGTCTTCTTCCGAGCCATCACAACCGGAGTGGGTCGAAGACTTCACCAACTCTCAGAAGACCAAATTGACTGACATTTATGCCATGAAAAAACGGTTAGTGAATGAAGTGAACGAGTGTGCCAGTGACATTATAGAACTTGAAAAACAATTAGAGATAAAAAAAGGTGAAATCTGCGCGGTTAAAAAGACAATTAGAGGACTTTAATAAATTATGTAGTAGGTGTTAGGTAGTTGTAGATATTAGCTTTTAATTTATAGTATTAAGTTTGTAAATATATATATATATATATATATATATATATATATATATATATATATATATATATATATATATATATTGTAGTTAATAAAAAAGTGTTTGATCAAATTTTTTATATTTTATAATGAGAATAAAAATGACTTGAAAATTTATTTTTGTGTGTTATTTCATATAGGCCCTGTCCCACATAATATTAGGTAATAAAAAAAAAAAAAAAAAAAAAGTGAATAATCCACTAAAACTACGCAATAGCAATAGTTGTAAATATTTTCTGATAATATTTACAAGTATGCTAAAACATGGTTCGGTTTATGAAGTTAAGGTTCTGTCGCCAGAACTTCTAATACTTTGTATCTCAATATTGTATGTTTTTATGAAAAAAACATAAAATATTGGTTACAAAGTATTATAACCAACTAAAACTACGATCAAATTATTTTGTGGTCCTGAAAAGGACCGTTTGGTTTTAAAACATGCGACTCTTTTATTGAGTTGTGGAGTCGCACGGCCCGTCATCATCATCAGCGGGGGTGGCGGTGCTGTCCTCTGTGTATTCGATGATGAACCGCCAAAGTTCATCCCATCTAGGATCGTTCGGCTCCCACTCCAAACAATTCTCTGTGGTAGAATCTACCACAGGGCATTGGATGGGTTGTTGTTGTTGTTGTTGTTGTTGTTGTTGAGTCCCTGACATGTTGAACTAAAATGATTGTAATAAGTATTGATGGTCGTATATATAGAGACAAATTAATGGTGGGGGGTGAAAACAAATGTCATATTACGTATTGAGACCAAAAGTTGTTTGTGGTCTCAAATACGAACGAACGATTTAGCTGGGTTCCACCAGCACTTAAAGTTTTAATACTTTGTATCTAATATTGTATATTCTATACATACAATATTAGTAACAAAGTACTAATATGTACTAAAACTACGATCAAAGTATTTTGTGGTCCTGAAAAGGACCGTTGTTGTGTGCCCTTAAAAAGGGCCAGGGAGAGTGTGGGGCTTATGGTGCCCCATCCTCGCTGGTCGACCACCAGCTTGACGAATCGCAGGGGCCTTGTGGGTCGTCGGGTGTTGGTGATGCTGGAATTTCCAGCACCGCATCTTCCGTCGAGTCCGGCTCTGGCTGCGGCGACGGAGTTTCGAGTCTTTGTAAGACCCAATCACCCGCGTCGTCTAATTCCACTAGACCCGGATCATGGTCATATACTAGCGGAATCGGCTCATCCAAGTCGTCCCAACGTAGGACGTCAATTTCAAAATCCACCTCGTCGTCGTCGTCGAAGACTTGCAGGTCTCCAACGTTGTCGGCTACGGTGTCATCACTAAAGATGGATGAGCCTCGGCTGGCGGGTCTTTCTTCCTCCATGTTTATCGTATGAGGGTTGATGAATATATGACTGTGTAACTGACCCAGTCTCATATATATAGAACTACCCCCACCCCACCAACGGATTCTAAATGTTATGTATTGGTGAGAGCTTATAGAATTATTGATTTTTTTCAAAAACTTTAAATAAGGAATTAGATTTGTTTAGACAATAAGACTTATTCTTAATATTTTGTGAAGAATACATTACAAAAAAAAAATAATAGAAACCTTGTTTGAACTGTTAACATTTTCATAGGTTCTCAAGCATATAATGGACTTAGAAAAAAAAAAAAAAAAAAAAAAAAAAAAAACCTCCCCCTACAACTTCCACATACTCCCGTTCGGCGGCCCTAGCCTCATAACTCGAGAATTTCAATTTTTTCGTCTAAATTTTTTGTCATTTTTAAGATTTTCCAAATTTTTTTTTCACCATTGTATTCTACTCAAAATTCTAGGTAATTAAAGTGCTTTTATTTTTTCTCTATCTTGAACGGTTCCCGAGCTACAGCGCTTTAAAGAATTCAAATTACTAACTTTCTATAACCCTTTTTTTCAAATTTCATTTTTTCGAATTTTCAAAAATACTACAATATGTAGAAAAAAGTTCTCTCTTTAATTTCCCAATACCGTTTTTCTCTAAATCTTCAACTTTAGCGCGTATTCAGCATTTTCAAAAAAAAAAAAAATTATAATTTTTTTTACACCATCGCATTCTCCTCAAAATTTTGGGCTATCAAAGTGCTTTTATTTTTTTTCTATCTTGAACGGTTCCCGAGCTACAGCGCTTTAAAAAATCCAAATTACTAACTTACTATAACCCTTTTCTTAAAATTTCATCTTTCCGAATTTTGAAAAGTACTACCATATGTAGAAAAAAATTCTCTTTCTAATTTCCTAATATCATTTTGCTCCAAAACTTCAACTTTGGCGCGCATTCACCATTTTTCAATTTTTTTTTGAAAAAATTTTTTTTTACGTTTTTACTATCGAGAAAAATGCTTGCTTATAGTACTCGATTTCCTCTATAATTTTTTCTTATAACTTTTTTTCCTATTCCTAACCGTTACTTTCCTACAAATTTTCTAAATCGTTGTTTTCATATTTTGCCTTAAAAATTTTTTCTTGTGTTATTTAAGCTCTTTTTTCCACTTAATAAACCACCATTTTCTAAATTCCCGTACTCTTTTCTTAAAGAGCGGGCTTTTCCGCCAGCTTTTTTTTTTGGTTGGGTTTCAAATAAATATAAAACTACTACTTCACTCATTATAAATTTATTGATTCAAGAACATTATTTTGTGTTACATATAATAGATACATTAAAATATAGATTTATTGGTCACCGAACCGTTTAATACATTATAACTAAAAAATGAGTCGTGAATAACTAATGCGTACACTTTAGTGTCTTTGGGGAATTTATTCTTTCTCGTTTGGAACTCCAATTTTACATCCACTGTCGATGAGTTAATCGCCTCTGGTTGATGACTGCAATTGATAATAAAAACGGGGTTTTTCATATATTCCGCGAACGTTATCATCGGATCGTTTATCTCGCGCCCGTAGTAGCTGCTTTGGAAGTTTTCGTAATTGTAATAGGCTGCTGCGTACAGTTTCTTGGCGAAATCTAAATTCCATCTTTCGTATGGATAAACGGTTGAATTCAGATACAGTCTAATGTCGCATACGTCGGCGTGGGTAAACTGGGTTGCGTTTTTTTCTTTCTTGTCGCAATTATTGCTGTCTTGAAACCCGACGATTATATAGCGCGGTCTTTCCAGACTTGTACTCGTTCTCAAGGCCCACACGTCGGAAGATGTTTGCCTTAAAGCTGGTAATTCGTACAGATCCCATTTACGATATGCCATTTGAATACTGGCATTGTTTCCTCCTTTATTAATGCGAGACAGTATTTTCAATTTTTGCTTGTCGTCTGGAATGATGTGACGAATTTTCCATTCGATTTTGTCGATACTAATTTCTGCCTCTACTTCGCCGACGTAACAATTGGTAAAAGTGCGAGCTATAATCATAATAAGCTCTTGTTTTACGTTGAAAACACCTTTTGCGTAATCTTCGGCGAATCCCATAAGATATTTTAAGGGTAATTTCCCGGAGAATACGTTACTTGCCGTGTCTACGATATCTTGGTTTGCTTCGTCGAGACCCCATCCGCACGTCATGAGAGATCTTTGTTGCAAACTTCCGAATGAAACCATGGTTTTTAATATCGTCGTAACTCCAGGTTTACGAACCACGGCGACCTGTTCACCTCCCATCTCGTAGCGAATTTCATCGAACAAAAATGCGAGGGCATTATTTGATAAAAAACATCTTTTCGTTGCGTCTATGGGTTTAAATTTTCCTTCGATATATATGTAACTTTCGGCGATATCCAGTATAATATCTTGAAAATTAATGGGGATACGGACTTCATCCGAATTGTTGAATGATGGAGATCCGTATGGTTTATACGTATGCTCTTCTAGACTAATAATGGAATTGTCCAAGATGGGCTCGGAGAAAACCTCTATTTTATCGCTGGTGGTGGAAATCATTTTCGCACTTTAAGACCGATTGATTTTAAAAATTTATAGTCTTCGGCAGATAACTGTTGAGATGTTTGTGATCTAACGTCTGGACGACGACTAACCTTGACGTTAACTCTTCTTTTACTTTTATTATGTTTCGGCGGTTCCCCCATCTTAGTCGACAGCACACACAATTGACGATTGAAGCAAAAACCCATTTCTATGAAAGTTTCTTCAGTTCCAATTTCACGATTATTTTCTCGCCTTGAAAATTGATTAGATCACCGCTATCGTCCAAGATGCGAAGAGTAATGTTGTCGATAAACTGACGTCCTGCCGGCATTAACGGCATATAAATATTATTTTGTGGTTCTTTACTGATTTTGTAACCGGGCTCCACGTCGATATCGAATTCGAACAAGGTATGACCTTCCACCGAATTCATATATGCTCCGGAAATTATATTACAATCTACGCGTATGATGCGTACTTTCATTATTTCCACCATCTCGGTTGATTCGTGCTTTTTGTCTCTTTTTAACACTGTATGATTAAATCCTAACATTTTACCGATACTCGCCTCTCCCCGGAAATCTATAGTATATTGGGATTTCAGTTCACATTTCAACGTATTATTATTAGCAACCAAGTAAAAGATTCCATCGTTCTTTTCTTCAGTTGAAATCCTCAAAGCCTCCAACATAGCTTTACCTATCTCATCTATTTCATAGGCCCCAGGTGGAATCTGCAATTGTATCGGCTCGGTGGTGTAACCCTCCTTCATGTAGGCAAACTTATTGTTGCTTTCGTCCACATTAAAAATTGAATTGTATGTGTAAAATCCCAGCAATGCCAGACCATATTTGTTTTCTCTATTTAATTCGACTGGTGGATAAAAATCGGCGCTTAAGACGCTCGAGTGTCCTGTTAGTGTGAACGTATAAGACATGACTAACCATTAAAACATCACACATCTCGGTTTTATTCTTAGCGGCAACATTTAAAAAGATTCATCGTCACACCTTTTCTCACTGCATTAGATAGTGATGTTTTTATGCTATTTTCTGCTTTTATGCGCACATCGCTGATTTTGCAATAACAACAAAATATTTTTCTAGCCGTAAGATCCTCATCAGTCATAACCTCGTTTAAATTGCTGCTGCTGCTGCTGAAATAATGTTTGCAACCGCACTGATATTTTAATATATCGATATCGCTTTTAAGATGCTCCGGCAACTTTTCCCAAACGAATGGAATTTCATTTGGGGCTAATGCAATCATTACTTCCTTGGGCATGTTTTCTAACTGTTTCACGGTCATTTTCCTTAATCCACCGGCTAGATGAAATGCTTTCAGTGATTGCAACATTTTAGTATAGTTATTGCGATCCATTTGCGGTGTTAATGGTGACGATGATGATGATGACATCTTTTACGCTGATGATTCGACAAGAAACTTTAAGCACAAATGTCCACACCAGACTGTTCCAAAATCCTGCTGACGATCGTATGTATAGTAAATAATTTTTGATGGTTCCGATCCCGTTTGTAGATATCGTACCAATTCGATCGGTGGGGGTAAATCGCCGAAGCTGTCATAATATGTTACTTTAGAATTATTTTTTCTATAAGCTACCCAATGAGTCCCTGCACCACGCGTACTATCCAAATTCACTATTGCTGCTTCGTAACGTCGAGGACCTTGTCTAGGTAATAAATCCCTCATATAAACGCCTCGAAAGTGTCCTATTCTTTTCTTTTTGGCATATTTTTCTATATCGATGTTAGATAGTGGTCTTCGAGGTAGGGATTCAATTAGTTTTTTGATCTACGATTTAAAAATAATCCCATACCTTTACGATATGGCTTTAGAAACAAACCATTTCCTTTCGATTTTAAATACAGGCCGGCACCGGTTTTATCTTCCCTGCTTTTTTTTACAGCTTTTATGGCGCGCACAATTCCCGCTGCCCCGCCGGCTAATGAACCCAAAGCCGATAACCCGGCAAAAATTGGTATTAATGGTAATATTCCACCAGTTTTAGGAATCGGTATTATTCTCGGTGTACGAACCTTCCTTTTGCCACCTGCCGCTTTTACCGATCTACGTGCTGCCGACAGAGCTATTTTAGATGCATTCATGACATTTTTTTCCAACACATTTTTACTTCCGGCTTTTAATAATTCCCTTCGAACTGCTTGTCGAATAGCTGTTCCGAAACTGGCTTTCCGAACATGTCGATTTTTATTAACACCTTTCCTTTTTGTATGACGCGTGCCTTTACTAGATGTTTTTTTTGTTGATAATGATGATGGTACACCCATACCAAAACGTTGTTTTCCTTTCATAATGTTTGTAACTAACCAAGCTGCTGTTTTTTCACCTAAACTGGAATCTTTCGATTTTACTCTATTCCAAGCACTTTGTTCGAGCTCGTAATCCGCTCGATGTCTCGCACTTATGTTGTCTTTATTATGTAAATAGGCTAAATCGTGTTTTTTGCATGCGGCATCCAAAGGATTAATGCCTGGATCACCTCTTGTCACACGTTTTATTACTTTTGTTCCGGGTCCGCAATATTGATAACCAGGAATGTGTACCTCGAATGGTAATTTATTTATTAACGAATTCACAATACCGTATCCAGTTTTGTTGGAAACGTGAGACCGTCCACTTCGTTTGACGCTCGGCATCTGAATGACAGTTTTTGTGAAAAATTGCCTATAAAATATCAAATTTTCCTAAGATGCGCGTTATCGATCTTAAACAAAAACTTCCTATTGACAATCTCGATGAAAAAGTCGGACTTGGATTTGAAAAGAAGATAATGAAGAGACACGGTCCTTTACTTCCTTCCTCTATTCGCGGCCTGTTAATTGGTCCATCCAATTGTGGAAAAACTAATGTCATGATTTCGCTGCTTACACACCCCCTTGGGCTACGTTTCGAAAATGTCTATATTTACTCGAAATCTCTGTATCAACCGAAATATGAGTATTTAAGGAAAATTTTAGCGCCCATCAAAGGTTTAGGCTACTATGCCTTTAGTGATTCCAGTAATATTGTGGAACCGTCCGATGCAAAACCAAACTCTATATTTATCTTTGATGATGTTATATGTGAAAAACAAGATGTTATAAGATCGTACTTTAGCATGGGACGTCATAAAAATATCGACTCCTTTTACCTAGCGCAAACATATTCGCGAGTGCCTAAACAGCTTGTGCGAGACAACGCCAATTTTATTATTATGTTTAAACAAGATGAGTTGAATATGAAACACATATTTTCCGACCACGTTTCACCGGATCTAACTTTTACTCAATTTCAAGAAATGTGCTCAAAATGTTGGGATAATAAGTATGGATTTTTAGTAATTGATAAAGACAGTGATGTGAAATCGGGAAGATACCGCAAAGGATTTGATAGCTATATATTACTGTAATAATAAGGGAAAATGCTCATTTGATTG
Source organism: Diaprepes abbreviatus (assembly GCA_034092305.1). NCBI lineage: Eukaryota > Metazoa > Arthropoda > Insecta > Coleoptera > Curculionidae > Diaprepes > Diaprepes abbreviatus. The sequence goes on along the minus strand of JASJET010000110.1, from coordinate 15,509,632 downwards.
TTGAAACGTCCTTTGTTAACATCATGAATAACGCGATCGACTTAAAACGTAAACTAGTGGAAGCTACCAATGCCGTCAGAAAAAAATTTAAACAAATTAAAGCGGCTAAAGAGTTTAATGTTGTGGAATTGGAAAAGTTTTACGAACCCATTTCTAAGCCGTTGACAACTATATCTGATGTGGTTAAGCAACGTCAGCAGCAGCAGCAGCAGCAGCAACAACAACAGCAACAACATTATCCAGCTACAAAGTCACATAGTCTCAGTACATCAGTGCAGTCGACTCAAATATCAGGTTTTCCCCAACCTACACATTCCTTTCAAACCTCCACACCTATTCAGCAGCAGCAGCAGCAGCAGCAGCATCGCATTTCAAAAGAAGATATTAGCCAATCGGTGTTTGATACACCCTCGACATCAACTAATACATCTCTCGCATCCGCTGACACCACAACTTCCGATACTTTAAACGCACACCTGAAAGGATTACGTTTGAAACCATCTCTATACGATACTGTATATGGTGTACGTTTTGGTTCAAAAACAGATCATAACAAAAATTTTATTGGTAATTTAGAGGTGCGTTTTCGAAATGGAAATATTGTCTTATACAAAAAAGGGAAAAATATTGCAGAATATGGTGGATCACCGGCACTTTATGATTTGTTATTTCTTAAAACACCCCCAAGTGTAGGCAAGGAACAACAACAATTAAGTGATAATGTACTTTCAACGTACAAGGAAATTTTGGAATCAACGAATGCTGTCTACAACAATTTTAAAAAAAGTGATGGTTTACGGGAGACCAGATGGAACAAATATTTACGAATTATTAAACCTCTGATAATGGGCACAAAATTAGGTGGTACTATTACAAGAAAAAATCTCTCGGAAAAACTACAGTTACCCACAAAAAAGAAATTATCTTCGAAAAAATTTCAATATGTCTACTGGAACAAAGCTAAAGAGTTGGTGGATCGTTTACGCTTGTTGTGGAGTTCCAAAATGGCCGGTCACACTGGACACGAAAATGAAATTATGTCAATCATAGAGGAATTACGAGAAGAAGATATAATATATTAAGCTCAATATTTAATGATATTATTCAGTTCTTCCTTCGATCTGAAACCTTTAGTATTATTAATAATATGGAGCCCAGTCTAGAAAAAATCAAGATTGTTAATGAACTACATAGAACGGCTAGAAAAAATTTTGTAAGACGGCGCACGATAATAAAAGGATACAGAGATTTGTGGCAAATTGATTTGGCTGAAATGCAACAGTATGCTGATGAAAACGATGGTTATCGTTATATTTTGGTCTGTATAAATTGTTACTCGAAATTTGTCTATACCAAAGCCATAAAAAACAAGACTGGTATAGAAGTTACTAATGCGATGAAAAGCATCATTGAAGAGGCATCATATACACCAACAAATCTGCAAAGTGATCAAGGAAAGGAGTTCTATAATACAAACTTTCAAGCCCTGATGAAAAAATATAATATAAATCATTATTCCACTTACAGCACAAAGAAAGCTGCAATTGTTGAGCGAGTCATAAGGACTTTAAAAAATAATTTATATAAACAATTCTCGACAAGAGGATCTTACAAATGGATACATATATTATCGGCAGTAACAAAAACCTATAACCATTCGAAACATCGCACCATTGGAATGAAGCCTGCAGACGTGCAAGAAAAAACACATATTAAAGCATATGATTATTTAAAAATTGTACCTAAAAAATTTAAGTTTTCCATGGGTGACATTGTGCGTATTAGCAAGTACAAAAGCTTATTCGAGAAAGGATATACGCCCTCTTGGTCAACCGAATTGTTTAAAGTTGTAAAAGTTAACGTTACAAATCCACCTACTTACTTGTTGGAATCGTTAGAAGGTCAGCCTATAAGAGGGTGTTTTTACGAATCAGAACTACAAAAAACAAGCAGTCCTGACGTTTATCTAGTAGAAAAGGTCCTTAGACAACGCAAGAAAAATCACATCGAACAATTATTTGTCAAATGGCTAGGATTTCCCAACCACTTCAACTCTTGGATAGATAAAGCTAATATTGTTTAAATAACATATTGTATGACTATATTTTTTATTTAAAATGTAAAATAAATAAACAATATATTGTAAAATAAAGTTTTTTATTTCAATCTTCATTATTAAAAACAATGACAATAAAACATCATACACATAAATAACATTTCAATATTCTTGGAGGGAAGGTCCAATTCACCGACGACTACGACGTTATCTTCAAGGCTATGCCACTCGGAGTGCGTTCTCCTATTCTTTAACCTGCTTTTTTTAGATTTTTTTTGAAGTCGAGTCGTACGACAGTGCGCTTAATGAGTCATTTAAAGGCTGATGATAGAGTATTTTCTGCATAACTTCAATTTTTGTTTTAAGCTCACTATTATTTTTGTATATCATGGGGAGGACATCCTTGTTAAATATGTCACATATTACAACTGCAAAATTGTAAAACTTTCTATTAACAAAGTGTTTTGTCACAGCATCGTCATCATCTTTAGGTTCGCCTAAGTTGGTTATGATTTTTCCACCCATATCATACTGCCCATCCGCTGTAAGTTTAAAACCAATCCCTTGTGGCCCAGATAATATATGATATTTTTCATTATATTTCTGACGACCAAATTTATCAATTGTGTTGTTTCCTCGACTCATTTTCAATCTTTACTAAACTATTTTATTTTTATTTGCCCTACTTATATTAAATATTTCAGCTGAGAAAAAGAAACACTGACTATGATCTACTGGGTTGGTATGTTTATAAAAGAAATAAAATAAAACTGTGATTGTAATAGATATTTATTTACAGTTATTTAATTGCACAAATACAAAAATTATAAAAAATTAGTTTTCCATGTCTTCGTTTTCGTTGCTCAAAATTCTATCCCATCCGACACTATTTCGATCGTCAACGTCTTGGGCTGTTGCTGTTGCAGAAACCAATTCATATTTTGCAGCAAGCTCACCTGGTAAATGTGGAATATTGACGAGGTATTCTTTTAATTCTTCTTCAACCATTTCAGCACAAAATGTATCCATGTCTATGGAACCATATAAAAATTTGTCGCACAAGTGTGCCCCAGCCATAAAATTGATTGTATCCCTGATCTCGTTCTTATATTGATCTTTGGTTACATCAATATGCGACCAATCATTTACGCTATCTAACATATCGTGAGCCCTATTTCTTAATTCTCTCCCCAACCAAAATATGTATCTATCTACACATTCGTTGGCGGTCGTCGTCGTCGTCGTCGCATCAGCAGACATCTTTAACAGAAATAATGAACACGCGTAAGTATTCTGACATGTGCAACTATATTTTAAATTTAATTACATCCTTTTTTTCAAACAATTTACATACAATTTACTCCAATGAGCCAAAACGTAATAATGTTCGAGTATTGTTTCCAAAAACTCTAGTGCCCTGCCCCAAATAAGTTAGAGTGTATTTATCTTTAGTTTTACTCATAATATCTACAATATCGTCAGGTAGTGTTTCGGCCACACGTTTTGGTAAAAAAGTCTCAAATGTGCTATTATCACCGTCATCGTGTAAAGCCACTAAAAGAGTTTTACCAAATCGTGTAGTCATTGAAACCATCTTTACAATTTTATACACTTTGCCTACAATCATTTCGGTAACCTTTTTTTTCTCTAAAACCTCGAAATCTTTGCTAAACATTTCATTAATTTCATCTAGAGTTTCTTTTGCAATACTCATTATTGAAAAAATGGTATATAAATCCAAAAATTACCGTGAATATAAAAGCACTTTCAGAACACTACACGAACACAATATTTGATGTTTATGCCACTGATATCTGCGACTGTTTGAAGTCACTTCTTCTCCCACGAACCTTTATAGCGAGGTTTCAAGGTCGAATTGTAACAATGGTGGGGGTAGCTTAACGATAGAAATAGTGGGAGGAGTATTCAAGGTCAAATGACGTCACACATTTAAATTGGTATAAGGATAACTTCAAGGACAAAATATAATGAAACAAATAACTACATTTTATGTACTTTATTCATTGATTTTTTTTCTGCAATTCTTCTATGCGTTTAACATTATCACCTAAACCTAATTTCCTTAATTTGTTCAATAATAAGTGTTTGTTTTTATTTCTAAGAAAATTCTTACAAACTATACTAGCTAAAAGACACACTTCGGCATGGTCCATATACTTAAAAAATACACTAAAGTCCTGAGCCTCCGAATCTTGCATTTCATATGCGTAAAATTCCGAACCGGCTGCAGAAATTAGAAATTCCTCGTACATTTCTCGCACTAAACTTTCCATATTAACTACTACTACGTTAAACTTAAGTCCTACACTCTAATTTCATCTAACACAACCGGATCTGCAATGAACCTAATCAGTTTTTCCAAACAGTCACTAAACCCCAACTTTTTTATCTCACGAACAAAGTCTTGTAAATTTATTGTTTTGCTGCAATATTTACGACATGCATTCGCAGCCTTTTCATATTCATAAGCCAAATCACAATAGCGCGACGCCCATTCTGCTCGACTTTTCATTGCATCATTGAAATAATTATTAGCCGTTTCAGTGAACTCATCGCCCAATTTTTTTACTGTCTCTTGCAAAGCACTATTCATATTATTCACTCATTTTTACATTCACGACACTTTTTTATTGCTGGTGGTGGCCCATCTATATGATGACGATATATTTGTTCATAGTGAATGTAACAGGGTAAGCTTAACTGTAGTTCCTTGTTACACCGATATGACGCTGGCAGCTTATCCCAAATTTGCCGTAAACTCAGCGTATCAACGCAAGTTTTTAAATATTCGAGAGGAAAAAATGCTAGATCCTTCTCTTCAAAATCACACAAACTTTTTAAATTACTCTGATATAAACAAATTACTCTGCCGACTTGCTCTATAATTTTTTCTTTAGATAGTTCCGTATCTGACATTTCACACTGAATGAATGCAAGTAGACTCACACAATTTATAGAACAATTTGCAAGGTCAAAATCATTTCAAGATCATCCCACACTATTACAATGCACAAATAACTACTTCAAGGTCACACACCCAAGATGACCTTCAACAAAGTCAAGGTCGTCTCGACCAAGGTCAAGGTCAAGGTCACACACACAACCTTGAACACAAGGCCAAGGCCAAAGCACACGTGCACTTTCAAGGTCAATGACAAGGACATGTGGGCGGGGCCAAAGAGGGGTGAAGCAAGGTCAAGGTCAAGGTCGAGGAGTGGGGGGATTGAGAGAATCGGGTTATGTTCACTACTAGATTACTCTTGCGTTTCCGTACGATTCGCCAAAAACCTTTCCCATCTCATAAAAAATTATAACTTTTCACCCTATAGGGATCAGTAACTTTTGAGTCGTTTAAATGTTTTCTTAAAAATGAAAAACTCAGCCAATTTATGATGACATAAACTATAAAAATCTTACCCTCTTTTAATATTTGTAAATAAATCTGCAAAGGAAATCCTACCCTGGTTATGTAATGAAAACCAAAAAGGTAAGTGCCAAGGGAGGTCTTAACATGTAATGGCAAATAATAGAATGTATTAAAATATTGGACGATTTTCCCATTATTAGGAAACAAAAGAATAATTAAATAAACTCACTATAATTTAATATATCGTTTGATAAATTGTAAAAAGAATTCGTACAATGACTGTTTTTTCTATTCACAAGAAAGAAGTAGTTAGATATCCAAGAAAGTGAATAGTTTTTTCACGGTCGTTAAAATTGTTATTCTTTTAGTCATAGGAAGACGTAGATTAGTTTGATTAACTGTTTATTATATAGAAAATAAATTTGATATTCTTTTTTTTTATTTGATATTTTAGAAAGCTATTTATTTATTTTTTGTTGTAAATTGGGTTTTACATTTTTACCAATAGAACGGTCACTAAGAGCAATTATATCAGTTACTTTAAATTTGTTATTCGTTATTAATTATAAGTTTCTCATTGTATATAATTCCGTTTTCTATGTATTTTATTAATATACTTAATTGTTTTGAGAAACTTGTTTTGTTTAATGTATTAAAAATCTTCACACGAACAAATTCGCGGGCGCGCCCTGGTGAACCTTCAGATCAAGAGATATCACCTGGCCAGCCAGTTAGCAGCCTTAACCGGGTCCTGAAGTCCTAAGTTTTAGTACTGGTAAGCCCTAAATAGCCTGTAATTGTGTGATACTAAATCTACAAAAAACCAAAAGGAGCGACCAGACTCTCAGGGAGCTTTTGCCTTTGTGATAATTATTTACAGGATTTTAAACTAGTTACAAATGAATATGTCACAGCAGAAGATTTTAGGCCTACCGAACTTACGCTACCAAAATATACCATTTGCAGGGTCTACGATCAAATGATGTGACAGAAGAAACGCCACTTTTTATATTTTTTGCAAAGATTTCGGTAGCCACTGCACAGATTTTGGCAATCAAAAAAATATTTCAGAAGTTTTTTAGTGTCTACAACATTTTAATAGTATATTTTTGAGTAGAAATAATGGTTTTCGATTAATATGAAAAAAGAAAAGATTTTTCGTTCTTAATTGTTAAAAAAAATTTTGCCAAACGAAATTTGAAATGGTAAAGACGGAGTCGCTTTGCATCCCTCATGGATGTATATGGAAGTCTTTATCTCTCGATTTTTTTATTTTGGTGAAAGTGGGGACAAGAAAATTCCTAACTATTAAATAGATCTCATTCATCTGAGATGGTTATTTTAAAAAGTAGTGAACTGCCAAGAATACAATATATAGATTTTACGTTAAAAGCCAAAAATTCTATTAGGATGCAATCCTTAGTGCTATTTTGTTATATTTTCCACTCTCTAGTACGATCAAATAATATTATGTTTTTTTTTCGCTTTCTGCTTATAAAATCAAAATTAATGAAGCAATCTGGAAGGTGTAAACAAATTAATTGTTAAGAATGAAAAAATGACCAAAACAATCGCTAGATTAAAATCAATCGGATCTTTAATAACGGGAAAAAAGTGGAAAAAGCAAAAAATTTTATCTCCCTCATTTTTGAAATTCTAATAGTAGAATTTTTATGCACTTTATACGTGCCAAGACCAGGCGCAATTAGTTCATTTGTTACACAATTATCATTTAAAATTTTTAATGTATTCAGTGCGCCCATATGCGTCATAGGTAGTCCGATTTTGATTATGTAAAAAGATTTTGAAAGTAGAAGTACCTATACTTCCATTTTTCGTCAACAAATCTGTGAAATACATAAAAAATGCTAGAAAACATAACCAATAATGGCCGAGCTCATAAAAGTGCTGAACCGCTAATCCCTCAAAAGTTGCTTTATCAGCGACGCTGCCCTTACTACTCCGCTTTTCACCACATTTTGACCACATGCCTAAGCAAGCTTCTTACAATAATTTGATGTTTTTTCACACCTTTTGAAAAGAATAGCCTGAAATCAACGTTTCAACTTGAAACCTGTGAAGTGTGGTGTTACCGGCGTATTCTTAGAATATCCTGGACGCACCATATCTCAAATGCAACAGTATTGGAAAGAATGAGAAAAAAAAATCAGAAATAGGGACTTCTATTACAGATAGAAAGATGGCATATTTAGGACACGTAATGCCCAACAAGTACAAGTTACTTCAACAGGGCAAGATTGAGGATAGAAGAGGCCAGGGCCGTTGCAGGACATCTTAGCTAAAAAATGTCAGATAAGTGGATTGCGACTGCAGTCAACAAAATTATATGGTCAAATGTAATAGCAAAGTGAATAATCTTTAAATGTCGTACATCGAAAATGCAATCAGATCTTGCTTTCTCCCCAAAATACCAAATTTAGTTTATTTTTAGTGTATATTTATGTAAATATATATATATATATATATATATATATATATATATATATATATATATATATATATATACACATATATATATATATATATATATATATATATATATATATATATATATATATATGTATATATATATATATATATATATATATATATATATATATATATATATATATATAAACAAATGGCAAAACGTCAAAATACTTTGTTATTTTATTTCCATATACGAACCTTAGAAGGAATAAGCTCCCTTATTATAAAACTTCGTACGCCTCTCACAGCTATATTTTCTACATGCTATCGACTTTAAATTCGCCTCTTTCATAATACACACTCGCATCAAGTCTTTGCTTCTTTAAAAATAAGCTGTATATGAACTTTACTCCCAAGAAAATAAAAAAAAATGTGAACCCTTATTGTGAGCCGTCGTTTATGCCTGTCACAGTTGAAATTTGACTCAATTATAATTCACACGTAGTCGCATCAAAACCAAAAGTTCGAATAAAAATACTATTTTCTTCTTTAAGAAGAGGGTCATATAAAAGCTGATTGTAGCTTATCGAGAAGATTAACAAGCAAAAGACAATTAGGAATAAATATTTTTAGGAATACTAAATATACAAAATTATTCAAATAAGGTACTTATTTAAAGTTTATTTAATATGCAATGAGATCGTAGGTGTTACGTTACCTTTAAAATTTAAAATATTTATTACCAAAATATTTTAATCGATCACTACCTTGATTTTTTATGATTTTTAACTTAAATGTTTCTGTCGCAATAAAATAGAACATCTTCATAAAATTCGTTCTTGGTGGTATCGTCCATTTGTATATATAAGCTTTACATTAACGTAGCATCGTCAGTGCATGATCTGAATCATCAAACACAGCTTCTAAGTATTTCATTCAAAAATTAAAATGTTTTCCAAAGTGATAGTGTTCTCGGGTCTTGTGGCAGTAATCTTTGGTGCTACTCTTCAACAGCAAGTACCCATTGTCTCCGAAAGTAACGAGGTGAATCCTGATGGTTCTTACCAGTGGAGTTACCAATCTGGAGATGGTTCTGCTCAAGAACAATCTGGACAACTTAAGCAACTGGGACATGACGCTGGAGAAGTAGTCCAAGGATCTGCTTCATGGACTGATCCAGAAGGTGGTCAACATTATCTTACCTACGTAGCTGACGATAATGGATACCAACCCCAGAGCGCTGACTTGCCTGTAGCTCCCGAAGTTCCACCAGCGATCTTGAGAGCTTTGGCATGGATTGCTGCTCATCCTGCTACACCTCAAAAACGTTTTTAAATTTATGGTGGAATAGATTGCAATTGTATTGCGGCTAGTGTGTTAAAATGACACCAGTGTACAGTTAAAAGTTTCTTTATTGCCTTTATATGAAATGTGGTCTATATTTATCCAATACTCAAATTGAGCCAAATACTGGAAACGTAGGAATAGAAAATCTTATTTTTAGTTTAATGCTGTTCCAATATGAAAAGTGAATGTATTAAATCAACACAGAAATAATGCTATGCATATGGACATATTTTCAAGTCAATAAACTACGAAATTTTTAAATATGCAAATGCAGTTGTGATAGTTTCTACTATGTTTGTAATATCTATTTTTATTTATTATAGAATGATCGCTATGAATATCTGAGATGTAGAATTTAATGTAAATATTACTTAAAATTAGAAGGATGTTCAGAAATAGAATGTGATATTAAACACCTCAACATGTAAATGATCTTTAAAACTTTTTTTTCCTTTTTAAGATACCTGTATTTTAAGACAAAGATCTTGTTCCGATACGGTTGAAAGGTTAAAATTGGATTAATGAATTCTTATTGCTATAAAATCATATTAAATTATATTCAACAGTTTGATTTAGTTTTCGTATTACGAAAACAGGTCAGAAAGTTGCAGATAATTTTCGCGACGTAAAGTTGTTGTAATGACTACTGAAATTTAGCCAAAATAAAATAAAAAATGAATATAATTTCTAAATAAATAACATGGTTCGACTATTTTCATCAGCAGTTTTACTTTATAGTAACAATAACATTCTTTAAAATTTCTGTATATAAATTAATCAATGAAAAAATGACATAAGCCAAAAATTACTATTGAGTTTTTATTTTGAAGGCTCATTTCATATTCTCAAATTACTTATCTCGCCTGTTTTTTCATTTTTTAAAAATAAATTAACTTTCTAAAAGAATATATAATTAAGTTTATGGCCCTGAAACGTAAAAAGTTGTGTTTTATTGTTAGAGAATTTCTATGTAATAGAATATCAGTGGTATTTTGGTTAAAATCTGCAGTGGGTTCTATATCGAGCATTTTTGAAATAATGAATAACAATACACTTTTTAACCGACTTCTAAACGAAGGAGGCTCTCAATTCGTCGACTATGCATTTTTTTATGTATGTACACCGATTACTCCGAAACGGCTGCACTGATTTGAATGAAATTTTTTATGTTATGTTCAGGAAGTTGCTTCGGTAGTCCCATATTTTTTTAGATGAAATTGGTGCAGTAAAATCCAAGATGACGCTTACAATATGGCTACAAAAAAATTAATTTTGTACGATTTTCTCCAAAATTGGTATGAAGAATTTTCGGGGTTGTACCTAACGAATCTGAAATTATGTTTAAAAAATTCAATATGGTGGATCCAATATGGCGGACAAAAAAATTTAATTTTTGTCTGATTTTCTCCAAAATTGGTATGGGGAGTTTTCGAGGCCGCACATAACGAATTCAAAATATTTTTAAAAAATTGAATTTGGCGGATAAAAAATCAATTTTGCCCATTTTCTCCAAAATTGGTACGGGGGAGTTTTCGGGGACGTACATAACGAACCTAAAATTATTTTTTTAAAATTCAATATGGCGTATCCAATATGGCGGACGAAAAAATCAATTTTGTCCGATTTTCTTCAAAATTGGTAAGGGGGAGTTTTCGGGGTCTCACATAACAAATCTAAAGTTGTTTTTTTAAAAATTCAATATAGCAGATCCAATATGGCGGGCAAAACAATTTAATTTTGTCCAATTTTCTCCAAAATTGGTCTGGGAGAATTTTCGAGGTCGCACATAACGAATTCAAATTGGTACGAGGGAGTTATCGGGGTGGCATATGACGAATCTAAATTATTTTGAAAAAATTCAATATGGCGTATCTAATATGGTGGATAAAAAATTATTTTTTTTAGGATAGCACATTGTGAATCTGATAATATTTTTAAAAATTAAATATGGCGGATTAAAGATTCTACATCTCTCGATTTTGTTTAAAGTCAGTATTGGGGGATTTTTGTTAGTGTTAATTACGAAATTAAAATATTTTTTGAAAAACTCATTCTGGCAGATTGAATATGGTACCTAAAAATTTTACATTTTTCGACTTTCTCCAAAACTGATATAGAGGGTTCTTGAAGGTGTAAATTATGGATTTAATAGTATTTTTTCAGGATTCAATATGCCTGACTAAAAATTTTACATTTTTCGATTTTGTTCACATGTGAAACTGAATCGTTTTTGAGGATGTAAATAGCGAAAATAAAATTATTTTAAGAAAATTTAATATGTCAGATGCAAAACGACAGTTCAGAAATTTTAAATATCTGGATTTCATCTAAAATTGGTACTAGGGGGCTTTGAAGGGTTTAGATTTAGATTAGATTAAGAAGTTAACATTATATTTGAAATTTCAATTTGGCAGATCCAATATGGTGGCTTGAGAATCTTACCTTATTCGCATTTTTTCAGATTTGATATTAGGAGGTTGGAGGTGGTGTATTGCGAATATGAAGTTAATTTTTTTTAACCATTAGGTTGATAAAATACAGTATGAGGGACTAAAAATTTTACATTTTTCGGTTTTATCTACAATTGATATTGCGGGGTTCTTGGGGCGTATAGTGGACTTACTATGACATTGATTGACACAATTTCATTGGTATTTGGATAACTCTAAGAATCAAAGAATTTTTAGTGGCTCATTTTAGGGTGATTTACAATTCTGGATAAAATGAGTACTTTTTTGCCACCTTGGAGTCATTGCGAGGTACACTAATCTCGCTTGGCACTTAGTTCAAATAATTTATGAATATCATAATGAATTCAAAACTAAAATCGAAAAATAAAATTTTTATAAAAAAATTGAACCGACTTCTAAAAGTCCGCTAAAAACTGAAAAATAACTAGAAAATTTTTATCAAATTGAAATTTTTTAAGTCGAGTATTTGTCTACAGTTTGTTGGTCAATACTGTTTCTAACTGAATTGTCGTTTAGAGATTTTTTAATTTCTAATTGTTCAGGAAAGTTTAGTATTTTACTTCTTGTTTCGGAATGGAAAAGTTGGGTATTATTTAAATCAATAAAGTTGTTATTGCCAATCCAATGTGTTGACATACTTGTGGATTTTTCATTATTTAATATGGATTTTTTATGTTCTTTCAATCTAGTGTTAATTTTTCTCCCACTTTGGCTTACATATACAACTAGGCAATCCTTCCCAACGAGTAATTTTATATTTTATAATATTAACAAAAACATTTTTATGAAAAAAATTATAAAACAGCATTACTCTCAGGAATGTTTTCAATATGTTTATACGACAGCTTTAAGTGTAAAATTGGCCCCATTTTATAAAATATTTTAATTCCCTTAATGTTTTGTAAAGCAGTACAGAACAATTTTAAAAACATTATGAAAATTAAGAAAAACTATTTGTTCACGATTGTTTCAAAATGTATTCATTTTGCTTTTGTTTCATCAGCTATAATGATGCACATTTTTAATTAGAGTGATTTATACCAGGAAGTACTGGCTATTAATCACAGCTGCCATGGCTGACATAGACGTCATTTTACAACTTAAATATGATAATTATTATAACTTTATATTCCTATTTTTCATATTTTCATTAAATTAAATGTTGTTGCAAAAATTAAATTTTAAATTGTTATTTTCATATTGTCGTAAGAGTATCATACTATAAAACAATTTTAAAATGATTCTAAAACAACAATTTACTTTTAATAACGAAAAAATTTTTAAAAGCACTTCAATATAATTGTTTTTTAAATGCAGAGGAAACAACTTTAAAATAATTTTAAAATATATTTATAACTGAATTAAAAATATTGCTATGCAATTTACTATAAAATCACTATAAAACAATTTAATTTTATAGGCTGTAATGTTTTATAAATTATTTATAAAAACGCTTCTATGATAATTTTGTGACTGTCTTATAACATATTTTATAATTTTATTATATAAAAGTTTTGATAATAAATTTATAAAACACTTTACCTGCCTACAACAGAATTGTATCCATTGAACCTCTAAAAAATCAGTTAGCATTTTGGAAGTAGTAGTAAAATACAAATTAAATAAAATAGTTGTGGAACCTTCAGATTATACAATAGGTTTACTGGTTGGGTTACCACTTATTTTATATATTCCTGACATGTCTGATTAGTCAATTTTATTTTTGTTGTTAACTAATATCTCGCCTATATTTTCTTTATTGACATTTATTGTTTTACATCTTAAATTGTATCATATATGCACACTCTGGTACTTCATTTAGAAGTGTAATTTAAAATTATTGTCTTTAAAATTATTGTCTTTCAGTATATTTACGCTATAGATTTCCTGTCATAGTAATTTTTTTAGGAGACTATCTATTAGGTTTTCTTTGTGTCTGTTATATTTTGAAATGTGTTTTAGGGTACAGAGTTCTTTATTAAAGTTTTCTTTGCTTAATAGAAAGATAACTAGTCCACGTATTAAGGCATGGAACGAAGATAATTTTTTTTGCCAAGATTATCAAGTAATTATTTAACTTTTTAATATTTATATACAGAAAATGTATTTCATTACTTTTTTTTTCGCCACAGTGAATTGAAGTTTATTATTTATGGAGTTTAAATAATACAGAAACGTATTTTGTCCAATAAATCACATGTTTCAGGAAATAATAATTAAGACGTTTTGCTCAAAATGTGTGAAAAAGATTGCTGATAGTAATGGAGAGATTGGAGAACCCATGGGGAGACCTTCTTGTCGGTAAAATTGAAAATAATTATGTGTAACGCATATCGATATACCATTCTTTTTTCAATTTTGATGATATTATTTACTGCTGAGTTGATGACGAAATAATAATAGGCTATTTTAGTTTTGGTTTTAGTTATAAACTAAAATGAATTTTTTATTGCGAGTGTATAATGAAAATTAATTAAATAGGGTAATTACTTACTTTTTTGTCTGTTTTATAACAAAGGGCATTAACATAAAATACAACTGATATAATGATGTTGTTTCCTTAGGTAGGCCATAAAGTAGAAGAGGTGAAGGGTTCATAATTTTGGTTCTCTAAATTTGGTTTTCGATTTTATACGGGCTGTTTTTAAATGTATTAATTATTTTTCAAATGAGATACCCTATATATTTTCGAATAATGTGATTTAATTTGTTACAAGCTTTTCAAAAATATGTAGCACATATATATTTATTATTAGTATTGAACCTTAAGTTAACGTTTTTAAAAGAAATTATCAGATCCTGTTAATAAGTCGTGTTCTCTGGGATTTCTGTCAGAATATTTAGATATTTCTCATATTTTTGTACTAAAATTTTCAGTTAATCAGTTTCTTCTTAATCATGGCAGGCTTTATAAATTTTAAGCAAAACGAAAAATTCGACATGCTCGTCTGTGATATTCAGTGTAACAAAAATGCAGATGAAGCGCTAGAAGAGTATTTCAACAGGTTAGAGAATGTTTGTGTTCTTTTCAATATAAAATTTATAAATGCCTGTAATTCGGAGATATCCAGAGAGGCAGCCAGATAAAAGAATGTTTTTGAGGATAAAATTAAATTTAAATCAACACGGTTCATTTTCTTAACCACGATCTAAAATCTAACAAGAAAAATCGTAATATTAATGGAATCAATGTATTAGCTTCTATTGAAGCAAATACAAGTAGTTCTTTCAGAATAGTAGAGAGTTCTGTCGGAGTTAATAAGTTAAGAGTTCAAACAATCTTAAAAATACCAGATTAAATGATATAAATATTAACTGATACAAAATTTACATCCTGGTGATACACAACGCCTAATAGACTTTTGTAATTGGTTTTTACAAAATATCAACAGAGAAAAGAATTTTGAAACAGCCGTTATATTTTCTGATGAGGCTTATTTTATCAGCGCCGGTATATTAAATCGACAGGATAGTGGGTTTTAGTCACAAGAAAATGACCATGTAATATTTCCACGGAAACGGCAAGGAAGGTTTGGCTTCAGCATTTCATGTTCTATACTTGGAACCAAAATCTTACATAATATTTATGAAGGCAGCCTTACCGCAAATAAATATTTTCAAATTTTTCCACACATTGTTCCGGAAATAAGAAAAGAAGTGCCCTTAATGCGACCTAACAACCTGTACCTGTAACAAGACGGAGCTCTAGCTCACAATGCGCAAATTGTAAGAGCCTATTTTGGAAAAACTTGTAACCAACTAAATCACATTAGCCAAAATATATAGGGTGTTCCATTTCAAAACGGTAAGTTTGATTAATTTCTTCAAAACAGTTGAATCTATAAGAATAACTAACTACGCCACTGAGCCCTAGATTAAAAACCTCAATAGTTCTATTTTTTAATTTTGCGATAAGTAGTTGCAAGATAACCGAGTTACGTGGGGTGCCTCAAAATGCATAATTTTCATAATCGCTCTGGATCTCCAAAACGAAGAGATTAATGAAAATTCTGTTATTGGCATCGTTCATTGTTTTAAAAAGTAACACAGTGCCACAAAAATCTTATCTTTTATTTTACTATTAACGGACATAATCGATAAAATTATCGATAATTGGACACCCTATACACTGGGATCACTAACAAAAAATTAAATGCCGCATAGAAAAAGCCAGATCTGTCTTTAACCGTCTCAGAAAGGTCTTGTGTAACATGAGCTTCAGTCTAGATATAAGAACACGTGTCCTGAGGTGTTATGTTTTCTCTACTCTGCTATATGGCGTGGAACCTTGGACTCTGACGGAAGCTTCAATGAAACGATTGAAAGCCTTGAAGTGTGGTGTTACCAGAGAGTGCGAAGAGAACCAGAAATAGTGACTACTATTACAGATAGAAAGATTACATATTTAGGACACAATGCGCAACAAGTACAGGTTTCTTCAACAGGACAAGATTGAGGTCATAAGAAGCCAGGGTCGTCGCAAGACATCTTAGCTAAAAACTATCAGACAATGGGCTGAGATGACGACAATCGGAATATTTAAAACAGTAGTCAACAGAATTATATGGTGAAATATGATAGCCAATATCCAAAGAGCACCTTAAGAAGAAGAAAGGGCTGCTAGAAGGGAATCTACTAGTTATGACTTTTTTGGACAAAATATATCAAGGAATAAAATATATATATATATATATATATATATATATATATATATATATATATATGGGTGTGTGTGTGTAAGAGAGAGAGAGAGAGATGCAATAGCAGTGGATATATCCACATTATGCCGTTGTAGTGCTGAAATCACATACCGAGAAGAAAGTCAAAACTGGTGGTACAGGTGGGCCATCATCTTGATGGTGGTGGAATAGGATAAATTGTGTTCCTTAGCAAACTGGTTGGAACGAAGTTTGCATTTACTGTTATATATCGTGTTATATATATATATATATATATATATATATATATATATATATATATATGTAATAGAAGGTTTTCGATATCCGACATAACATATATATATATATATATATATATATATATATATATATATATATATATAACAAATGACAAAACATCAAAATATGTTGTTATTTTGTTTCCACATATGAAGCTCAGAAAAAATGAGAACCCTTATTATAAAACTTGGTGTACGGCTGTCATAGCTATATTTCGCATGTACTATCGACTTGAAATTTACCTATTTTAGAACGCACACTCGCATCAAATTTTTGCTCGTTTACATGTATTATCCTTTCAGGCAGAAAAAAGGAAAGAATATATACAAACAGTCTATTTCGTGAAAATATCACCTTTTGGTCTCATCAGTGGAGCTGTATCGAACTGAGAGCAATATTCGCAGAAAACAAACGACATCACCGGCTTGGTGCGAAATTTTTAAAAAGTCAAAATTTCAGTAAGAAATAAAAAATCTATCACCTGTTTTTAAATGGTTGTTTATATGTATTATCCTTTCAGGCTGAGAAAAGGAAAGAATATATACAAACAATCTATTTCCTGCAAATTCCACTCTGGTCCTCTCTCCATACCCGTTTCGACCAGCTATCCTACTGACATACCTTGGAAGTTATATTTCATATAGCATTTGTTTCCTGCCAATGTTGCTCTCTGTTCGATACAGCTCCACTGATGAGATGATAAGGTAGTGGAAACGCGTATGGAGAGAGGACCAGAGTGGTATTTGCAGGAAATAGACTGTTTGTTTTTTTCCTTTTCTCTGCCTAAAAGAATAATACATATAAACAAGAATTTAAATACGGCAGATAGATTCCTTTATTTCTTACTGAAATTTTAATTTTTTTAAAATTTCGCACTTCTCAGGTGATTCATAGATATCATTTGACTGGCGATATTTTTCAGCCTGACATCGAAGTCGGCAGATGGCAGGTGTTTAATATCCTACCAACATACCTTGGAATTTCTATTTCATATAGCATTTGTTTCGTGCGAATATTGCTCACGGTTCGATACAGCTCGATTGACGAGAACATAAGGTGGTCGAAAGTCATAAAGACAGAGAGGACCAGAGTGGTATTTGCAGGAAATAGACTGATTATATAAATTATTTCCTTTTTTCTGCCTAAAAGGATAATTAATACATACCGGGTGTCAACGAATCTATTAGACAAGTCATAATTTCTAGAGTATTATGTGTATCAAAATGAGAATTGGTACAGGTAAATTTTATGTGAAGAGGAGAGTTCTCGCATATTTTCCACTTTCCGGTCACTTCCGGTTTCACCGGAAATGGCCCCGGTTTTGAATTCTTAAATAGAACACCCTGTATATTTTAACATCTTTGGATTTCTGAAACAATTCTAGATCAGAATGTGACATCTTAAAAACTTTTTACGTCTACTTCATTTTTTTAGAGCCACTTTTAAAATTGCATCTAGGTGGCCATGATTGGACGCAAACTAATCTAAGGGCCTTAGGTGATGTCAAAAAAATACAATCGCAAAGTTTTAGTGACTAGTATGAAAGACAGGAATTGGATTAAAAATTTAACAAAATTAACAAAAAACTAACAAAATAAACTAATAACTTAGACGACGCACTTAAAATATTTGAAAGTACAGTAGCTGAATTTGTTAAAAAGTTTAGTGTAGTAAATGTTCAAAGTGCATTCCTTCTTTTTCACGACACATTTCAGCTCGTTCAATTGTTTCTCTCAACACGTTTTGTAGCATTTGGGGCGTTATACTTCTAAATGCCAATAAAATTCTTTCTTCTAATATTTCAAGAGTAGCTGGGGCTGCTCCATAGTAAACCCTTTCTTTAACATATCCCCAGACAAAGAAATCGAGCACAGTAAGATCCGGTGAGCGGGCTGGCCACCGTACCGGACCATTGGTTGCAATAATTCGATTATTAAAATGCTCTATTAAATAATTAAGAACTTCTCTAGTATTGTGAGGCGGTGCTCCATCTTGTTGAAAGTAAATTCGCCGTAAAACTGCTAAAGATATATCACTGAGATGATTTTCGATTTCATTTTGAAGAAAACCTAAGTATCTAACACCTGTTAACGGACCTTGAAACAATATTGGCCCAATTATTCTGTTTCCAACGATACCAGCCCAGACATTGACGCCAAATCTTTCTTGAAAATTGCCCTCTCTCATTTCATGTTGATTTTGTGGGGCCCAGTACCGAGTATTTTGCTTATTGAACATACCATTATTTGTAAATCGGGATTCGTCGGAAAATAGAATAAAATCGATAAAATTTGGGTTAACTCTATGATTTTGAAGCAGCCAATCACAAAACACTACCCGTCTATCGCCATCCTCAGTATACAAATGTTGATGTAACTGATATTTAAATGCTCGATATCCATGCTTTTTCAGTATTTTTCTTGCTGATTCATAACTTATCTGCAGTTCTTGACTAATTTTTCTTAACGAAACTGTTTTATCAACCTCAACCATAGGAAGTACGTTAATCTCAGTCTCTTCATTTATGATAAACCACTGTTCCGCCTCTTGATTTCCTATTTGCCTAAAACGAGTCTCGACATACGGAAAATACTGATGGGCTGGATGTTGCCGATTCGGATATCTATGAGCATACAACTCGGCAGCATTCCTTGAATTTCTATGACACTCTCCAAATATTAATAACATATCCACTTTTTTACTTTGAGTATACATTATTTTAACGAAAATTTAAACTAAACTTAACGAAAATTAAGAAACTTTTACGTCTGTTCTTAGAGCGCATGTCACTGTCATTATCTACTTAAGTGAGTGCTTTGTTTTCCAAAGAAGACTTGATAAAAACAGTTGCAAATTATTATACATCATGGCTGTCCATGGCGCACTTGTCATAAGTAAATAAATTATCCAGTATTTTGCTTAATAATATTTAATTTCTGTTCTTATGTCTAATCCAATCGAAAATAAATTAGTACCGTTAGATTTGTCAAAGAATGCTTTTTTCGAAAAGTAGTTGTCAAAAAGGGGTCGCCATTTGAAAATTAATAGTTAGAAATGAAAACGTAATTTTGTCAACTTGTCTTATTCCTGTCTTTCATACTAGTAACTAAAACTTTGCGAATGCATTTTTTTGACATCACCTAAGGCCCTTAGATTAGTTTGCGTCCGATCATGGCCACCTAGATGCAATTTTAAAAGTGGCTCTAAAAAAATGAAGTAGACGTAAAAAGTTTTTAAAATATCACATTCTGATCTAGAATTGTCTCAGAAATCCAAAAATGTTAAAATATACAGGGTGTTCCATTTAAAAATTCAAAACCGGGGCCATTTCCGGTGAAACGGGAAGTGGCCGGAAAGTGGAAAATATGTGAAAACTCTCCCCTTCACATATCATTTACCTGTACCAATTCTCATTTTGATACACATAATACTCTAGAAATTATGACTTGTCTAATAGATTCGTTGACACCCGGTATAAACTACCGTTTAAATACAGCAGATAGATTTATTTATTTCTCACTGAAATTTTGATTTTTTAAAAAGTCTTTGCTTCTTTAAAAATAAGCTGCATATGATACTCCCAAGTAAATAAAAAAAAAATGTGAACCCTTATTTTGAGCCGCCGTTTTTGCCTGTCACTGTTGAAATTTGGCTCAGTTATAAAATACACGTACTCGCATCAAAACCAAGAATTCGAATAAAAAATACTGCTTCCTTCTTTAGAAAGAGGGTCAATAATAGGCCCATGCTAGATCAAGTGGGGTTTCATATAAAGGTTGGTTTTAGCGTATCGAAACGATAATAATAATTTGGAATAAATAACTTTAGTAATACTAAATATACAAAATTATTTAAATAAGGTACTTATTGAAATTTTATTTAATATGCAATAAGATCGTAGGTGTTAGGTTACCTTTACAATTTACAATATTTATTACTAAATTATTTTAATCGATCACCACCTTGATTTTTTATGTTTTTTAACTTAAATGTTTCTGTCGCAATAAAATGAACATCTTCATAAAATTCGTTCTTGATGGTATCGTCCATTTGTATATATAAGGTTACATTAATGGGGCATCGTCAGTGCATGATCTGAATCATAAAATACAGCTTCTAAGAATTTAATTGAAAAATTAAAATGTTTTCCAAAGTGATAGTGTTCTCGGGTCTTGTGGCGGTAGTCTTTAGTGCTACTCTTCAACAGCAAGTACCCATTGTCTCCGAAAGTAACGAGGTGAATCCTGATGGTTCTTACCAGTGGAACTACCAATCTGGAGATGGTTCTGCTCAAGAACAATCTGGACAACTTAAACAACTGGGACATGACGCTGGAGAAGTAGTCCAAGGATCTGCTTCATGGACTGATCCAGAAGGTGGTCAACATTATCTTACCTACATAGCTGACGATAATGGATACCAACCCCAGAGCGCTGACCTGCCTGTAGCTCCCGAAGTGCCACCAGCGATCTTGAGAGCTTTGGCATGGATTGCTGCTCATCCTGCTACACCTCAAAAACGTTTTTAAATTTATGGTGGAATAGATTGCAATTTTATTATGGCTAGTTTGTTAAAATAACACCAGTGTATAGTTAAAAAATTTCATTATTGCCTTTATATGAAAAGTAGTCGATATTTATCCAATTCTCAAATTGTGCCCAATACTGGAGACATAAGAATTTAAACTATCTTATTTTTAGTTTAATGCTCCCGTATAAATGGTGAATGTATTGAATCAACACAAAAATAATTCTATGCATATGGACGTGTTTTAATGTCAATAAACTACGAAATTTTTAAATATGCAAATGCAGTTGTGATATTTTCTACTGTTTGTAATATGCCATTTTTATTTATTATAGAATGATCACTATGAATATTTGAGATGCAAAATTTAATGTAATTATTACTTAAAATCATAAGAATGTTCAGAATTAGAAATGTGATATTAAACAACTCAATATGAAAATGGTCTTATTTTTTTCATTTTTAGATACCTGTATTTTAAGACGAAGATTTAGTTCCAATACCGTTGAAAGGTTAAAATTAGATTTACGGATTCTTATTTCTATAAAATCTTATTAAAATCTATTTAACAGTTTAATTTAATTTTCGAATTATGAAAACAGGTCAGAAAGTTGTAGATAATTTCCGCGACGTAAAGTTGTTGTAGTAACTGCTAAAATTTAGCCAAAATAAAAAAAAAATTAGTATAATTTCTAAATAAATAACATAGTATGAATATTTTTGTCAGCAGTTTTACTTTATAGTAACAATAACACTATTGAAAATTTCTGTATATGATTTGTTTGAAAATAATGTAATATTTCAATAATTAGTTACTGGAAAAATGACATAAGCCAAAAATTAATATTGAGTTTTTATTTTGAAGTCTCATTTCATTCTCTAAAGCTCCTTATCGCGCCTGTTTTTTTACTTTTTAAAAATAAATTAATTCTCTAAAAGAATATATAATTAAGTTTCTAGCCCTGAAACGTAAAAAGTTGTGTTTTCTTGTTAGAGAATTTCTATGTAACAAAAATATCAGTGGTATATGTAATGGAATCTACAGTGGATTCTTTATCGAACATTTTTTAAATAATGAATAACAACACAATTTTTGGTTTTAAGTGTTTCCGATTTTGATTAGAGTATTACCCTACTTATGTTTGGCCTTTTTAGGACTTTCTCAAAAGTAATATACTAAGGTTAAAAAGTTAAAAAGAGATTCGTTTGATAAAATCTACCTAGTTTTTAAATAACTGTTTACAATTGGGGTAAAATGGAGTTCCCAGCTGTTTGTAAGGATTTGTCTATAGTTTAGGAATCTTGAAAATTTTGTTGATCATTAGTGTTTATAACTGAATTGTCGTTTAGAGATTTTGTAATTTCTAATTTTTCGAGCAAGTTTTTTATTTTTTGTTTCGGAATGGAAGATTGTGTATTATTTAAATCGATAAAGTTATTATTGTCAATCCAAGGTCTTGACATACTTGTTGATTTTTATTATTTAATACGGATTTTTATGTTCTTTCAATCTAGTGTTCATCTTTCTCCCACTTTGGCCTATATATATAGTTTGGCAATCCTTACAACTTATTTTATATATATCCCTAACCTGTCTAATTTGTCAATCTTATCTTTATTGTTAACTAATATTCTTCCTATATTTTCTTTACTGACACTTATTGTTTTATATCTTAAATTGTAACATATATTGCAGACTCTGGTACTTAATCTAGAGGTTTAATTTAAAATTATTGTATTTAAAATTATTGTTTTTCAGGATGTTTACGCTATAGAACTCCTATTTTAGTAATTTTTCTGTTACCTGTTTAAGAGACTATCTATTAGATTTTCTTTATATCCGTTATTTTTTGAAATCTATTTTAGAGTACATACTTCTTTATTAAAGTTTTCTTTGCTTAATGGAAATATATTTAGTCCATATATTAGGGCGTGGAATGAAGATAATTTTTTTTTCTAGATTATCATTACATTATTTTTATCTTTTTCCACAGTGAATTAAATTTTATTATTTATGGAGTTTAAATAATTCAGTAAGGTAGCTTGTCTAACAAGACACAGGTTTCAGGAGGTAATAATTAAAATATTTTGTTCAAAAGTTGTGATAAAGATTGCTAATAGTAATGCAGAGATTGGAGAATCCATGGGGAGATTTTCTTCTTGTCGGTAAAATTTCTTGTAAAATTGGAAATAATTCTGTGTAACGCATACCCATATACCATTCTTTTTTCATTTTTAAAGGTATTATGTACTGTTGAATTGATAATTAAATAATATTAAACTCCTTTATTGCGACACTTTTTGCATTTTTAGGAAGTTTTAAATTTTTGGTTTTAATTATAAACTAAAAGGAATTCTTTTTTGCGAGTGCGCATTGAAAATTAGTTAAATACGATAATATTTCATTTAATTTTTTGGCTGTTTTATAACAGGAGCTATTAAAGTAAGATACAACTGGTGGAATGATATTATTTTCCTTGTCAATGTTAGGTAGGCCATAGAGTAGAAAAGATGAGGAGCTTATAGTTTGTTTCTATAAATTTGGTTTTCTATGATATACGGGCTGTTTTTAAATGTATTAATTATTTTCGTTTGGTATTTTTTAGTGGAATCATTGTATAACTCTTTGACGATACTGTCTTTTAACAATGATTGGAGTTTATTTGTATATTTTGCTTTGGTTAATATAATAATAGTTTTACATTTATCTGTTTTGCGCAGAATTAGGTAATTTTTTGTTGTTTAATATGAGGCCAGTGTCTCCTTTAATATTATTAGGTACATAAGGATTACTAAAGAGTTGGACTATGTAAATTTTATCATGAAGATTTTTTCACTAGAGTTTAAAGTTAGTTCTTTGGTTACTGCTAGGACTTCCATTTCTTTTTACACAGTGAAAATTTCCTGTATTTTTAATATATTGACAGAAAACTTAGGAAGACAATCAACGAAAAAGCTAATTCACACAATATAACAAAAGTTAAACAAATTAATAGCTGAAAAAAAAAATCTATTGTCATCTTAACTCCTACTTTACAGAATGAATGTCAATAAATGTATCGAACATTTTATTTACTGAAAATAAAATAAAATTACTGGAAATAGGTCTAAAATTTTTTTCCACTAATACATAAGAGAAAAGAAATACAAGTACTAGCCGTAAACACAGAGCTAGCTTTAAACCCTATTGAA
This sequence comes from Diaprepes abbreviatus, assembly GCA_034092305.1. Classification (NCBI taxonomy): domain Eukaryota; kingdom Metazoa; phylum Arthropoda; class Insecta; order Coleoptera; family Curculionidae; genus Diaprepes; species Diaprepes abbreviatus. The sequence goes on along the minus strand of JASJET010000110.1, from coordinate 15,485,263 downwards.
AATATCACCGCATATGGAAAAAAACTGATATTACTAAATTCTTTAATAATCCATATATAGCCAATAACAATAAAGAACAAATTGATCTCAATAACAATATAAAAAAAATATCAAAAAATAAACTAGTTCTGTGCAAAGCAGATAAAGGTAACAGAATTATAATATCAACTAACACAGAATAAACAAATGAAGTCAATCCATTGTTACACGACAGTACTATCCAAAAGCTAAACAATGATCTAAATGAAATATACCAAACAGAAATAATTAGCACACAAAATCATCCCACATGTCACAGAAAACCAAATTTATAAATACAAGACTATGAACCCCTAACTACTCTTACTCTATGGCCTACCTAAAATTCACAAGGCCCCTATTAGGCCCGTTATATCTTAAGTTTATGTAAGGGACAAATATTACCACTACCTTCTAATTTTTAAGCCACATTCACAATAAAAAAGTCATTCGAGTTTATAGACAAAAAAAATTTTGAACTTCCCACAAAAAAAATTATCTCTTTTGATGTTATAAGCCTTTTTACCCCTATACCAATCTCTCCTTCACTATCATAAATCTTTATAACAATTCTTTATAACAATTTTTAAGCAAAATATCTTTAACTCTAATAATAACTTCCTGAAACAAGTTTTTTATTGGACAAGATTCGACGATGTTCTCTCTATTTGGAATGGTACATAAAGAAATTTAGACCAGTTTTTGAATTATTTAAGCTCCATAAATAATAAAATTCAATTCACTATGCGACGTGATCGTCGTCCAGAGAACTTGATGAAAGGTCAGGATGCGGGTTATCTTCGACGTCTTCACGACCCTCTCAAAAACTTTTTGTACGCGACATTAAATCTTCCTGATATGCCCTATTTAACATTTGCTTAAAGTTGGTATGCAAAACACTAATTCTTTGGTTAGTTGATTTTGGCATAGCAAAAATATCTAGGAAACACAAACAACATTCAACTATAACCCCTGTTACTTATTTATTAATATGTGTAGTGCAATAAAATTTCACACTATTATGACTAGTAATTACTTTGTTTGTATTTGTGTGCCAAAAGTAATATTCAAAAAAGTTGAAAAAACCATCCGTCCTTCTGAGTTCATATAATGCTACTCCGGGAGAATGCTAGAAGTAGATTGAAATTTGACGTAGTCAAATAGGGAAAATGTGAAATTCTAACTCCAAATCATAAAAGTGATTTTGAGGGTTAAACGTATCAAATCTTTTTATTAATGTGATCAAAGAGAAACTTATAAAATTGGTAATCTGTATACATAACAGTTCGGATGCGATTGCTCAGCAAACGAAGACAATAGAGCATAAAGACAGTGTCGTGAGCAAAGACAGCAGAGAGAGAGATAATTAGGTTAGTTCAGGTTATAAATTATAATTAATCAAAATTATATAAATAAGTATTTCAGCGTTGTTTGGAATTCTGTCCGAGAAGAAAAATTATATTTTTATATAACATTTTTAGATCTTAAGAAAGGATGGTGAAAGTTAAAAATATAAGCGTATCGGGATAAAATAGGAATGAAAAAAATAAATAAATATCCTGAAAAGCGTATTCGGTTCAAGCAAGGCGGTAACTGTTAGTTTAATATAAAATAAAGGTTATTTTAATTACTATTTTTTCTAAAAAAATTTTCAAACTACTCTTGAAATTGTTTTATTGTAAATATAAGAATTCGCCAGCCAAGTTATGACACTCAACTTTTCACAGTTTAGCGTGTTCTCTACTGATATTTGATTACATGTAAATTATCTTAAAACAAATCAAAATTGTTTACGTCTGGAAGATAGAAAACTTAACTTTTTTTTTGAATAGTTTAATTTAAAGAAATGGACAAAGAAAATCGATAAGTAGTTTTCAGATATAAAATGAGACTTTAAAGTCAAAAATTATTTTTACAAAATAACCTAATCCAACTTCAAAAAATTGCCCTAAAAAGTAAAAAATAAACAATCTATTTTGAATTGTAATTACTTAATAATTATAGAGGTTGAAGGGCTTATTTTGAATTAATTTTTAGTAAATTAATATTTTTAATGAACTATCATTTAGTCATTCAATCAACCGACTTCTTTTTTATATCATATTGTATTGTTTACATATCCTTTGATCTGTGTTTATTTTATCCTTTCTAGTGTTAACTGGTCTTTAAAATGAGTAATCCCAGTAATATTTCACGAATGCACAAATGAAATAATGAGATAATGTAAAGAAGGCGGCGGTTAAAAGCAAAAAAAGAGAGTTAACTAACAAATAACTTTGTCTCAGTTCTTTCAGTTTTCAATCTCTCTACAATAAACTTACCGCGGAAATATTTTATCTAAACCCTCGTGTAGGCACATCAATCGAAAATAATGGGCCAACATGTCCACTTTTCCCAATTTGTTAATTAATTTTTAACCTCCTTGCATAAGACTACTAAAAATATGTTATACGGAGTTTTCTTGGTTATACTTTCTGCAATATGCTAAAAACCATTTAAAAATAATTTACTTCTATTAAAAGTTATATGCAAATAAAGTCGATTAAAAAGTTAAAAAAATTTTAGTATTTTCAATATATATATATATATATATATATATATATATATATATATATATATATATATATTGCTGCGGATTTTTAGTTCAATTATAATCTTAGTTGGCTTTGATGTTTTACCCATAGCGGCTATGTCGGCATTGAAAAACAATCAAATGCTAAAGAAATGTATGAAACTGCCACTATTTGAAAGTTATTAATAATCATGCCGGGGCGCTTAAATTATAAACTTTTTTATTATTTATGGAGAATGTGATAGAGTTATATCAAGACCATATGACACATTTGCCAATCAATATCCACAAAAACAGAAGCCATCACAATGTGCTGTTAAACAAATTATCGAAAATTTTAAAAACTTTGAATCCGTCAAGGCAGTAGAGAAAAAAAATAAGCCTCTTGTTAATAATCAGAATATTGAAATTACTATTTTGGGAAATATCTCTATATATCCATCAACGTCCATGAGACAAGCTGCTTTAGAGACAGGATTATCCAAATAAACAGTTCATAAAGTATTATGCAAACATAAATTTCATCCGTACACATTTTTCTCGGTTTAACATCTAAAAGAAACTGACTTTTCAAGACGAGTAGCATTCTGTGAATTTAACATAACTTCGAAGAAAGGTAACAATTTTTCTCTAGACCATATCATTTGGACAGACGAAGCTAAATTTACAAAAAATGATGTCTTTTTTCGATACAGTTCCTATTATTGGAATGATTCAATTTTATATGTGTTTAGGGAGCATAATTTTCTCAAGAATCCTGGCAGTTTAACATTTATTGATTAATAAAAATGATGGCCTTGTAGCACTAAATTTTTATCAAGAAAATTTATATGGTAAGTTAGACCTCATTGAATCATTCTAGATATAAAATATGGTTATTAACTTTTAGGTGAAGGCTATTTGAACATTTTACATAATTTTGAAATCGACTATTTAAACAATTTGCCGCTCGCTGTTCATAGAATCCTGTTTTACCTTGATGGCGCACTACATAATCGATAATTTTTTGCAAAATACTTTTTTTATTTGGGATACTCTTATAACAAAATTTAGAGTTCTCTAATTTAAATTTTTTTCTTTCTAAATTAAGCGTTCATTGATATTTTGATGTATCCAAAGTTCTTAAAAATTTCGATCATTTGTTTAACAGCAAATAGTGATGGCTTCTGTTTTTGCGAATATCGAATGGTAAATATATCACATGTTCTTAGTACAATTTTTTTTACTTTTTCCATAGATAATAAATACATTTAAACAATTTTCGTTTGTATAATTTAAGAGCCTCGGGATGACTATTAACAATTTTCGAATGATAGGTGACAGTTTCATAAATTTCATTAGCATTTGATCGTTTTCAATACCGTCATAGCCAGCTATGAGTAAAACGTCATATCCAACTAAGATTAAAACTGAACTAAAAATCCTCAACAAAATCGCCACATAAAGATATTAAGTTGGCAATATTTCGAAAACTAAGAATATCACACAACCTTACTCTTATTTTTAATGTTAAATAACATAAAATTTGAAAATTTGGAGGTTTCAATTTGAAAAAATTTACTTTTGATGATTTCTCCAATTTAATTTTTAATCTTATGTTTTGAACACCCTGTATTATTAATTATCAAAATATTATAAAAATCTAATAGATTAGGCGCTTTTCAACAAAAAATTCAACACAAAGGCTCCGTCTTACAGGAAAAATTGATTATTATTTTAGGGCCTGCAAACCTAATTTTTGACATAAGAACTTAAATATGTTAATCATATCATGTATTCAATCACCATACGCACTACTTTATAAATATTTGTCAAGTATACTTAAGAATATAGCTCATAAAAATAACTACTACATTAAGGATTCATTTCACTTTAAAGACAAATTAAAAAAGATAATTATACCTAACGATTATATACTTATATCACTGGATGTAATCTCACTATATACAAACATTCCAATATCTCTTGCTATAAAAGTCATTAAAAAAGTGGAGCGAAATAAAAAAAATATACTGACATTCCTCAAAATGAATTCCTTAATGCAATAGAACTTACAATAAATTCTACCTATTTCTCACATGAAAATCAATTATAAAAACAAATTGAAGGATGTGCTATGGGATCAGCAATTTCAAGTATCATAGCACAAATAGTAATAGAAGAACTCGAAGAACAAAGTTTAAAAAAAATCGAATATGAAGTTCCCTTCTTTTATCGATATGTTGCTGATTGTATTACTGCAATCCCAAAATATAAAAGTAACGATATCTTAAGACAATTTAACAACTTCCATAAAAAAAACTTCAATTCACCATAGAAATAGAAGAAAACAAAAAAATTAATTTCTTAGATGCGTAGGTTAGCATCACAGTGATAATAACATAAAAACAGAATGGTATACAAAAGATACATGGTCATCAAGATATATACATTTCAATTCATGTCATCCTATCAACCAAAAAAAATCTGTAGTGATAGCCCTTGCCGGTCGAGCAATACAACTATCTGATCCAGAGTTTAGAAAAAAATCTATTGAGAAAGCAAAAAAAGCCTTTATACTAAATAAGTATCCAGAATATCTAATAAATAAAATTTTCAAAATCAGAATCAACATGTTTTATAACACTGAATATAGAAACAACAATAAAAAATATATCTCTCCCTTTTGTAAATAGGCTGTCGCAGAAATTCCAACACGTCTTTAAAAAATACTACTTACAAGTTGGGCATAAAACTTACAACCTGATGTCAAAAAACTTTTCTCAACTAAAATCAAAAACCCCAAAATTTAAAAAAGCAATGTCGTGTACGAAATTCCATGTGGAGGTTGCCACGCTTCATACGTCTTGCAAACGAGCCAATATTTGGAAAATAGATTAAAAAAAGTCACAAGTATAACAAGAAAAAGACTACCGCATTGACCAATCATGAAAAAAAAAGAGCCATCGGTTTAATTTCAATAACACCAAAATTTTAAAAACAGAGAATAACTTAAATAAAGAGAATTTTACGAAATGGTGGAATTTCAAAGATTGAAATCTGCAGTAAACGACAAAAAAGATATAAATAATTTAACTAGATTATACATTCCACTACTTTAATGCAAAATATCAGTTCTTTGACGTCGATAAAGGCATATCAAAATGTTGTTAATAATAAAGAAATTTTTGGATGTGCTGTTGGTGTTGTAATTAGTTTTTTTTTTTTAATTTTTTAATTTTAAGTCTTATGTAATATGTGCATGCAAACCATTTGTTTTATTTTTTAATCAATATAACTAAGAAAATAATGAAGTTGCCAATAACATTACAAGGTATGTTTTTGGTTTTTGATTCTTGTGTTTTTGTATATTGTATATCCATTCTTTTAGTTTGATAAAGGCTGAAAACTAAGGCCATGTAATGGAACAAATATTAATTATTTTACACTGTTCAATGTGAACTATATGCCGTTAAAATGAATAATTAAATAATCACTCTGTGAATAGATTTCTCGTGGGAATAGGGTAGTTAAATTTTTTTATCACTATCCAAGAAAGTGTAAAGGAAAAATAAATCAGTTATCGAACTTAACTTTTATTATCTTTGTCGTTTAAAGGTTTTCTTAAAAAATACATAAAGTCAGTTAATTTATGAAGAGGTAATAAGACCCTGTCTTAGAATTGCCTATAAATCTGTCTAAGTAATCCTGCCCTGGTTATGTAAATAAAACCGAAAGATAAGGGAGGTTAATAACATATGTTATATGCACAAACCATTAAAATGTCTTAGAATATTGAACGATTTTCCCATTATTAAGAAACAAAAAAATGATCAAATAAACTCACTATAATAGAAATTATCGTTTGGCCATTTGTAAAAAGAATTTTGAGTAATCACTGTTTTTTCTATTTACAAGAAATAACGAGTTAAGATGTTTATTGCCAAAATAGCCAAGAAAAGTGAATAGTTTTTTTTACAGTCTTTAACATATATTCTTTTCTTTATAGGAAGACATAGGTTAGTTTGTTTTACTACTCTGTTATATAAAAATTAGGATTTAGACTCTCAGAAGCCAATTCGGGAATCGAGCATCCGGTATAGAATAACTAACGCCCTCAGCACGTAACGATCGAAACCTTCGAACTTTAAGGGAAAGAAATTGACGTTTACAGGGTTCCATCGAGTAATATGGGTAGAAACGGGAAACAGAGGGGTGTCGAGGGGGTGTAAGATTCGAAGGCACTCTTTTAAGGAATAGTAAATGTCAGTCATAATTTGAATGTCGTTAGAACGGTACCGTGAGTATCAGTGCCGTAGAATAATTACGTCACGGGAAAGAAGATTATCTTTGTTTAATTTGGGAAATTAAGGGATTATCGTGTGTTATTTTAGAGGGGCATTTCGCGATTTTCATACGGTTCGATTAAGTAATATAAATAGTTGTTTTTCGCGTTTTATTTCTTTTTCTGTTTAATATTTTAGTAAGCTATTTATACGTGTCTCTTCAAATTGGGTTTTACATTTTTGGTTAACAGAACGGCCAAAAGGAGCAATTGTGCTAGTTTTTTTTTTGTAATTGTTATTAGTTTTAAGTTTCTCATTGTAAATAATTCGTTTTTCTATTTATTTTTGTTAAATAGATTTAAGTGTTTTGTGAAACTTGTTTTATTAAATTTAATTAAAACCTTCATGCGAATTAACTTGCGGGCGCGCGCCTACAAAACAAGAGATGTCTTCTGACCAACCAATTAGCAGCCTTTCCTGAGTCCTGAAGTTCTGAGTTGTGGTTGGTAAGCTTAAATACCGTAGTTGTTTGGTACTAAAGCTGCAAGAAAGAAGTTGAACCACCAGACTTCCAGAGTGTCTTTATTACTGTAAAATTTAATTATAGGTTATTAAAATAGTTACAAATGAATGTGTGGCAACAATTTGGTTATGGATAGACTGGCCAACGCTACCTCAATATGTTATTGGCAGGAGTCTCTGATCAAATTTTGTCACAGCCGAAACGTCGCTTAGCCTGTTGAGAATCTTTTAATTATATGACTGAATATATATAATTCGAAGAATTATTATTAATGACCTGTACCCAAGTATAAATTTCTTTATTATATATATATATATATATATATATATATATATATATATATATATATACTTAAATAAATATTGATCTATATAATCAGAATTCGATACACTAAACATGCTTCTTAAAGGATAGAGGTCTAATCACTCGGCATCAGCAAACAAATTGACCACTAATTTTCGAAGTTTAGCAGGTATTGCACCAACAATCTATGTCCGTATAGCCGAGAAGCCTATTTTATTTTAAAATTATGCAGACAATACCTTATCTCTTTTTTATATTTCTTAGCCGAAAAATCAGACAGCGCTCTCAGAGGGAGATCATTAGTGCGACACTTGTTTAAACTGCGAAAATTTGCGTTCCCTGTGCTTGACGATGCCGAATGCTGCGACCTCTACCCTTTGGTAGCATGCTCCGTGCATTGAGTTTTGATATATTTCTACTTTTATTTTATCGAGATATCGCTATTCGTGTCTTGTTTTCTGTTTTTTCGTTTTAAAAGTAGTAGATAAGGCACGACTGCGAGACGATAGATTGTATCCTGATTAGTCCTAAATAAGGACAAACTAGCGTTGTTGCCATTTCCGGGCCCCGGAATTTCTCTATTGTTTAGGAGTTCTCCGCACTTTTTAATACGAAAGTAATGTTTACCAACAATCTATGTCCGCACAACCGAGAATTTTCTGTTTTATTTTAAAATTATATGGATTATAACTTATCTCTTTATTATACAATGACGGTAGAAAACCTGGAATAAATTTGTTATTTAAAAAACGCTGAGCATTTTAAAAAATCGCTCGGACACTTCAACTTTGTTATTTTTTTCAGTATATTAAATCAAACAGGGTGAGTTAAGAAAAGCTGTTCTATAAACAACTTTGGTTTTTTAAATAGTGACCTATGTCCTATACATAAATGTAACTGTTTTCAATTTATCGGCAGTGAAAACATGCAATAAAATACAATAATTATTTACTATAACAAATTCGATGATCTTGCCCTTTATCAGATTTTGTCAATCTGTCACTTTAAGTTCATTTTAACTGAAAATGAAACCTATTGAGGCTCAGAAGATAGGAAATTTTTTTGATGATAGGATACGGCGATGTGGTAGGAACCCAATAAAAATATCCTAATCTCCCGCTAATTTTACAAGGGAACCCATTGAGTCGCCGCCGAGGTTTTCGGAATTAAACCCTCTTCACTTCTTTATGTGGTTTTTTTTCAAACCGAGCCAACTAACATAAGATTTTAAAAAAATCGGATTATTCAAGAAATACGGTTAATTACAACAGAAGTAATCAGAAATGTTCAGAATGAATTTATAAATCGCTTAAATTACTGTCAGTTAACCAATGGGAGACATTTTCAATATTTAATAAAATGATAAATTAACAATTGTTACTACTTCATTTTCAGTTTTAACTGTCGATAAATCGAGATCAGTTATATTTAGGTATAGGACATGTAATAGAAAAAAGTTCAAAATTTTGCAGCGAGTGTAAAAGTGTACAAAAAATTAGGGATTACCTTTTAAAAATTACATTTAATTATATATTATATATATATATATATATATATATATATATATATATATATATATATATATATATATATATACATATACAATTGAGGGTCAGTACACAGCACCATAATAGATCTATTGTTGTGTTCCTCTTCTGCTGCCAAGGTATTAGGGATACCTTATGGACTAAAGCAGTTTCTATTTGGTGTGCTCCCAAGAACCACGTTCTAGGGTTTTCTAAAGCGCGGCACTCTGAAAAAATGTGAATAGAGGTTTCGTACTCTTCCCCGCAGAATCTGCCCACTTCCCTTTCTGCCAATCTGAGTTCCTTGAGGTCTTCGTTCAGGTAGCAATTCCCTGTCAGGATTCCTGTCCGAAATCTAAGTTGGTCGTAGCTCCCAAGAAGTATTTTCACTTGTCTCATCCCTTGCAGATCCATCCAGTAATTGGATCTCCTACTCTCTTCTTCTCTTAATTTTTGATAGGAGTGAAATATTTGAATGACACACACACAGAATATTCTAACGGCTTTTCGACAGTGGTCTCAATTATTTCCAACAAGGGTTTTGAATAGATTATTGTTATAAAACATGGATAACATTCCAAGAGCGTCTTTCGGGATTATCCTCCTTGAAACTCTACGGCTCGCTATAAAAGACTATTGCTTATTGACAAGTAAAAATTTTTTTTCTAATATTTTTGATATATTAAATATAATTTGCTAAAGTTATGAGAGATTATTTATCATTCATATTCTTAAAATATAAATAACTTTAATAAGATTCAGCTTTTCATTATGTGATAAATCCTTAATCATGATTTTAGTAAATAGGAAGGATTAACTTTAATATGCAACATAAAATAAAAATTTAGAATGAACATCTTTTATAATACTAAATATACAAAATTATTTAAATAAGATATTTATCAAAAGTTTATTTAATATGCAATGAGATCGTAGGTGTTAGGTTACCTTTAGGATATAAAATATTTATTACCAAATTATTTTAATCGATCACCACCTTGATTTTTTATGATTTTAACTTAAATGTTTCTGTCGCAATAAAATAGATCATCTTCATAAAATTCATTCTTGGTGGTGTCATCAATTCGTATATATAAGCTTCACATTAATTTAGAATCGTCAGATCTTAATCATCAACCAAAGCTTCAAAGAATTTAATTCAAAAATTAAAATGTTTTCCAAAGTGTTAGTGTTCTCGGTTCTTGTGGCGGTAGTCTTTGGCGCTACTCTTCAGCAACAAGTACCCATTGTCTCCGAAAGTAACGAGGTGAACCCTGATGGTTCTTATCAGTGGAGCTACCAATCTGGAGACGGGTCTGCTCAAGAACAATCTGGACAACTTAAACAATTGGGACATGACGCTGGAGAAGTAGTCCAAGGATCTGCTTCATGGACTGACCCAGAAGGTGGTCAACACTATCTCACCTACGTAGCTGATGATAATGGATATCAACCCCAGAGTGCCGATTTGCCTGTAGCTCCTGAAGTTCCACCAGCGATCTTGAGAGCTTTGGAATGGATTGCTGCTCATCCTCCTACACCTGAAAAACGTTTTTAAATTTATCATAGAATAGGTTGCAATTGCATTGTGGCCATTTGTGTTAAAATAACGCCACTATACAGTTAAAAATTTCGGACTATCTTTGTTTCAAGTGTGGTTTATATTTATCTAACAATCAAATTCTGCCCAATACTAGAAACGCTGAAATTGACACCGTCATATTTTTAGTTTAATGCCGCTCCAGTATGAAAGGTGAATGGGTTGAATTGACATTAAAATACTTGTATGGATATGGATATATTTTTATGTCAATAAACTCCGAAATTTTTATATATGCAAATACAGTGGTGAAATAATCAACATGTTTGTAATGTGCCATTTTTATTTATTATAGAATATTCAAGAATATTTGAAATGTAGCATTTGATGTAAATATTGCATAAAATTAAAAATGTTTAAAATTAGAAATTCTTATTTCTGTAAAATTAAGGCAAATATGTTGGCATAAATTCAACAATTTAATTTCCTAATTTCAGCTGAATTTTTAGTTTTATGAAAACAGTACAGAAACTTGCAAGTAATTTCCGCCACATAAAGTTATTTTAATGATTACTGAAATTATTCAGGAAAAGAGATCTTTTTGATTGTAATTTCGTCAAATTTAGCACCAATTTTTTTCCTCTTGATTTTAAATAGCCTTTTGGCAGTTTTGCATCTTTCACCTTTTTCTAACAAAAAAAAAAACAAGACAACGTGTGCGAGCAATTTACAATAAAAAATCTACACATATAAATACAGGGTATCGGATAAGTATCTTCTAATTTCTCGGAAGCATACAGGGGATGTCAAAATAACCCTAGTTTTTCATAGAAAATAATTTTCTGAAGTACCCCTTAACGGAGATACAGAGCTGTAAAGGGGTGCCCAGCGATTTACCTTAACGACTCTAAGTTTTGAACCGACTTGTATAATTTAATGAAATTTTAATATTTTATATAAGTTGTAAAGGCTCATTAAACCATATTACAGTAGATGTTTTAGATCATCAGAGAAGTCAGGAACGGACTTACTACCACTCTCGTTGAGCCTCATTTTTTACAGGTATCATTTTACTGAACTAAAAACTGATTTTTTTAATACTTTGGTCATTTCTCTTCAAAAAAGGTTCTCTTAATTTATTTCGAAAAAACTGGCGGTTTTCGAGATAAATCGGTTTATATGTAAAACACTCAAAAGTTAATAATGCTAAACAGAAACAGGCAAAAATCAGATTGTTATTGTTAAAACCTACAAAATGAATTACTATTGACGGAACTTTTCAAAACCGCCTTCAAGTAAAAATTATTTTAAATAGTGGAATAATATTCTTACTCAGATTATGCTGATATGTATTTAATTTATGGTGAGGCGCGGTCAAATTCTTCGAAGGCAAGAAGGTTTTATGCTGAAAGATTTCCAACTCGAACAGTGTCAAGTCCAAAAACTTTTGAAAAGGTTGATCGAAGCTTGAGCAAACGGATAAAAAATGATTAACAAATAATTATTAGAGTTAACGAATTAATTTTTTTAATATTTTATTCGGCGTCACTTTTGCCGCGACCTGGCCTTGAGGGCCCTCCTAGAAAAACACGAGACTCTCACGTAGAGGAACAAATTTTGCAAGATATTGCTGACAATCCTTCAAACAGCATAAGAAAGCTTGCGACACAAAACAATGTTACAAACACAGCCTAAATCTAAATTTTTCTAACGGTATTTTGTTTCGTAATAATGCCGGAATATTTGCGGCGTAGAAATATTCGAAGAATAAGAAAATGTATTGAAGTACATGGAGTCCATATTGAACATTTGCCATAATAACATTAAACGTTTTCTTAATTTTTGCATTTTAATAACATTATAAATTAACTGAGCCCCGATCAAACCTTTATAAAGTTTCTGGCCTTGACAATGTCTAAGTTGGAAATCTTTCAGCATAACATCTTCTTGCCTTCGAAGAGTGAGACAGCGCTTCCCCACAAATTAAAGCACATCGACATATCCTACGTATTGAATTTTTACCTATTTTTGTTTAACATTAGTAACTTTTGAGTTTTTCGCATAAAAACTGATTTATCTCGAAAATCGCCGAAATAAATTAAGAGTACCTTTTTTAAAGAGGATTGAGCAAAATATTTAAAAAATTAGGTTTCAGCTCTGTAAAATGACACCTGTCAAAAATTAGGCCCAGTGAGTTTGGCTGCAAGTCCGTTTCTGACTTATCTGACATCTACTGTAGTATGGTCTAATAAGTCTGGCCTCTATAAAATATTAAAATTTCATTAAATTATAGGAGTCCATTTAAAACTTAAAGCCGATCAGGTAAATCGCTGGGTACCCCTTTAGGACCCTATATCTCCGTTAAGGGACACTTTATTAATTATTTTTCTATAACAAAGGGTTATTTTGAATTCTCTTGTATGTTCCCGAGAAATCAGGAGATCCTTATCGGACACCCTATGTATATATATATATATATATATATATATATATATATATATATATATATATATATATATATATATATATATACTGGATGTCCCAGACCACCCGTCCATCCCTTTTTGAAATCTAAGGAAACGGGTTTTTTGAGAATGAAATATTTGTATAAAATTTTTTTTTCGAAAAAGTCTTTCTTGGCCTCTAAATGACCTATAAATTTAAGTTCGTTTTCTGTTTACTTCAAATCTTTTATGTACTTTGCTAACTGAATTTTCGGAAAGGCAGTTGTGATATCTGACGGTTTCTTGCCATCTCAAAAAACAATGTCATTTTGAAGAGTGATTACCAAATTTTCATAATAACTTGTTCAAAAATAACAATAGTAGTTAATTGCATTTTTACGGCTTTGGATGGAAAATAATTTCATCTTGTTAATAGTGACAATGTGATTAAATGGTTTTGTTATTATAAAATAAATTATTGCGTTCTAAAAAATCTTGCTGATAGTAAAAATAAATTTATTAATTTTTGTTACTTTAAAAAGAATTATTAAGGTGTTAAGAAATTTTGTTTGAAGAAAAAATTTGATTATTATTTTGTTTTGTTATTATAAAATGAGCACTATCTACTAATAAATCTTGTTAACAGAAAAATGCCTTTATTACTTTAGGTTGTTGTTCTAACATTAATTACTCTGTGCTAATAAATCTTGTTAACTGTAAAAACGTGAGTATCTACTATTGCTCTTTTTAAACAAGTTATTATGTTCTTAGAAAATTTTGTTTGCAGTAAAAATGTGATTATGACGCCGCAAAATGATATTGTCTTTTGAGATGACACAGAACGGTTAGACATCATAGCTCTCTTTCCGAAAATTCGGTTAGCAAAGTACATTAGAAATTCTACATAAACAGAAAGGAAACTTAAATTTAAAGGTCATTTAGAGGTCAAGAAAGACGTTATCGAAAAAAAATTTTTAAACTAATGTTTCATATTTTGTAGCGTAAAATCCGATTCTGTTATAAAAATATGTATGTTCCGTTTACAAAAACTAACTTTTGGTCTAAAAAATCCACTTCCGGTCGGAACCTAAAATCGTAAGTATCACCAGTCGAAAGAGCGTACCCGATATAGTTACACAAAATTCTCAAAAAACCGGTTTCCCTAGATTTTAAAAGGGGTGGACGGGTGGTCTGGGATACCCGGTATATATATATATATATATATATATATATATATATATATATATATATATTATTTATTTCTTGGACCTTTATTAAAATATTTTTAATTTTTTTGTTTTTCTTGGGATTATGATCCGTTTAAAAATGGAATTAAAATGTAATGGTGGTGTTGTATTTTATTTTACATTTTTTTTTATACATTAACGTTTCGGTAATTTTTTTTACCTTCGTCAGAATGTGTGTAGCTTGAACAATGATTCAGGACCAACACTGCACTTACATGTATATATTTATTTAAGAATTTTGTTCTATTAAAAATTTAATTTTCGCGAGTTCAAGATAACCACGTGTGTCGGACTGAGAGAACCTTCTCTCAGTACCATCTTAACTTCAAGATGACACACGTGGTCATCTTGAACTCTGTGAATCTCGCGAAAATTAAATTTTTAATAGAACAAAATTCTTAAATAAATATATACATGTAAGTGCAGTGTTGGTCCTGAATCATTGTTCAAGCCACACACATTCTGACGAAGGTAAAAAAAATTACCGAAACGTTAATGTATTAAAAAAAAATGTAATATAAAATACAACACCACCATTACATTTTAATTCCATTTTTAAACGGACCATAATCCCAAGAAAAACCAAAAAAAAAAAAAAAATATATATATATATATATATATATATATATATATATATATATATATATATATATATATATATATATGTATATATATATATATATATATATATATATATATATATATATACCGAGAACATGAAAGGGAAAAAAATCAATGTAGTCCAAAAACAAACTTACTTAATATTGTCGTTAATAAACGTGTTATCCGAACAATTAAAGAGTATGTTCTCAAAACAGTATATTCCAGTTGCTCAAAGAGGATACAATTGTTTTAAGTCACTGTTCACAAAACTAAAGACAAAGATTAAAAAGATAAAAAAAAACTCATGTTCTATACGAAATCCCATGTTCCAACTGCAATGTAGTATACATAGGGCAAACAAGTCAGCATCCCCAATTTAGACTGCGGTCGCATAAGTATGATAAGAAAAAGCAAACAGCCTTTACTAACCATGAAGCCAAACATAATCGTAATTTGAGTTACGAAAAAACAAAAATCCTAAAGATTGAGCCTCACAAAAAAAAAACGTGAAATTTTGGAGGCGATCGAAATTTAAAAAAATAAACATTCTATACCTGAGAACTGTTCTCAGCGAGTAACGAGACGAACCGCACTTGAAAATGCCAAATGAGATTTTGGCGAAACGTCTTGAAAAAGATTTTTTGAACGAACGGATTGAAACCCGGAATAACCAAACTATTCATTCTACCATCCGTGAAAATCTACGATATAACATATATATATATATATATATATATATATATATATATATATATATATATATATATATGTATATATATATATATATATATATATATATATATATATATTTATGTATTTTCAGGATATTCTAATGGGTTCTCCGTCATGGTCTCATAAATTATTTCCAACCTAGGTTCTGAAGTCGGTTAAAAACTCAATTTTGATTTTTAACTTATGTCGTTCTTTCAGTGACCAATTATTGTGACATTACAATATTTTAAGACGAATCATATACAAAGTTATTAAAAAGTTTTATTACGATTGTAAAGTAAAACTGCCAAAAAAGTCAAGTCGAAAAAAATGGTACTAAATTTAATGAAATTACAATCAAAAAGATGTTTTTTCCGAATAATTTCAGTAATCATTAAAATAAATTTATGTAGCGAGAATTATTGACAAATTTCTGTACTGTTTTCATAATACTAAAAATTTAGTTGAAATTTGAAAATGAAATTATTGAATTTATGTTAATATATTTGTCTCAATTTTACAGAAACAAGAATTCGTAAATCCATTTTCAAAATTTTAAACCATATTGGGACAAGATCTTTTAAAATTCTAACGACTCATCAAAAAAAGGAAAGAAAACAAACTTTAAAGGTGCTTTTTATGTTCATTTGTTTATTAACATTACATTTCTAATTTTGAATATTTTTAATTTTAAGTAATATTTACATTAAATGGTACATCTCAAATATTTATAGTGATCATTCGATAATAAATAAAAATGGCACAATACAAACATGGTAGATTATATCACAACTGTATTTGCGTATTTACAAATTTCAAAGTTTATTGACATAAAAATATATCCATATCTATACAAGTATTTTAATGTCAATTCAACACATTCACCTTTCATACTAGAGCAACATTAAATTAAAAATATGATGGTGTCAGTTTTAGTGTTTCTAGTATTGGGTAGAATTTGACTATTGGATAAATATAGACCACATTTAATACAAAGACAATCACAAAATTTTTAACTGTACAGCGGTGGTATTTTAACACAAATGGCCTCTACGCAATTGCAATTTATTCTATGAAAAATTTAAAAACGTTTTTCAGGTACAGCAGGATGAGCAGCAATCCATTCCAAAGCTCTCAAGATCGCTGGTGGAACTTCAGGAGCTACAGGCAAATCAGCGCTCTGAGGTTGGTATCCATTCTCATCAGCTACGTACGTAAGATGATGTTGACCACCTTCTGGGTCAGTCCATGAAGCAGATCCTTGGACTACTTCTCCGGCATCATGTCCCAATTGTTTAAGTTGTCCAGATTGTTCTTGAGCAGAACCATCTCCAGATTGGTAGCTCCACTGGTAAGAACCATCAGGGTTCACCTCGTTACTTTCGGAAACAATGGGTACTTGCTGTTGAAGAGCAGCACCAAAGACTACCGCCACAAGTCCCGAAAACACTATCACTTTGGTAAACATTTTAATTTTTTGATTAAATTCTTTGAAGCTTTGTTTGATGACCAAGATCATATACTGACGATTTTAAATTATTATGAAGCTTATATATACAAATGAACGACACCACCAAGAATAAATTTTATGAAGATGGTCTATTTTATTGCGACATAAACATTAAAGTTAAAATTATAAAAAATCAAGGTGATGATCGATTAAAATAATTTGATAATAAATATTTTAAAGTTTTAAGGTAACTTAACACCTACGATCTCATTGCATATTAAATGAACTTTTAATAAATATCTTATTTAAATAATTTTGTATATTTAGTACTATTAAATATGTTCATTCCAAATTTTTATTTTATGTTGCTTATTTAAGTTAATCCTTCCTATTTACTAAAATCATGATTAAGGATTTATTGCATAATGAAAATCTAAAACCTTTTAATGTCATTTATATGTCAAGAATAGCAATGAAAAATACCATCAGAAAATATTAACTAGAATATACTTGTTATTGATGAATAAGAATTTAATATATATATATATATATATATATATATATATATATATATATATATATATATATATATATGTTAATGCGGATTTCACGGATTCCTCCGTGTGAGATGCAATAGCAGTGGATATATCCACATTATGCCGTTTTAGTGCTGAAATCACATTCAGCAAACATACAACTATATGCAGCTCCGCGTATGAATGAAGTAAAATGCGAACAGTAAATGCAAACTTCTCTCCATCATATCCTTTCTGTGTTAGAGGTTGCACAGTTAGAATAAATTGCTATAAAACGCAATCTATCCTATTCCACCACCATCGAGATGATGGCCTATCAGTACCACCATACCGAGAAGAAAGTCAAAACTTACCCTCCCCGCCACAGTGATACGGCAGAGGTACATGTTTCGTCTCTACTAGACTCATCAGGGTACCGACATGCACCTGGCTGTGCAAAGGACAGATCGGAAGGAAGCATGCACACACTGAACGCGGCTTCTCCTACCTCCCGCCGGATGGCGTATATATGTTAATGTGGATTTCACGGATTCCTCCGTGTGAGATGCAATAGCAGTGGATATATCCACATTATGCCGTTGTAGTATACGCCATCCGGCGGGAGGTCGGAGAAGCCGCGTTCAGTGTGTGCATGCTTCCTTCCGATCTATCCTTTGCACAGCCAGGTGCATCTCGGTACCCTGATGAGTCTAGTAGAGACGAAACATGTACCTCTGCCGTATCACTGTGGCGGGAAGGGTAAGTTTTGACTTTCTTCTCGGTATGGTGGTACAGGTAGGCCATCATCTCGATGGTGGTGGAATAGGATAGATTTCGTTTTATAGCAATTTATTCTAACTGTGCAACCTCTAACACAGAAAGGATATGATGGAGGGAAGTTTGCATTTACTGTTCGCATTTTACTTCATATATATATATATATATATATATATATATATATATATATATATATATATATATATAATTTACTTTATTCGAAAGATAACCTTCTGACATTATAATTTAAGTATGATTTCTGGCATGTGACCGCCACGGCTGGCTCGGACGTAGTCTAATCTGGAGGTCCAATTTTCGATGACTTTTTCCAACATTTGTGGCCGTATATCGGCAATAACGCGGCGAATGTCGTCCTCCAAGTGATCAATCGTTTCGGACTTATCGGCGTAGACTAGCGACTTCACATATCCCCACAGAAAATAGTCTAGCGGCGTTAAGTCGCACGATCTTGGAGGCCAATTCACGGGTCCAAAACGTGAAACTATGCGGTTACCAAATGTTTTCTTCAATAAATCAATTATTGCACGAGCTGTGTGACATGTTGCGCCGTCTTGTTGAAACAGCTCCTGCACATCATGGTTGTTCAATTGATGAACGAAAAAGTCAGTAATCGTGGCTCTATAGTGGTCACCATTGACTGTAACGTTCTGACCAGCATCGTTTTTAAAAAAGTACGGACCAATGATTCCACCAGCCCATAAAGCACACCAAACAGTCAGTTTTTCTGGATGTAACGGTGTCTCAACATACACTTGAGGATTATCATCACTCCAAATACGGCAGTTTTGTTTATTGACGTATCCATTCAAACAAAAGTGAGCTTCATCGCTAAACAAAATTCGCTTATGAAAATCGGGATCAACGGCAATCTTGTTTTGGGCCCATTCACCGAATCTACGCCTTCCATTCAAACAAAAGTGAGCTTCATCGCTAAACAAAATTCGCTTATGAAAATCGGGATCAACGGCAATCTTGTTTTGGGCCCATTCACCAAATCTACGCCTTGCTAGGTGATCGTATGGCTTCAATTCTTGCACGAGTTGGATTTTGTAAGCACACAAACCAAGATCTTTCCGCAAAATCTTCCATAAAGTGAATGGACACATATCCAATTCCTGTGCACGATGGCGGATAGACTGATTCGGGACTTCCTCTACGCTACGCTCTACAGCAGCAATGACTTCTTCTGTACGCAGTGTACGACGTCTCTGTGGATGCGTATTATCTTTTAGAGTAAACGTGGTGCGAAAACGTTCCATAGTTAATCGAATTAATTGCTCTGATGGACGATTATGTTGACCGTAAAATGGAAGTAGTGCGCGATACGTATTTCGAACAGAACCATGATTTTCAAAATAAATTTGCACAATTTGGAAGCGTTGTTCAGGCGTCACTCTATTCATGTTGAAATGCCAAACCAAACTAAACATAAAGCACTTGACAGCTGACAAAATGACCGCCAGTTAAAAAAGTGTTGCCAACTTAAAGTTTTATACCTCTATAAAAAAAACACCCTTTATTTGTGAAATAAACACAGGATATACATCAAAATAATGATTTGTTAATTTTCCTCGTATAAAATAAATTATTTTTATAAAAAAAATTAAATTGAATTCAAAAAAAGCAGCACTAAGTAAAAATTAAATAATGAACTTTTTAAATTACAAACAATTTAATTATTTTAGATTTACTCATTCAGGATAGAGTGGGCTACCTTAATTTAAATATAGGCGCCATCTCCGCCTGAAGTGCCAATTTAGAGTTTAGCTAATAATATAATATTTCAATTTTGCGGGCTATTTAATAATTAGCAGTTAATATATTGTCGTTGCTGCCTGTTTATATTATCAACAGTTTCCGCGGGTAGTTTTTTCAATCCATTCTACAACGAACAAAAAACATAATTGTTAAATTATAGCAAAAGTTGACAAATTAGCCAACTTTTTTGCCTGAAAAATAAACAGAAATTTATTATAGAACAAATTTAAGCGGATAGTTTGTAAATACATGTAAATGCATTACAGTGCGACATGTACACAAGGAAATAGTTCTGATAGCCTTCCTCGATATTGAAGGAGCATTCGATCATACCACCTTCGCTTCCATAACAACATCTGCCAGAAGACATAGCACTGAAGACACTTAATATAGTTCTACTCATCGTGGGGAAACACAGCACTATAATATCGGAGCTCATGCAAGGGGCTCTGACTACAATGGACGAGTGGTGTATCTAGGAGCACCTCAGTGTAAACCCTGAAAAAATCACACTCATACCCTTTACTAAAGAAATAAAGTTGGATGAATCAGAATTACCAACTCTACTCAATACACAACTGCAGATGAACCAAGAGGTGTAACCCAAGATGCAAAGCTTATTTGGAACTCACACTTGTAGAAAATTATCTCCAAATGTACAGTGTCCATCATGGCAGCAAAAAGGATACTGGGCAAGACATGGAGATGAAAACTATACTTTATGCACTGGCTGTACACTGCGGTGGTAAGACCTAAGATAACCTATGGCTCGGATATATGGTCAACAAAAATTACTGAAAGATGGGCCACTTTAGAGCTCTCCAAACTACAAAGACTGGCCTGCCATGAAAGGCACCCCAACAGCAGCCATGAAAATCATGCCAGACCTCCCCCCTCCCTTTAGATAATAATTAACTCTAAGGCGAGGATGTGGGCATAAAAACTACAACTATAATAACGTATATGGTGGACTGGATCTGCCCTCAGGAACACCAGCATCAAAGACGTAGCAACGAACTCATTATTAGAAATATGCAGTGACACCATACCAAGTACCTACTTCTTTAACAGACCCTACATAATTTAGTTTGACTTGAAGACAGGCTGTGATCGAACACTAAGTCAGTCAAGAAACCTCGTTTGGCACACGGACGTGTCCAAAACTGACCATGGTACTTAACATAAGTGAAGCACTGGCGCAGCATACCACGATATTTCAAACAGATATACATACTATCAATGTCTGAATCTGAGGAGGAATTACAAGAGCAGGACCGTTCTCGTATTCTCTGATAGTCAAGCAGCGCGGAAAACTCTAACGTGCTACCAATAGCATCAAAACATATCTGAGCCTATCTTCAAAACCTTATCGCTCTCGCAAAACACAACAAGGTCACTCTTGCGTGGGTACCAAGGAAAAAGGGCATCCCGAGCAATGAAAAAGCGGACCAACTTGCAAGACAAGGGTTTGCTACCACATTTATTGAACCAGAACCAGTATTTTGAACTACAAAAATTTTTAATCGTGGGTTATTATCCTGGTGGAAGAATAATAACACCAATTCGACTGGAACCACATCCCGTGTCACAGACACAGCCAGCTATTGTGCGGCGTCTCCCTTTTTACAGAGTACGGCAACGGATGCGTACGGCAGCTCAATATGTCGGAGGCTAGGTTCGTATCTCTTTTAGAGATAGTTGTGCTCTGCTTTGATTACCCAATAGGCGCCACCTGTTTTACATTATCTGTGTTACTTACCTAGTGATTAAACAGGAAAACACTTAGGTATGAGGAATGATTTTAAATTATTGACGGTTGGTGTATAGCTCCACAATGAAACGACTTAATTAAAACAAAATAACAATTCCATTTTATTCCCAAAAAAAATTATTATGTACATAAATTAGAATGGTGCCTACAATGTTTTTGTACTCTCTTGATAACTATGGTTGTTACCTCGTTTTTAAAAGGTTATATAAAATTTGGCCGCAAATGTTCTAGAATCTTTAATTGTCAATAACGTAAGTTTTATAAAGTTATCAAAAAGTTCTTACATGTTATTATATCACATTAAAATATATTTATGTTGTTTTGTTTGTATTTAAAAAAATTGATTTATAGCTCCAATTCTTTAACTTAAAATTTTCTCCTACCTGGTCTCTGCTATGGTACCTCACACTTTTAGCGCTGTTGCTAGGATTCCTGTTGTGTTGTGGATGAATGGAAGCTTCACAGGGCCACTTCCAATTCACCAACCAAACGCAGGGTAAGGTTAAAATAGTCGTGGTCACACGGACAGGAAAACTAGGGCCGGAACCATCAGAAAACCTTGACAGCAATATCAAGATGAAAAGAGTGAGATGAAGCCCAAAGATAAAAAAGAACTGGCTTCAAATAGCCCTGAAATAAAATGTTGTTTTTACCACATGTTCGTAAAGATAAGGGGCAAGATCTTACCTCATTGATTAGTGGACTTTAAAAAACACTGGACCGTCTGCCCTTTCAAAGCTAATGGCAGGATTGGTCTGCTGCCTTCGACGGTTCAACAGTAAATGGAACGAAAATAAAGATCTCTCTTCCAACCAGACGTGACAAATCTTAGGGATATTTGTATTTAGTTTTGCCAACCTTATTCTCAACCTGGAGTACTCTAACCTAGTTCCGAACTTACACTGACCACCAGGTAATACATCAAATATTGGCAAGCCATGGAAAATTATCAAAGAGAAAATTATGATCAAACAGTCCAAAGTTACTAATCATGATTAAAACAAAGTTCAAAAAAATTGCTACAAATTCCATACTGCATACTCAACCTTAAATGATCGATCTCGACATGCCGTGCTCGTGTCAACGAATCGGGAATACATCCTCAACATTACCGACTATAACCTTATACTTTTAATACTGAAATGGAATGTAAACAAATGAGAATTTATTAAAAATAAAATATTTTACGACTTTTAAATTCAAACCAAATAATGTGATAAATAAACTACAGCAATTTACAAACTGTGTTAAGGAAAAAAGTGATAAGTTACAAGACCAAAAGAGTTGTAAACCAAAAAAACAAATTCCATGTTTACTATTTTAAATTACGGTATAAATAATTAAATTTAATCAGGTAAAAATATACAAATTATATCACAGGCGCGGATCCAAGGGGGGGGGGGCGGTGGGGGCGATCGCCCCCCCCCCCCCCAAGAGCTTTGGGTTTAGGAAAATGGCCCGACTTTTTCTCTTATACTACAGTTTATTGAAGAACTAGAGAGAGTAATAAATCATTTTTTACCCTTTTTCTCTCGCAAACTACCTATGTTCTTTAGTCCGGTGTTTTTAGCAAAATCTGTTAGACACATATATTTTTCATAGGAATGGGTTAGAAATTTTATAATCATAAATACCGGTCTATATTAATGGACTAAAACGTAGCCTTATTCTCTCAAAAAATTCGAAGTTATAATTTAAATACTTACAAAATATCTATTGTCAAAAATACAAAAAGTTAAACATATATAAAAAAATAAATTCCTCCATATAATATTAAAATATTTTTGGGGCATTTTATTATTAATTAAAAACATTTTTAGGGTATTTGACGTTTCAGTTTGTTTATTTCTTAAACCATCTGCAGAATTACAATTAAACACTAAAAAGGGATTCAAATGTAATTACTTTTTTTATGTTGTAATTAAAATTAGACCTACTTATTTTTATTTCTATTGTACTGATATCTTAATTTAATTTACTTTATTATATGGAAATACGATAGCTCCAAAAAAATAGGATAAACATGTTAGTTCTACACGCTTAAGAAAAAGATACAAATACAATAATAAAATAATAAAAAACTTACCGCTAATTAGAATTAAATATATATAAAATTAAAGAGTGGGACACACTAAAATAAAAATATATAAAAAAATAAAAAAACATTAAACAATAAAATACAACAAAAACAAAAATTTAAATAATAAATTGTGTTTACACTAGTAAACATTACGTATCTAATTCCTAATCAAAGTCAGTGAAACTATCTTTGCTCAAATTAATTATAATTGGTTTCTCTATCTCACCGATCATGAGATCGAGTTCTCACATTTTGTTTTATTCTTTTGTTACATGGATTTTTCCCAATTTTCTGCAGTAATTTTATTCAAAAAAATCTTTCAAAAGTTTAGTTAAATTACTAATTTTGTTAATTGTGTTATTTCTAGCAACTCTACCTTTTACTTGAGAGAAATATTTACTTCTCCAACGGACAGTTTCCGGACGATCTATAAGAACAGATTTTCTATCTGGTTTTTCCCAGCAAAAATTAAGTTCTCTGAGCAATTTCCAGAGATCAGTTCTTTTAATTTCAGGTAAATCGCGATCTTCATTGATTTTAATTAGAATTTTGTAGACGGTTGGGATCTGCTTCTCATAATAAAATGTATATACAACCCCTTCAATTTGCAGTTTTCATTTCTTCTTCCAACGAGCTTTTTCATCTGCCTGTGATCGAATGTGGCTTGGGAGTACTAACAATTCCAATCGTTTTTTCTCCTTCAATATTCGGTACATAGTAGATTTTCCAACTCCTGTCATGTTGGAACACATCTCAACAGAGCTTTTAACATTATTATCTAGATATTGATATCTTAAGGCATCATAAACATTCATCGTAATAAGTTTTTCGTTGAGGAAAAAATGCCCTGGTTTAACAATTTTGGAATAAATATAAAGGTGAAAGCCATATCTTTTGGGTATCTCACTAATCTCAAATAAGATATAAAAACAAACCCAAACAAGATAAATCACTAAGAATAAACTGTGAGGTGTACTTTACTCACTGACAGAAATTAAATTAAACTATCAGAATTTTTATGTTGCAGTAAATTTATCAAATATATTTAAATATAACGAAATATAATTAGATTTACGGCAGTTCTCAGTAACCAACGGCACTGGAGCAGGTACGTTGGAGGTTTCGTTAACAGTTTTATTACTCTCTCTAGTTCTTGAATAGAGTATAGGAATGTGTATACTTGCGATCGCCCCCCCCCCCTCCCAAGAGCTTTGAGTTCAGGAATATAGAACCCGTTCTGCCTTTTATATCAGGAATGAATATGCTGCTTACACTCCCCCCCCCCCGTTGACAACTTGTTTTTCTTGCCATACTGTATTTTTGTGATATCACCGCCCCCCCCCCAAAGAGACAGGCTGGATCCGCCCCTGTTATATCATATTACTAAAAACATGTAGCATTGATGCTAACTGGTAAATTTAAATGCTACAATTGCTGAACAGATTATCCTGCAAACTAACCCTCGATATTCTGCGTCTAGGCAAACAGATCAGGCTGGTGACAAGACTTATAACTGACCACTGCAGCTTGAGAAAATATCAACATACAATGGGCATCTTTAATGAAGATTTAACAGGCGACACAATAAGTCTTACGGCTGCATTATTAGAGCTTCTCAATCCTGGCCTGTTATGTCCTATAATCAATCAATTAATTAATCAAATTACAATCAATTTAATAATTGTAGATTTACTCAATTAAGTAAGGACACAGGCTACGACGAGACATTGAAATATCTACCTATATATAGCGGTGGCATCTCTGCCTGAAATGCTAATCTGGGCTCTAGCTACTAATATAATATTTCAATTTTGCGGGTAGTTTAATGAATAGTAGTTAAGAACATGTTGTTGCTGCCTATTCCTATTGCCAACAATTTCCGCTGGTAATTTTTTCAACCGATTCTAGAACGAATAAAGAAACATAAAGCTAAGCTTTTTAATATCATTGTAAAGGTTGAAAAATGAGCTATTTTGTATGCCGAAAAAAAAATAAAATTTGTATAGAACAAATTTAAGAAAATAGTTTGTAAACACGTGTAAAGAGGTTATCGTGGGACGTGTATTTACGACAACCTTAACAGGGTGTCCCATTGTGACCCATAATATATTTGTTTGCTTTCAAGGCAACAAAATTTAAATTTTAAAACATAGCCGAAGTTCTAGGCCTCAATTGAAAGTAAACCAAAAAAAAAACAATTGGCTATTATTTTTTGGTGAAACGCATATTGCCAAACTATAAATATTTTTTCTTATTTACCTAGAGTGGTTTATACATTGAAAATACTTTTGTCCTAAAATTTTATTTAAAAAACGCAAATAATAAAAGAAAAAATTTTTCATCTCACTGTGGCCTCTTCTCCACTGCTTAGCAATATACACTCTGGCATATCTGCATTTATGTCTTTTTATAAGAAACTAATTTGGAATATAAACAGTTACGCCAATGATATACTCTTTGGCTTAAAGCTGTAATAATACAATTACCCCACTACATGGAAATCTGCCTTAGAATTACTCAATTGGAGATAATGACTTAATTCATTTCCGAAAATTTGTTAGATTAATGAAGAACGGTAAATACCTGACATGAAAGTAAACGACAGTCATCGGTGTTAGTAATAAGCCCTACAAATTTTGTGTTCACAATAATCAATGTATCATTTCACCAAAACTAAAAATGAAGGCGTAGGAACAAAATATTAATAAAAAAAACTCACCATCTATGTAATTTCAGTAAAAATGGATAAATTGTTTGAAAGAGATCTCCAATTTTCAACTAGATAATTATAATTTAAAGACCTGTATGTCTTGCAGAGAAAAGATAAAAGTAGAATTTTGCGTTAATACATGGAACAGATTAACCCTAATTCTAGCTCTAAAACAGTTCACTGTTTTGTGTGTAAACAAAGCTGCGGCGGCAGACTTTCTTAATAACAATATTGTGAATTTTATAATTTTGACACTTTGCATTTCAAAGTAAAAAAGAAAACATCTTTGTTTCTTATAACACTACGGTAGTGGTGTGGAATAGTACACAACACATGCATTTTGAGGCCACAAGTTACTCAAATAGGAACAAAAATTTCATGAAAACTTTTAGTTTTTGAGATAGTCCTTGTTAAAATATACCACTCTGGAGATACTAGGTTGTTAATATTAAATTTTATTGGTCATTTTCCCTCTGTTCTCGCGATTCTTATCAATTGTTCACTAAAATTTTAAAAATATTTCTTCTTTCAATTTGGTAACGTCGAAAATTAATTAACATGGTCTAACTTTAAAACTGGTCTCAGTCGACAATAGAAGATTGAATGAATAAATAAAAGGTGATGATACTCAATCTTGGATGCCTAGGCTTGGGTGCTTTACACCATGGCTGAAAGTTATTTGAGGCCTTCGCAAATCCAAGCAGCCCCAAATAACAATCTCTAGAATTTATCTGTCTCAGTCCGTTGAATGCTGAACAATCTCTGAGAACACGGACAAGAGTTTCATCTTCCTCCAGATATCTGCACATCCACGATGTCAATCTTATGAAGATGGCCTCGCAGGTGGCAATATTCTGTCAATAATCTTTTCATGATTTTCTCTATGCGTTTCGTGGCACATCTCACTCCTTCCGCCAAGATTCAATAAATTTGAATCCCAACAACAGTTCTAATTCCTTCTTACTAGTGATAATTGAAATAGGTAAAATTTATTGGAGTCCCCATCTTTGCCAAACCATCTACTTCCACGTTCCAGTATAACTCACCCGAATAACTCAGGACTCATACTTGTCTGATTATGCATCCGTTCTTTGTTAGACTATCCAGCACAAGCTCTGCACTCAGACACCAGTCGTTAAGTACGATAGTAGGCTTCAATGTCAATCTTGCCGTCCTACTCTCTGAATATACTTTTATGGTCATATTTTTGTTTATGTCCTCATAGAGATGGTCGCATTACAGAGTAGCATAAATTTTTGCTTAAAAGACCCTTCCATGCCTCCCGAGAGAGTAAAACTCTCTATTTCTTATGCTCGTACGGAATACTCAAGAGAGTGGTTAGGTTTTAAAACCGGCGTCATGTAGTCTGTTTGTATGGGTAGTTATAGGCAAAGGAATAAGATAATTACTGTTGAAAAAAACTATTCACTCTTCTTTGCTGTTTTGCAAGTAAATCTCTAACTCGTTATTTCTTGTGAATAGAAAAAAAAACAGTTATTATACAAACTCCTTTTACATTCGGTCAAACGATATATTTCTATTATAGTGACTTATTTGATTATTCTTTTGTTTCCTAGTAATGGGAAAATTGTTCAATATTTTAATAATTTTTAACAGTATTTTCATATAACACATTTTAATACCTCTCCCGGACCTTATTTCCTCGGTTTTACTTACATAAACAGGGTAGGATTTCTTTGACAGATTTATAGACAAATCTTAAAGTGGGTCTTTTACTTTATGTTTTCATATATTGACTGAGTTTATAGATTTTTAAGAAAACATTTAAACCATTAAAAGCTTAAGTACGATAATTGATTTATTTTTCCCTTAGACTTTCTTGGGTGGTAGTAAAAAAATATATACCACCCTGTTCCCACGGGTAAAAATCTATCCACCGAGAGACTAATTACTCATTCTGGCAAAATATACTTCACGCTAAACAGTATAAAATAATTAAAATTTGTTCTATTACAATAGGGTAAATCACCAAGGTGTATATCCAATATAGCATTTTTGGTGTAAGCCCTCATAAGCACTGAAAGGCTCTTTAACAAACCCAGAAAGCAAATATGGCCTTCTTGACTCGTGTCTAAATATGATCATTCCAGCTCAGTCGTAAGTCGTAAGTATAAAGTAAGTATTTCACAGTTCCCTTGTGTTAAAAGATTATTTTCATCAGCGTAGTTGTTGGGTAGTCTTCCCGTTTCTCGTTTAAAAGAAAAAGCACTACGTCGATCTTGTCCTGGTTTACTACATACAAGCCCTCCCTTTTGGCACTATCGTTCCTTAATCAGTAGAGCTCTCATCGGTGTAGGCCTGTGTATATAAAACAGCCTAGTATGGTTAACTCAAGAGGCTGTCTACTACTAAATTTCAAAACAATAGCGATAAGACCTCCCAATAGATAGCCTCTGCTTGACATTGAATTATTATTTTTAACATATTATTAACCTTAGCATATATTAGTCTATAAGTTAACATTCTTTTGATTCATCTAACTACTGTAGGGTCAAAGACTCGTGGCTGTAGAGCATTGCAAATCGAATCTAAAAATATGTTGTCAAACGGCCCCTCGATATCAATGAAGATACCTAAGGTAGATCGACCATTCGACAACACATTTTCAACTCTTGAGACGAGTCAATTTCGCGCTGTGTGGATTTTCCTGCCTGATAGACAAATTGTAAGGAATGCATACCATTACTTCCTTCTTGATGTGTGGGTCTACTGACCTTTTTAATTTTTGAATGAGAAACTGATCAGAGTGATAGGCCGGAATGACTTAAAATGCATATAGTGAATTCTTCCTAGCGCTTGGTAGTAAGGGCTATTTTTATCTCTATCCGTTGACTTGTACCCCAAGGCAGAGGAATTTTGTAATAAGGTTGGAAATATGTCATCTTTATTAAGTGGCTTGATTTTTTATAAAAATCAAAATTTCAGTAAGAAATAAAGAAATCTTTCTGCCGTATTTAAATAGTTTGTTATATATGTAAATTCTCCTTTCAGGCAGAGAATATGAAAAATATATATATACAAACAGTTTATTTCCTGCAAATATCGCTCTGGTCCTCTCTCCATACGCGTTTTGGTCACCTCATGATCTCGTCAGTGGAGCTGTATCGGACCGAGAGCAACATTAGCAGGAAATAACTGATATCAGATGGCAGGTGCAATATCCTGCCGACGTACCTTGAAATTTATATTTCTTATATCAGTTATTTCCTGCTAATGTTCCTCTCGGTCCGATACAGCTCCACTGACGAGATCATGAGGTGATCGAAACGCGTATGAAGAGAGGACCAGAGCGATATTTGAAGGAAATAAACTGTTTGTACATATATTTTTCACATTCTCTGCCTGAAAGGAGAATTTACTTGATTTTTTATCTCTAATATCCCCATATAAGCATATATTTATTGGCATTTATAATATACATTAATAAATGTTTTGGTTAAGTATATCGATTTTACTAATATATGCAACAATTATTGGATAAAGGCTCAACTCAAACGTTAAAATACTTGGCAGCAGTATTGAATCTCTCTCTCAGTCTACTATTTTCGAACATCTACATGCATTGGGCAAGATCCAGAAAGAAGGAAAATTGGTTCCGTATGAATTGAAGGAAAGAGACTTTGAAAGGCGAAAAACCATTTGTGAAATTTTGCTAGCGTAACAGAAAAAAAAAGTTTTTTCATCGAGTTGTGACATGTGATGAAAAGTGGATTTATTTTGACAATCCGGAGTGCGAAAAATCATGGGTAGATCCAGGCCAGCCTTCAACATTACAACTAGTGCGTATTATATAGGGAAAGAAAGTTTTGTTGTGTATTTGTTGGGATGATAAGGGAGCTGTACATTACGAGCTACTAAAACCTGATGAAACAATTACTAACAATGGATATTGACAAAAATTGATAAAGTTAATAAAATAATACAAACGATTTAAAGCACCGACTTCTAAATCAAAGTAATAAGTTCAAAATTTTACAGTTTAACAGAGATAATGAAACTGGTTTGCTTCAAAAGGAAATTGTTAAACTAAAGACTATTCTAGAAGCTAGAGATTAGCAGCTACCTAGTAATTTTTAAGTTAAGTAATCGACAAAAGCTCTCGAATCCTAATTTGTACGGTGCACTTTTACAGCAAATAACTGCCTTTATCGTTTATAAATCCTGGTTACTTTAAAAATAAGCTGGCCAAGAGTTATCAACAATAATTAAACTATTAACCAGTTTGTACAAAAATAACAGATAATAGTTTCTTCTACGTATTTCTAAACTTGGAAGGCCTAACAATTATGAACGAATTTTCTCATGCGGAAATCTATACTTATATAGCAAAAATTTCACAAATTTTTACTGTACTCTCTCAGATATACCTGATTTACACTGATATATAGATACAAGCATACTCTAAAACTCTAAGCACTAAGCTGTTATAAACGGTTTCGATGGCTTTTGTATTTTCGGTATGTCTGCAGTTTCTCTTCATAAAACCCAAGATTTTAAAACTCTTGACTATGATATGATCAATATGTATAATAAAACTTAATTATTTCTCCAAGATAACCCCGAAAGTAGTAAAAAATGGCACACACTCAAAACTGAAATCATTTATAGGTTAAGAATTAATCTCAAGAAGAACGACTTTTAAAATATTTCATAACTTTACAGTTGTTTACATTAAGAGTTGAAAATTACATTGATTTACAAAAAAAGTAGATGCCTAGTTCACCATACTATTTAATTCTTATGTAATTAGATGCCCTAAATCCAAATCTGAGGTCCAATAACCTCTATCACGTCGGGTTCAAGGTCATTTCAAGACCAAATGGACTAAAATTCACTAAATAAACCTGAAGAAGTAGATACGTACTTTTTTGAGGTCGCTGAATTCAAACTCGTGGTTTGTTTAATCCCCCAAGGGCGACTCGAAGTCATTTTAGGGTCATTACAAAGTCAAATTGAGAAATATCCACTAAACAAATCTGAAAAAATGTAGGTCTCTGGAGTCGCTGAATCCGAATTTGTAGTTTCTTGAATCCACCAAGGTCAGCCAGAGATCATTTCCGGGTCATTTCAAGGTCAAATTGAGAAAAATCCACTAAATAAATCTGAAAATGAAGATATGTAGATTTTTAGGGCCGTTGAATCCCAATTCGTGGTTTGTTTAATCCCCCAAGGTCAGCTAGAGGTCATTTTAACGTCATTTCAAGGTTAAATAGAGAAAAATCTACCAAATAGATCTGCAAAAGAAGATAGGTAGACTTTGAGGACGCTGAGTTCGAATTCGTGGTTGTTTAATACCTCAAGATTAACCAGAGGCAATTTCAAAATCATTTCAAGTTCAAATTAAAATAATACGCTAAATAAATCTGTCAAAAAGGAGAACATCTAGATCAATATCCGTTACATAGCAGACAGGCAAGTAGATCAAGCTAAAATTCAAGCTCCCAAAGCCTCATACCCCACGCACAGCTAGATTGATGTCCATTACACAGCAGATATGCAAGCGGAGTTAGTTATTATGAAATAGTAATACAAAACCCAAACTCCCACACTCACATAAACCACGCACAGCTAGATTGATATCCATTACACAACAGACAGGGAAGCGGACAGAGTTTTTAAGGCGCATCCCAAGCGGCCAAAACCACGCACTTTACGTGCAGCTGGATTGATTACCACTACACAGCAGACAGGTGACCGGATCAAGTTTTTATAAATATGCCAAAATATAAGCCCATATTCCACATATTCCACTCGCAGCGAGATCATTATGCAGCAGACAGATGCGAAAAGCAAGAATTTATCAGCGTACAAAATAAAACCCAAGCTCTCCAAAAACCATATACCCCAGGCACAGCATGTATGGGGTTTGCGTTATACATTTATAAAAACTCGCTTCGCTAGCCTAACTGTTATGTAACGGATATCAATCTAGCTGCCCGAGGGATATGTGGTTTTAGAGGCTTGGATTTCGCCTTGTAAACTCGCTCCGTTCACGTGCCTGCATGGGGTACGTGGTTGTAGGAGCTTCAGTTTCGATTCAAAAACTCGATCCGCTTCCCTGTCGGCAGTGTAACGGATATTGATAAAGCTGCGCGTTTGTTTTCTTTTTTTATAGATGAATTTTTTCAATCTGGCCTTGAAATGACCCTAAAATGACCTCTGACTGACCTTAGGGGATTAAACAAACCACGAATTCGAATTTAGCAATCTCAAAAACGTACGTATCTATTTATTCAGATTTATTTAGTGAATTTTACTACATTTGACTTTGAAATGATCTTAAATTTGATGTGATAGAGGTTATCGGATCTCAGATTTTGATTCAGGGCGTCTAATTACATAAAAACAAAATGCGAGAACTAAATTTTAAAAACAAATACAGCAACAATACGAACTTAATCTTTTTTTCTTACAACGTCAAACTGGGGAGTTTTTTTATTTCTTTTTAAATGGATTTACAAGGAATAAAGGAGAATGTATCAATGTCTGTGATAGTAGGAATATTAAGTTAAGTAACTTCAGAGTTTCTCAGTTGCTATGGGCTCTTCTCATTTCGATGTATGTCAAAGAGAGTAACTTTATACACCTCGAGATAACTGACCGTGTCAATACTAGTATGACTGGATGGGATATTGTCAGCCTAGCAAGAGGCCCGCTAGAGTCGATAACGGAATCTGAAATAATACCAAAAATAAACAGGTTTTACTTATTACAGATATATCGATTTTTCCAGTAATCAACTAAACTTATATTATCAAAATTGTAGAGGAATCAAAACCATACTTGACCATTTAGAATTTACCTAATATTTTTAATATCAATTCGGCGCTTTATGTATAAAATTAAGGTTAAGCTAGGAAAAATCCACATATATTATAGTATCACATTTTGTGCCTGGTAGTAATAATATTAGAAAGTTTTATAATTACATTGAGATGAATCTTTTGGAATTTGATTGGATAATTTTGGTCGAATTTAATCTGAGTGATTATGTATTAGATGTTTGTACAGAATTTGTCAATGATTTTAAAAATTGTTTCTATTTGGAAATTCTATTTAGATTAATGAAATCAGAATTGTTAATCAAGTTTTATTAAACTAGGTCGTTGTGAATTCTTGTCTAAAAGGTTTTAAGGTCAATATTGATAATGACCCATTGTTACCTGTTGATCTACACCACCCTGCGGTAAGGATATGTTCAAATTGTAAATGTGCCAATAGTGAAGGTGGGCAAATTGTAAATACTAAATTTGATTTTAAAAAAGCAAGCTTCAACCTTACGTACAAATTAATTACTAACCAAGATTGGCATTCAGTGAATCTATGAATGTCTGCGAGGCAATTTTACGAAATACTTAACAATATTTTTGGTCAAATGTTCCTTTATGAATCCAAATTGGTCAATGTTTTTCGATTTGATTTAATGGAAATATAGTAAGATTAATAAAAACTAAGGATGTATATTTCAAAGAATACAAAAGAACAAGGTCTTTTCACTGGTTATAAAAGTATGATGATACAAGTAGTGTTACGAATATTTCATAGGATAGATTGTAGTAGATAACACTAGTAAATGTAACACCTCTCTATAATCTTTGTTTATGCATAGTCAAAATAAATCTCAAGTACCTTAAATTAGTATTTTAACCTTATGCTTGGGATAATAAGTCTAGACCGTCTTTGAATGTTTATTTAACTTAGTCCCTTATTTTATGGTAACATACCAGCTCTTTTAATGAGTATTAACGTTTTAAAATTGAAAAGTAGAATAAAATTGACTGTCCAGAAGTTATCAGGCGTTTTATTTTCTCTCCATCGTTACAGTAGGTTAGTTAGGATTAAAATTAAAAAGGTTCATATTGATTAAATGGATCAAGTAATAAATAGTCTATACCCGTTATTTTTGGTCTTATGTTAAATGTAACAGAGATAGTATTGATATAACGATGGAAGTAAGGTATAAGGATATTATCTTTAAAAGCTCGCTCGAATAATATCGCTGAAGGCTTTGCAATGCCGGCAAAGCAGTATTTTTGCAATAATCCAATTAGTAAATATAAAGTCAAAGTAGCTATTAGATAAGCAAAAGATAACGGAGCTATAGGCCCAGATGGACTTCACACTCTTGTATATTTTTTATTTCAGCTTAAACATTTCTACTTTCTTGCGTCCTGGAAAAATATGAGGTAATTCCAGGTGTTAAAAAGGATACCAAACAAAATATAATTAATTACAGTACTCGGTGCCCTATTGAAGGTTTTTGAACTTAAAATGTTTGCCAGAATTTATTTGTGAAGCTAAACGAAAGCATATCGCAACATAATTTTATACCAAATTAACCAACCTTAATCAATCTTGTGTTATTTGTGCAGTTTTTGCACGAAACATTAAATGATATATCTCAAGTAGATGTTGTTTATATTGATATGGAAAAGGCCTTCGATAAAATAAAGCACAAGGTTCTGGTTGACAGACAGGCTTGTGAGTTTAGTGTCATCTTATTTGTATGACAGAGAACAATATTTTAAGGTTAAAGATGCTAAATCTAAATCATTTAAAAATACCTTTGGGGTCCATAAGACGCAAATCTAAGGTAACTATTATTTAACTGCTGTCAACAGAATATATCGAGTGGTTGAGAGCTCAAGAATTTTATTATATGCAGATGATTTTCAACTATTTTTGGGAATTATTGACTGTTGAGGATTGTGGTTCTCTCCAGCATTATCGGAACAGGATGTCTGATTGGTTCGCTCAAAATGAATTTAATCTGAATGGTAGTGAATATATTTTCATCAGTTTCTCACTAAAAAAGAACCTCAAACAGTTGATACTTATAATGACTTAGAAATTCTGTAAGTATTATTGGTCATATATCAATAATTGTTGACGCAAATAAAACGATGAGTTTCGTTATCAGATATACCAAGCATTTTAATAATGTAGTGCGTTTGAAATTGTTTTACTGCCTTGTATTGCCATAGCTGAAATATGGAAGTATAGTCTGGTCACTCCAATATGCAGTATGGATTAAATCAATCGGCAAGGTACGATGAAAATTTTTAAAATATATGTTCCACAAATAACTTCGGATTCCTTCCACCTTAAAACTATAATCATCTGCAGTTCTGGAACTTCTTAATATATCATCACTGGAAAATTGTACAATTAAAGTATGCCTGGTGTGCTTATTCAAAATTAGATCTATTGTCATTTTCCTTTTTCTATTTATAATGGAAATACAAGAAATAAAAATATTTTTTATTGCAGTTTCACAGGACAAACCTGTATAAAAAAAAACACCTGTGTATAGAATGTGGTTTCTATCAACCAGTTTGCTGGAACTTGGACTTGGATACTACCAGCCTAAACCAGTTTATATCAATTGTAGAACATAAAACCTTTTACATTCAGACTCAGACTGAGATATGGTCTGGTTTCTATGCATAATATTATTTTGCTATACTGTTTGTTATTAAATAGTTATTAAGGATGATATCTATATCTGAAATTACTGTTTATGTAAATACATAAATGAATAAATAAGTTGACAAATAAGTAATCTCAACTTAGATGAAGTTGGTTTCTTCAAAGTTTCAGGAGTGATTTAATGGTAAGCTTAAATTAATACAGTGTATGCTGAAGACACTCCGTGTCGCTCTTTCTGCTTCAGTTGAAATAGACTTCGGTAATATAGTTCCCACTGTATATATTATTGTATACACAGAATTTTGAAAATATTTTAGTGCTGAGATTTCTCTTTTCTAGGTGAATTCAGTAGGCACTCTTTAGAAAATTGTATAGGAAAATACTTTATTTCGACTGTATTAAAAATAAAATTTATAAAAGTTTACCGATATTTCGTATGTCTAATAATTTTATCAAAAAACAATGATGTGAATTTAGATGTTTTTCGTATGCATGAGTTTTCAAGTGTTATATTCAGAATTCTTGTAGCTTAGTCTCATAATAGTTGTATGAATGTTTTTGTTAGTTTCTCTTTTCATGGATAGTGACTCGTTTTATATTGTGATGCATTGTATCTATAATTGGTATATTTTATAGTGTTGGTACATAGTTTGAGTAAATAAGAATGTGAATAAAATAAATAAACAATAGCATTGAATATCCTCATAGATATTTTCTTATTAAAGTTAAATTTGAAGTAATATTTTTCTTTATTAACTTAATTTAAATAATTTTTTTCAAGCCACATTATATTTTTTAATTCGATGACCTTGCCACATGCTCTGATGGCACTTTGATTATTTTTTACAAATATCGCTTAAGGTAGTAAGACTTTCAAAGTTTTTTTTTAATTGCAACTGTTGTATTGGATTGTATGTAGTTGTAAAACATTTGGTTACAAGGAGATTTGATATCTAAAATGGTTGATGTATGTTGTTTATGGCTCTCTTTCCTATTTGAAAAATATTTTAGAGGTGAATATTTCCAAACTCATCCAATATGAAGGCATTAAAGATATCAATAGACAATAAAATATTTATATTTTCTCTATTTTCGTTTCTTCCCTGTTTCTGCAAGACTACGAACTCGTATTATTTCTGAATTTTTTAAAATATAGTATAATATGCCATGATTTTTAATCAACAATTCTCTTCAACTCTATAATTTAAATTAACTAATGGTAAGAATTGTAAATAAAAAATAACACAAATAACAAAAAATCATTTATTTAAATTAAAAAAATTATCACATCGGTGCTGAAAACCCCTATATACATTTTTTTCATAAAACCACAATATTTAAGGGTCCTGGATTTAGTTTTGGCTGTCAGCGGAAGGGTGGGCAGCAATCCATTCCAATGCCCTTAAAATTGCTGGGGGAATTTCGGGAGCTACTGGCAAGTCAGCACTTTGAGGTTGGTATCCGTTTTCGTCAGCTACGTAGTTAAGTTGATGTTGACCACCTTCTGGGTCAGTCCACGAAGCAGATCCTTGAACTGATTCTCCTGCATCAGGTCCTAATTGCTTAAGTTGTCCAGATTGTTGTTGGGCTGAACCATCTCCAGATTGATAGTGCCACTGGAAGGAACCATCAGGATTAACCTCGTTACTTTCAGAGAGAATTGGCACTGGTTCTTGGAGAGCAGCACTAAGAACTACGGCCAAAAGGCCGGAAAACACTACCACTTTGGAAAACATATTGTTTTAAGAAGTATAGTATTAAATAAAAATTTAATCTTCACAATGCTTCGATAAGTCAATACTGAAGATATTAGAAATGAATGAGCCTTATATAGCGAATAAAAGTGATGTCCCCAAAACGATAATTTTTAAGGAAAGAATAGTCCATGTTACATCAATCCCAAAATTTGAATAGGTGTGACCTGGTTTAAAGATAAAAATTACGCTATATTGAATAACAGATAAAGTTTATATAAAAAATAGTATATTAACCAAAATTTTGTTGTTTGGTAATCGATGAATATAATTTTATGATAGAATAAGCATAAAATAGTACTTATAATCTTTAATCTGTTGTTAAAATACATAGTCACGTTGAACGTAGGTGAAATTTCAGAAATTCTAAAAATTTATAAATTATTAAAATTTGTTTTAGAGTATTTCCAACATAAAATACATATGTTATACTTTAATTATCAATATTAATTGATATAAATGTAAAATAATATTATTTTTAAAAATTAAAAATTTCATACCTTCTTGCCAACCGGTGGTGCATAATAAAATAATTATAAAAAAAAATATTTTCGGATACAATCTCGGTAATTTACTTTAAAAATTCTTCTCCAATACCAAACGTCAAAAATGATATTCAGGTTCCAATTTCTGAAATAAATTGAACATAACCTCATTTTTTAAGCTTTTACTCAACAAGTTTTATGATGTATTAAGATAAATAGTAAAACTTACGAAATAAAAGTCTAAAAACTGTCCATGCAGTAAAAATATTTTAGGATTTGAATTACACATATCATCCTGAATCCTATATTACATAATTATAATATTCAAGCTCTCTAGCACCAATTTTCTACGTACTATGGCTTATATGTCAAGATCTTAAAAATGCCTTAAATTACAGAGTAATAGGACTATTTGCTGAAGGTGTAATAAATGATGACAATGGCCACCGGCTTATTATATTATCGGAAAAAAACGAAATGATTATACTAAATGGTTGCTTCCAATATCCTTGAATCCATAAATATACTTGGACACAGAGTACTACGAACCTACAATAAACAAGAGACTACATAATGATCGGCTAAAAAACGACCTCAAGTATCTAAGATGTCATAGGACCACCTCTCAAATCAAAAATACTGCTCCATAGAAAAACCGACAAAGAAGAGGTTCAAAATCATATCAGTCTAGAGGAAATGGTGGAGATAAAACATAATGTAGTTAGTTTACAACATGGAAATGTTAGGCAATTACATCAACAAAGACTAGACGTGAAACTAATATAGGTGTGATTCTATAGTTCAGAACAACATTACAAGTGCCTTAAGAAATGCCTTTACGAGACAGCAAATGAAGCACTAGGCAAAATCGACTCGATAAATAGAAATGATTCTTGTGCGACTTAGAAATTAAGAAATATATAAAGAACAGAAAAGAAAAGCTCACGACTAGTGTCTCTCATCTAAAACAAACGAAGACAAATTTAAGTTTAAAGAAGTTCAAGCGCGAGCAGAAGAATGATATGTCCAAAACAGAATTAAAGCTGGGAAATTACTTGCACCAGAATAAATATACAACTTAGCGGTAAGAGAAGTACAGGACGCTGGAGAAAGCTAATATAGGTGAGACAAAACCATAAAAAAGATATAATGTCACCTATAACTCTTAATATCTGGTACGCCTACTTTATCAAACTCCTTACAGAAGATAGACGACAGTTTGAAAATAAGAACACGGATTATACCACAATACTAGCAATAGCATCCCTAATTGGAGAAACCCACACTGAAGTTGAAAAAATTTGTCGAACCTTTAAAAATGGAAAGTCTGCCGGACCTGCAAACATACTGCCCGAACTAATTAAATATCGCACAAAGAAACTCTACAAATACTTTACTGTTCTATCTTAGACATGTATTGGCGGCCAGAAGTACGAGATAAATGAAAAATATCGTACATGTCAACTAACCAAAAGAAAAGGAGCAAAGTTACTGTTACAATTACCGCGAAATTGCCGTTATAAACAACAGTCAAGAATATATGAAAAACTCCATACAAAAAATGTCAAAAATAAGAAACATCGCGGAATTAGGAACTCCATTGCTGTATCTTAAAAATATCAACAACAGATTCCTCAAGGTAGACTATAGGAAGCACTACATCACACCAACATGAACCTAAATTTAATCAGAACAGTAAAAAATCTGTATAAATAAAACAGGGCAAAAGTAAAAACTGGGAATAAATTGTCAAGTGATTTCGCGGTTGATAAAGCATGTTGCTAATCACCTACACTTTTTAAAATTTATTTAGAACAGGCTTTGAAAGAACGGAAGAAGAAATGTAAGAACATGGGGATACCCTTGAGTTAATCTACTCTGTACACTTTATGTTTCGCCAATGATCAGATAATAATAGCACACCGCTATGGGGATTTGGAATATAAGACGAGAAAACTAATCGAAGAGTATAACAAGTAGAGCTTAGAGGTTAATTCAAAAATAAAACAGAACATATGTGCATTGGAAGAACTCAACAAAGCCTCGTAACAGATGGGAATATTTTAGAAAACAGCGCTACAGCAATAAGAAACAGAAACATTAACAGAAGAAGAACCATTAGCTTATTAAATAGCCTCCTATGGAATCAACAAATATCAAAGTCAAATCGTATATATAACACTATTGTTAAAAACATAGTTACGTACAATAGTAAGGTATGGCAGCTTAAACACAGATCATAAAGAATTTTATAAATGATGGATTCAGAAGGAATCTCTCCTCGATCTTAGTAGAGATGATTATTTCGCATTTTTTTCAAAATATCATTTAAAAAAGTATATATATATATATATATATATATATATATACAAACACCATAAACTTTAGAATCTTAAATCTATATTAACAATGCGACTAAATCTTATTTTTTGAAATTTGTTATTTTAAAATTAACGATTTTTTAAAGGTTTTATGAAAAAGTGGCCATGTCGGCTCAACTTATTCTAATGCAAAAAATGAAATAGGTGCCGCCGTTCCAGACTAATCGATGTACATACATAAAAAATACATAGCGATCGCATTTAGAACTTCTTTCCTTAAGAAATCGATTAAAAATGAATTCAGTAGCACCCTCTCTCATAATTGTTGTACCTAATATTAAAATATCGTAAAAAAGGTTAAAGCATCATCAAATGTCTTAAAAAAAATTTAATATGCATTAGAAAATTGACATAAAAACAACAGGTATTTGAAAAATTAACGAGACAGTTGTGACTGGAGAACTTTTGTTAATATTGGTTTCTAATTTTAACAACAACAGTCGCAAATCGCAAGTCGCCACGCTTAGTGGTCTGTAGTCCATTCCTTTTTTTGGTAAGTAAGTTTGCTTCAGCACTAATCCCACGCTCAGCCAAATATGATGAGTACAATACAATTAAAAATTTTCAAACCATGTCCAGCAATCTATGGTAGAGTCCTGGTAATAATTTTTGAAGCTAGAACTCTTGGTAACCCTGTTTGAATTGTACTTTAAGTGTTTCGTCGGTTCTGAGTTTTACCAGTTTTCTTCCTAATTCGATGTTATTGCTGTATCTACATTTGAATAAAGATCGAAAACCCAACTCGATGTTTGTGTTTGGAATATCCGGGAACCCCTCCATGAAATCAGCATGGAGAACTTCCAAGTATTGGCAATAAATTTTCCCGTTTTGCGAACAATGCTGATAATGTTAGAAAGTGGCTTTGTGACAGAATTTGATCATAGACTCTTGCAAATGATATATTGTGGTAACGTTAACCATTTCATCTATAATCATTTTTTCTGCCTCATATTAATTAGTAGCTATTTTAATAACTTATAATTAAATGAACTTCAGGACTCAGGCAACGCTGCTAATTAGCTGGACAGTTGACATCTCTTGTTTACAGCTCACACAGCAGTACGTCCGCAAGTTAATTCGCGTGAAGGTTTTTAATTAAATTAAATAAAACAACAGATAAAGATTATTGGTAGAGCACACAATAAGTATTGAGACTAAATTATCGACTCCTACTTTTTATAAAATTAAACCATTCACGCATCGACTTGCATACCTTCATTTATTTGCAATATGGACACGTTCGCTGTGTAAACAAGTCGTTACAAACTGCTATATTCCTTTAATATGCCTCCTCCCACCTCAGGCACCTTAACGCCCCCTAGTTGACCCTGGACCTGCTGACACTGCCTGGGGGGGGGTGATATTACCGCCTCCGTTAGGAATCTTCTAACAAGATATAAACTACGTTTACAGGATAAGTCTTCTACATTTTATGGTTTTAAGAAGTTCCATTCGCTCCTAATGAGTGAAATGAAGTATAGTACCCAATATTGGACAAAATAAATTAAAACACTAAACAAAAACAATATGATATATTGGCAAATATATCGTAAAAGCTAAGAGTCTCCAGACTAAATGAGATAATGAGAGCTAAAGACGAGAATCATAATATATTTATATTCAAATATAAAAGTGTTATTTTTTTTAAGGCATTTATCATTGAAATAGAAAATATTATAGAAAAAAAAATAATTAAATACGGAACTTTCTTTGACTCATTTACATCAGCTCGTCGTAACCATGGATTTAAAAAATACTAAATTGAGCGTTCCCAATGCCGGCCATTTCTACATAGTCCAGTCAATGAAGAATTGACACAATGATCAAATCCGGGAAATATCGAAGTCGTTCGGGATAGTTTCATCGTAAAGAAAAAAAATTCTAAGATCCCTACGTCTCTTGATGATTCCTACAGGTGACAGATTTTTGGCAATAAGCCGTCAAAGTACGAATTTTGCAACTTTCGTGTTTTTTTCATTTAGTGTCTCAGGCAGGCGCGGATCCAAGGGGGGGCGGTGGGGCGATCGCCCCCCCCCCCCCCAAGAGCCTTGAGTTCCGAAAAATAGACCCGATTTTGCCTCTTATACTATAGTATATTCAAGAACTAGAGAGAGTAATAAATCATTTTTACCCTTTTTTTTCTTCGCAAACTACCTGTGTTCTTTAGCCCGGTGTCTTTGGCAAAATCTGTTAGACACATATATTTTTCATAGGAATGGGTTAGAAATTTTATAATACCGGTCTATAATAATAATGGAATATTTAGGTTGGATAACAATAAATATTTGGATGTGTGAAGTGTTAAAAAGGATTTTATACCT
Organism: Diaprepes abbreviatus; assembly: GCA_034092305.1. Taxonomy (NCBI): domain Eukaryota; kingdom Metazoa; phylum Arthropoda; class Insecta; order Coleoptera; family Curculionidae; genus Diaprepes; species Diaprepes abbreviatus. The sequence goes on along the minus strand of JASJET010000110.1, from coordinate 15,442,038 downwards.
TGTCGTAGGCGTCAGAAGGAGGTTTATTTTATCACTAAGTATTTATGGTATAGAATATTATTTCGGTAATAAACTCAAAATAAAAAGCTTTTATAATATTATTTTATTTCTTATGATTTCTTAATAATTCACATATATTAGAAAATATAGATAATTTTGACATATTTAACACAAATCACAACTGTATTTTTATTATTTTTAATTTTGGCATAGAAATCGTTTTAGGAACATTCAGACTAACCTAAAACGTAACATTTTTCTCTCAAAAAAAGTATTTAAATTACAATTTAAATACTTACAAAATACCCATACAAGAAATTAAACATATACAAAATAATAAATTCGTCCATATAATATTAAAATTTTTTTGGAGCTATCGGTCATTTTATTATTAATTAAAAACATTTTTAGGACATTTGACGTTTCAGTTTATTTATTTCTTAAATCATCCGCAGAATTACAATTAAATACTAAAAAGGGATTGAAATGTAATTAATTTTTATATGTTACAGAAAATTTAAGTAATAAATTGTGTTTACGCTGGTAAACTTACGTATCTAATTCGAAATCAAAGTCAGCGAAGTCATCTTTCCTCAAATTAATTATAATTGGTTTCTCTATTTCACCAATCATGAGATCGAGTTTCCACATTTTCTTTTATTATTTTATTATATGGATTTTTCCCAATATTCTGCACCAACTTAATTCAAAAAAATCTTTCAAAAGTTCAGTTGAAAAACTAGTTTTGTAAGTTGTGTTATTGCTAGCAACTCTACCTTTTACTTGATTGAGATATGTCCTCCAACGGAGATTTTCTGGACGATCTATATGAACAGATATCCTATATGGTTTTTCTAAGCAAAAATTAAGTTCTCTGAGCTATTTCCAGAGCTCAGTTCTTTTAATTTCAGGTAAATCCGATCTTCATTGATTTTAGTTAGAATTTTGTCGACGGTTGGGATCTGCTTCTCATAATAAAATGTATGTACAACTTCTTTCAATGCAATTTACATTTCTTCTTCCAACGAGGTTTTTCGTCTGCCTGTGATCGAATGTGGTTTTTTTTCTCCTTTAGTATTCGGAACATATTAGATTTTCCAACTCCTGTCATATTGGAACACATCTCAACAGAGCTTTTAATATTATTATCTAGATATTGATATCTTAAGGCATCATAAACATTCATCGTAATAAGTTTTTCGTTGAAGAAAAAATGCCCTGGTTTAACGATAGATGTGGAAGCCATATCTTTTGGGTATCTCACTATGCTCAAATAATATATAAAAACAAGCACAAACAAGATAAATCACTAAGGACAAACTGCAAGGTGTACTTTGCTCAGTGACAGAAATTAAGTTGAACTATCAGAAATTTTATTGTTGCTGTAAATTTATAAGAGCTTATAATATTTAAATATAATTAAATATAATTAGATTGACGACAGTCCTCAGTTACCTGCGGCACTAGAGCAGGTACGTTGGAGGTTTCAGTAACAGTTTTATTACTCTCTCTAGTTCTTGAATAGAGTATAGGAATATGTATGCTTGCGATCGCCCCTCCCCTTCCCAACAGCTTTGAGTTCAGGAAAATAGAACCTATTCTGCCTTTGATATTAGGAATGTGTATGCTGCAAGCACTCCCATCCCGTTGACAACTTGTTTTTCTTGCGATAGACCCCCCCCCAAGAGCTTTGAGTCCAGGAAAATAGACCCGATTCTGCCTCTTATACTAGATATAGAAATACTAGGAATGTGTATGCTTTTCGCATTCTCCTCCCTGTCGGCAACTCGTTTGTTTTTGTGATCGCCCCCCCCCCCCTCCAAGAGCTTTAAATTCAGAAAAATAGACCCTAACCTGCCTTTTACACTAGAAATGGGAATGTTGCTGGTGTCTCCCCCCACCCCACCCCCCGTCGACAACTTGCTTTCGCTTGCCATATTGTACTTTTGTGATATCACCGCCCCCTCCCCCCAAAAAAAAAGAGAGGCTGGATTCGCCCCTGGTCTCAGGTATTAATCCTAGACAGAAAATGCAATAATTAGTTATTGCTAAAACAGTAGAAAAACACTTTTTTGTTTTTCTGCAATAATACTTGAAAAATGTGATATTTTTTTTGTCATTATTATTTTAAAAGAGCCCTCGGGAATACAAAAAAATGATATGTTATTTGGCACTATACATCTAATAGTTGCTAACATACGTTAATTTGTTTATCCGGACGATTTTATTGTTTAATAATAATACAATTTATATGCTGGCATCGACTCCAAACTTAGTGGAAATTGTTCATAAGACCCTACAGTTTATTGGATTTTAATTGCGAAAGGATCGGTTGATAACCACATCCTCATTTTTTATATGGTAATTTCTGCAAATTAAAAAAAAATATATCTTACGACCAATAGGAGCTGAGTTAGCGTTTTTTGTCAAAAAATCATTCAGCCTTTATTCATAACAATTAAGAGACCATTCAAGCAGCATTCGATAGTTAATTAGTTATATTTCATGTAGTCGGTAATAATTTTGTAAAGATGTTAGATTAAACTACCTAAAACATTGTTAAATTCATGTTCCATTAATAATCACGAAAGTGGGACACCTGGATTTTTTCGCACTCTAAAACTAATTGCGCGTCTTCATTACTTTGCGTTTAAGATTAGCTGTATTTCATTTAAACATCAGCGGATTTTTATCATTTCTTTTAATCTGGGGTAACTTATTGAAATAATAAGAATCAAGACATTATTTTTGACGCAATTTTGCAAACAATTGTAATAAAGAATTGTTTTTGCAAAATTAACGTTTTTTCAAGAAAAAATTATTTTTACGGAAAAATGAAATGATTTACCATAAAAAGTAAACAATTTTGTATTTTGCTCTTTTATCTTTGGTAGAATAAACACTATTTTCACTGAATTAGGAATATTGGCATGTACGTGGTGAGCCATTTTAATTTATAGATCCAAATATCTTTTAAAATACTCCATTTACAAAAAAATGGTTGAGACAAAAATTGTCAGAGATAGAGGGGGTCATTTATCTGGACTAATGATTGACCTTAAGATTCAAGGCCATTTGAAGGTCAAGGTGATTTTTTTAAATAGAAACCCACATTTTTTTTTACAGAAATGAAATACAGAGAAAAATTCCCATCTAATGGTATGAATAACTTAAAGGATAAAATAACATCTAGAGGTCATTTGAAGGTCAAATATTCTCTTACCTTGGATTGATGTGGTTGAACCAATAGTTAGGTAACTAAGAGTGATGGAGAAAAACTTTTTCTACAAAAGTTTCTGGAAATTAAACTATATATGTTAAAGTGACCTTAAACTTGACCTTGTCCCTAATTCTGAAGGTCATATCAACATCAAGATAAATTTTTAAATGGAACCACATACTTTTAACCCCGAAAAATTTTATGGACGGACATAACCTCGGAATTGCCTTGAAAGCCCAGGTCAAAGCCATTTCAAAGTCAAATATTAAAAAGCCAGAAATAGCAGGATATTGGGGATTATTCAAGGCTTAGGGGAAAATTAGAGCACTAGAAGTTAGGATGAAAGTAAAAAATTTTTACTTTTGAATGACCATTAATGGCCCTTCTTGGATCTTACTAGTCAGCCACAACGTGAAACTACGAAAAACCACTAAAATCCGTTGTCAAAAATAGGAGTTTCCATTAAAAATATTAACTAGACCTGCATCGATCTTGAAAATTTACTCGAAGATGAAGATGGTTTAGGTCGCTCACACCTTTGCATTTTATATACTTGTGGAAAGAACCTTCAACGTTTGTTATCCCCGGAAATAATTTTCAATTGAATCACTCTCATCCAAACTACAGTGCTCTTATTTTCCCGTAAGCCTTGGACAATCCACATTATCCTACCATTTCGGAATTTTTTTATATTTGACTTTGAAATGTTCATTTCAAGGTCATATCCAATCGTAGAATTTTTCGCTATCTCTACTTTCGAGATCAAAAGTATGGAATTCCATTAAAAAAATTGTCGCGTCCTTGGCATGATCAATATCAAAGTCACCCTAACATAAACAGTTTGATTTTCAGAAACTTTTATAGAAAATGTTTTTCTCCATCACTCTAAGTTACCGAATTATTAGTTCTTTCACATACATCCAAGGTATGGGGACATTTGATAATCAAATGACCTCTAGATGTAATTTTACTCCCAATGTTATTCATACCGTTAGAAAGGAAATTTTCTCCGCGTTTCCATTTAAAAAATCACCTTAACCTTTAAATGACTTTGAAAATTGACCTCAAGGTCAAGGTCATTGGTTCAGACAAATTACCTCCTCTGTCCTTGGCAATTTTTATCCCAACCATTTTTTTGTAAATCGAACATTTTAAAAGGTATTTGGATCCATAGATTAAAATAGCTCACCCTGTGTAATATATACACTATAAAAAAGATGTTCATTAAATTTAAGGTAAATGTGCTGGAAGCAAATTTCATAAACGTTTATTAAATGCGTTTAATGTAATGCAATAAATTTAATAATTTACATTAATTTAAATTAATTTATTCTATTAAATCTAATGTCATTATACATTAAATTAAAAGTTTTATCGTTACTTTTTAAGGTGACCTATGTACATTAAATATACAGCCAGTGTTCATCAAATTTAAGATATATTATCATATATTTAATACACCAACATTAATATGAGATCAAAAAATTTTGCTACCCAAAAAGGTGGAAAATTTTCCCATAGTCTGTAGACCGGTTTTGAACTCATTGGTTTCCGTCAGTACCTGCAGAAATACACCTCATCATAAGAAAATTGAGTTCTTTAAGCAACTTATATCATGCTTAATAAAAAGTTTAATATAAGTTGCGCCATCTCTAGGAATGTCATGCAATGTACCATGAATAATAATGTAAATTCCTTTAATGTTAAAGTACATGTCAATTAATTTTAATGTACAAAAAGTTGAAATATCTTTTCAGTTACTTTATTAAAATTTAAGATACCATTTAATCAAAATTAATGTTCAACAAACTAATATTTGTATGAATTACTTTAAATTCAAAGTGAATATAAATTAATCACGATTTAGATACAAAATCATTAGATTTAATGTAGAATGGACATTAAATTTGCATTAAATTTAAGGTTATTTTTAACAGTGTAGGAATATTGAAATTCGTGTAAATAATATAAATGAAAATAATTGGATCTCAAGTTAAACAAAATACCAGCTTTCGAACTGTCAAGATTACAAACTCGTACAACTAATAGTCGAGCTACAATTCTATTTGTTTATACGTTCCAAAAATACCCCTTCTTTGTTGTAAAAAATGGGGATGTTATTTTCAACCGATCCTTGCGCAATTAAAAACCAATAAACTTGAGGGTCTTATGAACAATTACCACTATGTTTTGAGTTGCTGCAATCATATAAATTATAATACGGTTATTAAACAAAAAATCTTCCGGATAAACAAATTAGCGTATGTCAGCAACTATTAGACGTACAGTGCCAAGTAACATATAATTTTTTTTTTGTAATCGCGAGTATTATCTTTTAAAACTATAATGACAAAAAATATCACATTTTGCAATCGTTATTGTAAAAAATAATTGTGTTTTACTATTTTAGCAAGAACTAATTATTATATCGGAGTCGGCGATAGCTCATTTTATCGGTCTTTCTAACGGCTACAACTCGATCATTTAACTTTTCTGTCTAGGATCAATACCTGAGGCACTAAATAAAAAAGAACACAAAAAACTGCAAAATTCGTACTTTGATGGCTTATCACAAAAACCTACCATCTGTACGAAGCATCAAGAGACATAGGCGGTCTTAGAATTTTTTTTCTTTACGATAAAACTATTCCGAACTACTTCGGAATTTCCCGGGCTTTTTCCCCATTGCCTCGATTAACAGTGCGACCGAGCATAGAATCAGCACTAATGTCTGGTTCTATTCGGTATTTTTCACACAAATAAGGAAAAACTGATTCTAGTTTTTTGAAAATTAAGAATGAGTATATTACTTTAGTTTTCAACTTATGTTTCTCATTTATTTTAATAAATATACTACAAAATGATTTATATTATATTGATCCACTATTGGCGATTAAATAGATGATTTGTAATATATATATATATATATATATATATATATATATATATATATATATATATATATATATATATATATATATATATAGTTTTGGTAATGTTTGAAAAAAGGGATCTGACACAAAAATATATTCAGCAATTTTATCTAAGGCAGTTTTCATCATGTCTGAAAGTTTTTTTATCGTGAAAAGTGTGATCCTTTTGACCGTTTTTAAGTATATTTACGAGCTTGAAGCTTTTTTGAAAGCTAGTTAAAAATTTAACATTTCTAAAGAACTTTAAGTCATTTATAGGGAATTTAATAGGATATACTGCTGCTGTTTATGTTTATATTCACTTTTTGTAAATAATTAGGTAGAACTTTATTTATCAAAAATGTTTGTTTCTAGAGACAAAGAATTTATACGAATTTAAAAGATTTTATATAAGTTATTAGTGTCAATCAGGTGACTTGCATTGATACTTGAAATCTTACCAGATAAGTTATTTTCTAAAATCTGTATTTTTGTGGGATAATTTCCAAAATTTACAGCTCTAGTGTGACTTACTCAACGAGTCGTTAATAATTTTTAGACTTAGTTTTTCATTACAAGCTTCTTCAATTTTTTGGAAACATTTTAATTTCGGAAAACTTTTTGTAATAAAAGAGTATCGTCAAATAATTTATCAATTAAATCAAAGTAGATTTATAAAATTAATAATAATTATAATATTGCACATCTTTCTAAAGCACTGGAATGAGCAGATGTAAAGTGTAAAATAATTGCACAGGGAATGAATGTAAAGGGTCTTGATTGATTGATTATATGACATAGCAGGCTAGGGTTGAGAATCCCTTACACTGCAGACTTTAGACTTATTCTGTCGCTTGTAATATATGTTTTAGGTAAACACGTTGGTTGCCTTGATCAGGTTTAGCAGTCTGTTGACTAGTTTGCCCTCTGGATATAGGCCTTCCGGATTCATTGATCCCCGAATGTGGCTCAAGTAGATTTAAGCTTCGCATTTGAAGGTGATATGTGAGGAAATCTCATCCTCTTCATCACATAGTCTACATAATGATTCCTCATTAAAGATACCTATTATATGCAGATATTTCCTCAAGCTGCTGTGGCCAGTTATAAGTCCTGTCACCAGCCTGATCCGTTCTCTGCTTAGACGCAGAATTTCGCGGCTTCGTTTGCCGGATGGTCTGCTCAGCAATAGCTTGCTGTGTCTGTAGTCCGCAATGTGGTTCCAGTGGATTTGGTAATATTAATCGATCCACCAGAATAATCACCCATGAAGAGCAGCCTTTGTAATTCCAAATACGGGCATTGGTCCAACAAATGTGGTAGCAGAGCTTTTTTTTGAAAGTATGTCCACTTTTTATTGCCCGGGCAGCCCTGGTGCCCTGACTATCACGCAAAAGTAACCCTGTTGTATTTTGCCAGAACGACAAGATTTTGAAGATAGTCCCATACCTGTTTTGATGCTGATAGCACACTAGAGCCTTCAGCGCTGCCTGACTGTCAGAGAAAAGGAGAACGGTCTGCCCCTGCAACACCTCCTCAGATTATCCGAAAGGCAGACATCGATAGCATGAATTTCTGCATAAAGTACTGTGGTATACTGTCCCAGGGCTTCACTTATGTTATTTCGACGCCTATACCATGTACCAAACGAGGTTTCCTGGCTGATTCACTGTTGGGTCAGAGCTCGCCTTCCAGTCAAGCCGAATGGCATAGAGTCTATCAAAGTTGTAATTACTTGGCATGGTGTCACTACTCTTTTCTAACAATGAGTTCGTTACCACGCCTTGGATGCTAGTGTGTCCGAAGACAGGTTCAGTCCATCAGACATTGTTTAGTTCCAGCCTGTATGTCTCCATTCTCGCCTCAGACATGGTTATTATATCAGGGGGAAAAAGGTTTAATTGAGTTTCTATCCGTACTATTGGCGTGGTTCTCATGGCACCTGTGATCCATAGGCAGGCCAGTCTCTGGAGGTTGCAGAGCTTCAGAGTGCCCTTTTTGCTGTCGTAATAAACATTTTATCTTTGGAGATAATTTTCTGCAGGTGTGAGTTCCAGGTAAGTTTTCGTCCAGGATTACACCTAGATATTTAACCTCCTGGCTCATTTGCAGTTGTATAATTAAGAGAGTAAGTAATTTTAACTCACCCAACTTGCTTCTTTTAGTAAAGGGTATGAGTGTGGTTTTTCCAGGGCTTACGCTAAGATGCTCCTTAATACACCATTCCTCCACTATACTTAAAACCCCTTATATGAACTCCGATATTATATTACACTATTTCCCCACAGTGAATGTGACTATATTATTAGAATACCCCTGGGTACAATACCCTCCATAATTAAGGTTTATCAGAAGTTCGTCGACCAACAGATTCCACTAAAGTGAGGATAGTAGCCCTCCCTTGGCAATCGTCATTTCTACGATGTCCTCCAATAGTTTAGATTGTACTCGTCTTCTCTAAACCATGTTTTGTATCCACCTGAACAAAGTGTCTTCAATGCCAAGTCTTCTGGCAGACATTCTCATAGAAGCGGAGGTATGATCGAATTCTCTGTCAATATCAAGTACTGTTGTCAGCGCTATTTCCTTGCTATCCATAGCAGACTCTATTCTCCTTACCAGGTGATGTACAGCTGACTCAAACAACTTTCCTTGTTGGTAGACAAGACAAGGTTGGGGTGTAGTGGCCCCTTTTTAAGAGAAGTTTTATGTATATGCCTTTAAACTAGTTTCTCTGTCAGCTTCAACAAAAAATATGACAGATTAATTGGCCTGAACGACTTCGCCAGAGAGTAATCACTTCCAGGTCTTGGTATGAAGATAATTCTAGATCTTTGCATATCAAGGGCAAGTAACTTGTAGTATACTTGCCCTTAAAATTCTGCAAAGCATCAGCGTGATGAGTCCTTTGCCCTGCTTTAAAAGCATTGGAACGACTTCGTCGAGTCTCGGTGCTTTGTAACTTTCAATCGATTCTATAGCTGACAATACCTTGTGGTGAGTTGTTACTTTATTTGCTGTTTTCCAGTCTCTTTTTGATACCCTTCTGGTTAAGGTTAAGAGATTGGTTTCATCATTTATTGTGGCGTCAAGGATAATATCAGAGTCTGACAGATGCGTTCGAAGGAGTAATTCCAGGATATCTCTGTCAGTCTTCGTAAACGATCTATCCGATTTTCCAATGTCCCTATAGAGTCCATGGGAGGCCTGATGCTTCAGAGGTACTTTCGATCTCTTGATACAGTTTCCTCCAGAAGCTTTTTTACCTTCTCTCATTTTTTTTATTATTTTCAGTGAGTATTTTAGAATATACAGTCCACTGGCCGGTTTTTTTCGCTCTGTGTGTTTCCTCCCTTAACAGTGTGAGATCGTTATTGCTGACCCACTGACAAAGGGACAGTTTCTATCGTATGAGATTATGATTGCTTCTTGCAGTTGAGAAGAAGTTAACTCAATATCCACATTGTTTCTTATGTCCGTTTTGACATTTCGGATGTTTATGCTTAGATCATCCTTGTATTTCTTCCAGTTTATATATCTCAGATCGCGATATAGCGCAATCGATCTCTCCACGTCAACTATCCCCATGCAGATGTATCTGTGATCCGAGAGGGACGACTCCAGGAAATTGTACCATCACACTATCTGAGAGCTTATACGAAAAGTCGCCAAGGTTATATCAATTATCTCGGTGCGACTTTTGGTAACAAAAGTGATTTCTTGCCCTCGATTTAGAATGTCCAAGTTATTGAATAGTATAATATCACAAGAGGTACTCACTTCTTTTGTTTATGTCCCTGCTGTTTCATGCCAAATAGTCTACGTTGGCGTTCATTCCGACAATGGCCTACAGGTTTGAAGTTCTGCAGTACAGCTCCAATAATGAGGGTGGGCTGGGTCAATCATATGGCTGATAAACCGAGGCTATGATTGCTACTTTCTTGGGTCCGGCCACCTGGTAGTTCATCCTAATGTCCGCTTGATTAACTAAACCTTGAATTCTTCTAGCCCAGCTACGTGTCGTCTGGTCAGCAAGGGTTCTTAAATGAGAACGATGTCACTGTTCCCATTGGCTAGAAATTTGCTTAAGGCAACGGAGGCTGCCTTACTGTGCTGCAGATTTACTTGTAGTATCCGCAGTGTTATCAAGTTCCATTTTCCCAGCTTTCGTGCTATCCTGAAGGTAAGCTAGGCAAAACCCAGGTATGCTTTGCACCCACTTTTTGTTAGCTTCTTCATAGATTTTTCGTCGAGGGAAAGGATGAGGATCAAGCCCTTATTCTTCACGAGAACGGTGATAGTCTTCCATTTTTCTGTATTTTGTTTTTTTTTTGTTGGAGCTGAAGGATTCTCTTTGATTCCGTGGTTCCTAAAGTATCAATAGGAATTCACACCAAAGCCTTGGCAGTTTTGACAATATCTTGTTCTACGCCAGCCCTCAGGAAAGCACCCTCCGAAGACGTCAGAAGAGGAACCGTACCTTCAATTCAGATTTTCGCCAGGTCACGAACGACACCCTCATCTGTTGAGATGTACCCATAAACCGAGGACATTTTCCAGGTTTGACCTTCCAAATTTCATTATTAAATACCACCTAAATTTGTTAACCCTCTCCGGGGTCAACTTTTCTTCCGTCCGAAACAATTGCCTTCCTCAGCGCAGTAAGCGCCTGGCCATAGGTTTCCCCAGTTGATGTGTCAGGTGTTTCCCCATCTGGCTCGTTAAGCTTGGTTCTTTTAAATCGCTCCTGTCCCCGAATTGGAGCAATCACGTTTAGGGGCAGCTGAATTTATACTTGCCACTGGGTTGCTTGAGTCATCAGCTTTTGAAGCTGGGTTTTCTGATTGTCCAGACCTTGCAGAGGGGCTTTTAATTCCGCTCTGTGTGTGTTTTTATCGCGGTTGTTTATTGGTCCAGGCTTTTCTGAGTTTAATTGATTCCTTATTAGCCCTAGCTGCCGCAATGGTTATTTTTCGACGCTGCGCGCCCGAAAGTGTTTTGTATACGGTTAGGTTTTTCAATCTAATCCACTCGTACAAGGCCTATCATTGAGGTATTATTCCCAGACAATCTTTCCTCATCAGATACATTTAGTTTCAGTAATTATTGAGGTAGGACCAACATTAGTCTCTCCAGCTTATACTTCCTCCAGTTGCTCCATGGTTAGACTTTGTGGATCTTCCATATTTGATTTTGGGAAAGATGATCGAGATTTGTTACTACTTATGTTTTCCATATACTTCCCACGAGTATGTTGAAAAGTTTGGTCCATCCCAACAGAGCCGCTTACTGGGATAAGGCTGCTTACTCCAGAAAGTCACCAGATGTTCTGAAGGGATCGGATGTACCACGGGCTCATCAGCACGATACCTTCCACCTTGAGTTAGATGGATTTTGACTTTGCTGGTCTTCGCGCTGCCGCCCTTTAGAGAACAAAAGCGTGAAGTTCTTCCTTCGCGAACGACAATGCCAACGTCGTACCCCTTCCCGGCCTTGACAGTCTGTAGCCATCAAATGCGAGCCGAGGTCAGTCCAGGTACCAGACCCAGAGTAAGAAAGGCATAGGGTCTTATAAAAGATACTATTCTCTATAGGTGCAGATGCGCTCACCAACAAAGGTGAGAATGATGTCTCTGTTAACCTGGCCAGACCAAGCCTATGAAAAGGTCCAACTAGAAAAGTGAATTTGAATGTGAATGTGAAGAGAAATGCTTTGAAAAGAGGTAAAAAAACAACGTGTCCCAAAACTATCGTAGCAATCTATATATAGGAAAACACTCAATATAATGATCATTTAAAAATATTTATTGAAAGAATATTATATCTTTCAATCGACAGTAAAAGACTAAGCATATTCCTAAAAAATAAAGGTTTCAAAACTAATCTGAAGTAAATAAGAAACTATAATGATTTTTTAAATGACAAACTTTATTGTTCTTGCTATATCACATATATAGGATGAGTAAAAATAATCATATAATAAATATAATATGTACACTACATAATTAAATATGTACGCTTCATACTCTTCAATAAGAGGAGTGATTATCTTACCAAAATTTATTGACTTTACTTTAAAAATAGAACGTTAGTTAATAAAAACTTTTCAATAAACTTTATAATCGTTATAGAATTGCTAAAGAGGAAGCTTACCAAGACAAAAATAATGACATTTAAGATTTTTCGTACACTTTTTACGAGGTAATTTAAAACTAAAGATTAAGAGCTTTGTCGAAGAAGGATCATTTTTAATGAAAATTTAATTCATAATTTCCAGCACAAATATAATTAAATTAATCCTGTAATTCAAAAGTTATTTTTCACTTTAGTTCTCTCATTTAAGAAAATCCATATATTTTTTGTGTAAAAAATAACCAATATGATAACGAATATCCAATGTAATTAAAGATAAGACATAGATTTCGCAATTAGAGCAAGTAAGTTAGAGAAAGTAAGAAAGATAAAAAAACAATATAACAAAACAAGAAATACGTCAAAGGCAAGATCAAAAAACTCCGTATTACTTGAACACAGTATAATATTTAAATAAATGTATATAAGAATGTAACAAAATGTCAAATATTTACAAAAATAAATGAATTAATGGAACCATTTACTGTGGAGCTTCACTGTTTGCTTCAGGATGAGCAGCATTGAATTCTAAAGATTTAGCTATGGCAGCAGGAACTTCAGGTGCCTGGGGAATGTCAGAACTCTGTGGCTGGTATCCATTTTCGTCAGCAACATAGGTTAATTCGTGTTTGTTACCCTCGCTGTCCGTCCAAGAAGCTGAGCCCTGGAGGACGACTGGGGTTTCTTGTTCAATCTAAAAAAAATTGAAAATTTGAAGGCTGCAAAATAACAAGTTTGATAACAAAATAATAGCTTTTTTGTCCTACGGTAAGAAACTCGTTGCTACGCGATCTAGGATTGAACGAATTGAGAATTTTTTGTCCGTATTACATTTAATCAGGATCGTACCAAATTTATTTCTGAAGGAAATTATTTTGGTTTCGAATCAGCCCTTCATTTTGTATAAGTCGTTTGCCTCTTAGTAATTTTGATGTCGACATGTAGGAATAGATGCACATCTTTAATATAAATTCAAAAAGTTATAAGTTAGGTTTTTAATACTTTCAAAAAATATATTTTATAGAATTATTTTTCACTTTTAATATTTGAATGAATGAAACGACAGAAATTAGTTAGTTTACAATAGCTGGTTTACCTTCTATATCTAGGTTTATCAATATTTTTAACTAATGCTTAATTTCGAATGTAAATCTAAAAAAGATTTCCATAAATCGATACTAAAAATTGGAAAAAAAAAGAATGAATTTATAAGCAGCAATTTTCTATGAAGTAGGAATAATTTGACATATTCTATTTTTTATTGACTTTATGTTTTAGTATGTTAATAAAAATATTTGATGTTACCTGCTTTCTCTCAATATTTGCTCATCTAACGATTTAGAAACAGCGAAAGAAATACCATTTTTAGATTTTAGGAAATAATTTAATTTAAAATTCTTAGTTTCCAAATGTATCTAATGGAGGGAACCACAAAAAAATGTTCGTCCATTTTACTGATTAAACTAGCTCATTTAGTTTTCAGTATAAATTCAAAAAAAAAAACATTTGTTTTGGCTACAAGAGTAATTCTCATGTTAATTTATGTAGTTTTTCTTAAAAATTGATAGAATATTTTCACAAAAAAAAAGTTTTAGATGAGTATTGACGAAATATTATAAAAATATGCGTTGAATATATAGGGGCTTCCTGGAACACAACAGGTGCAGAAAATTGAAAATAATACTTTATTCTGCTTTATAGTAATTTAGATTGATATTCAAATGATTAGAAGATACTTTTTTCACATATGAAAGCATTTTTGTTATTAATTTTATGTTGGACAAGATGACAAGTTATTTAGTATGCTTAATGTTTTCCTTATGTCGTCACATTTTTGGTTTAAATGATAAGGAAAAAATATTACAATCTAGAAAGGATGCGGAAAGAGCCGTAACTTTGTTTCAGGAGGCCGGAACTAATATTTGACTGAGCTGATAAACTCTACTCGTTTAACAATTTAAAGAGCCCTACCACATTTATTTAAACTGACAAATACAGAAGTATCTGGACGAAGAAGACACGATAGATTTTTGATGCCTTTGTTTAATTTTGATTCAAGCAATAAATCGACAATACAAAATAAAAAATTCAAACGTCAGCAGATGACGACTAGAAGAAGCCGATTAAATGTTAAGAATTTCAGCTAAAGCTGTACAATTCTAGGTAGAACAAAAGTGTGCTTTCGTATGACACCACGAAAACTGGAATTTGGCAAATTGAAGTAACGTTCTATTTGCAGATGAATCCAAATTTTTCTAAAGTCACCGGAAGGCCAAGAAAGAATATGGAGCAGGCGGAGAAAACGATTTACTTAATGCAGTATCGTAAAAAAAAGAAGAGCTACCGCGTAGCATCCGTTATAGTTTGAATTAAAATAAGAAAAAATTATTATAGCTTAGAGTTAACTACAATAATTTTTGGTTTAAGTAACGATGCTCGTATAGAATTAGCAGTGATTTATGGTAGTACCTAAAAAATAAATCCATGATTCACATTATCTCTGAAAGATACTAGACAGCTGGGCTACGATACGTCAAAAAGAATAGAAACAAATTAACCAGATGGCATGGCCTTAGTCGAAACCCTGTCTAGACATACTCAGGCTGTCATTAATTTTTATTGAATATTGATCAGTTTTTGTTTAATTTTTCTTAATTATTTGCTTAAATAAGGCTCAGTTTTTTTAAAACAAGATCCAACCAAAAATTTTTTGGTTTAATAGAAAATGTGCAAATAATTACTCCTGCCACTCCTAAAAGACATGTTTATAGACTATAACTATTCTCGATATATGTAATAAGATAATAGTGGCATTAAAATTTGAAAATATAAATTAATTAAAATAAATCATTGCTCAATTTTTATTTGATTAAGGACAACAGAATTTGAATTCGATTATAAAAAAGTTAAAGTTGAGAAAGCAACACTTAAAATCCAGTTAGTAACAAACTTTAAGCCTCAAGCACAAACCTACCTACGATAAAGAGGAAATATTGCCATCCTCGTCATGCGTTTCAGTGTATCACCTATTACTAATTGTTTTTGCGTGACGTCAGCTATCACCTAGGAGATTTTGAAAAAAGAGTTGGAATGGCAATATTTAAAATCTACCCTCTAATTTCTAGTACGCAAGCTAGTTTTTGATGCTATTTTTATTTAACTTTTTAATTGGCAAAAACAGAAACGTACCTAAAAAGGGGAGAGAATACTACTCGTCTTGGTTTTCGAATATGTTTCGGTTGGTTAGGACTGAGAGATGTACCAGGCAACGTATTTATCTAAATGTCAAAAAATAATTTACCTAAGGATTTAAGTTTTTTCATTATTACATGCGTAATAATTATGCATTGTTTTACGAACTTACTAGGCAGGATATAAAACAAAATGTCAGGACCTTTAAAATAAACCAAGGATGTTGTTTGAGCATTCAATTGAAGTGCTTTATTAAAATTTGTAATATATGTTGCTTAAATTTTATGTCTCGAAAAATAACAAATCATATACCGCTCAAATGGATGGAAATAGAATTTTAAATTATTATTTAAGTATCAAAATATTCTAAAAATACATTTTCAATCTGGATTTTTAAAATTGAATTAGATTTATTTGGAAAGAGTAATTAGTGAATTATATAAAGTTCTAACCGAATAGAATTGTCTTTGTGTATAATAACTTCTGTATATACTAACTATAAAATTTTATTGGTGAAATATGCATTACACTGTATATATTTCTTACCTAACTTCAAAATTTTATGACTTGCATAGTGCAAAATTATTTAATAAATGTGCATTGCAAATTATCATTAATTATTTATATTTTTATGCAAACAAACCTTCAACTTTTTGTCCCAAATATAGATATTATTTGTTCAAGAATATTGCGTTATATAAATTCAAATGTTATAATGATGTTTAAGAAGATGTCATAATATATTTAATTTTTATTATGTAGAGAAGGTTAACGTGTTTTGGCGCCAAAGCAAATTAAATAATAAAATGTCTTTTTATTCAAATTTGTTATCTACTTCATTGTTAATTATCACATCTAATCTGTGGGTAGCAAGCTATAAGAACAGCTTTCTTGTGATTTATAAAATAAAATAAATTATAAATAACATTCTTGATATAATTCAAGACAATTAAACTTCTTTCTACGGATCGGCACAAATATCGTTTTAGAAGAAATCAAGCGGGCTGTATCAGCTGAATACTTTATATAACAGTATATATTACAAAGACTTTCCTTATGGTGATTTTCTAAATTTCTGAATAAAACTTGATAATATTAAAGTAAATATATCTGGATAGCAAAGCACCAAATGTTAAAGCAATAACGTGATGATTTCAAAACACATTACTATTTATTTTTATGATGAAAGATCACCTTAAAATGTAATACTATTGATTGAACAATTAATATTTGTGACGTATTATGGCAATAATACAAAAAGTCAATATAAAAATTTGAAATTCCGCAAAAACGAATCAGTTCTTTTATAGCGAAGGACACACTTCATCCACACTCACCTACGTATCAAAAACTTAAGAACATATTCATGACTTAATGTTTTTAATAAAAGAATAAAATATACTGTCAATGTCAGGTCTGGAGTGCTTCGTTTCAAATATACAGAGTGAATAAATTAGAAAAAATTAAATTACTGAAAATCTCGAGATCGTTTTAAGTTCCCTATATTAATAACATTAAGTAAGTAGGTATAACATTAAGATTCTTGTCAATGATTCATTCATTTGATCAGCTGTAGTTATTCAACGAAAAAACAATGCAAACCCATGCAGCATAATCTACTACTTAGTTCATCTATTATTCTCATTGGCTTTCTATGTGTGCATAACAGTCATTCGAAATCTTCTAAATATAGATATACGTTATGTGTGTTTGTCTAAAATCGTAACTACCTTTGAATGACGTGCAAAATTTAAACTTGGCAGAGAACTCCCTAGACAGCAAAAATATATATAATAATACAGGATGTTTAAAAATTATAAACCTAAATCTGAAACAGCCAACCATATATAGTATTTGTTGTTAAAAATATGTTTATGGTTTTGAAAAGTCAGCGTCAGTTGAAACTTCAAATTTTTTGAATAATTTAATGAAAATGGGTGATTTAATGAATTTACATATACTACCAGATATTGAATATACAATATCAATAACGTTTTTCTCTACATATCATTTTACAAAGTTCATGTTAAGTTTTTAATTTCTTTTAGACTTTCTAAAAAAAGAAATGTTGAAAATCTACTGGAAAAGAATTACTTATTCTTTTCCACTTTTTTTTTCAAATCGTCCATTTTACGGATGCTTGCAACTAATTGTAAGATATATTTTAGCTAGAATGTGAATATTACTAAATTTACTAATTTAATAAACTTCTTAACTAGAAATGCTAGTAGATACAAATTAAAAACTATTTAAGTGAGCCAAAAAAGCTGATATTAAGGCTCTACTGTTAAATGTTAAGTTATTTTTACTTATAGAGAAAAATTATTATTTCTACTCGTAAAACATTTTACACGGATATACCACTTTTCAAGAAAATATAACGTTTAGGTTCAGTTGGCGAGTATTACGTAGAAACGTGTTTACAGCATAAGAAACAAATATGAAATAGGCTGATAGGGGAAAGGAATAAACCAACTTCAAATTATATTAATATTTAGAAGAGACCAGAAGAAAACTGAAAATATGAACTATTCAGTTTAGTAATTTAAACAATTACGTATTAAAGATTTAAATTAAATCAAAAATAGTTTATTAACAATGTATACTACTTTAAGCCGGTACGGTGTAAATGAATTTATATGATAGTATCTTTGAACAGTATATAATATTCATAAATTTTAAATATATTTTTAAAACTTTTTTGAACTGAATTGATTTTTTATATATGCTTCATTAAAACTTTTATTTTTACGAATACCATTTTCCAAAAAGATATTCAGGGCGCTTTGCAATTTCAATCTGTCCTAGCGAAATCTGAAATCTCACTAATAACTAATAAGGTATATGCTTGTGTTTTATATCGTATATATATATATATATATATATATATATATATATATATATATATATATATATATATATATATATATATATAAAATAAGTCCAGTTTAACTAGAGGATTTGCTAATTATAATTTTTGAGATTAATTCTTTCCTATCCTAGCAGTCTTCAATTGATTGATTTTTAATAGGATATTTATTTTAATTTCGCTTCAATTAATACCACTACCATAGAGATGCTGATGTCGCTTAATTTATTTGTTAAATATTTCTTTTTGTGACCTGAGTATCAATGTCTATAAGTAAAAAAATATAATCGAATCCTTAACACACCTGCTTAGGTTGTCCACTCTGTTCCTGTTTGGTACCATCGGCAGTCTCAAAAGACCACTTAAATGTACCATCTGGTTGAATATCGCTGTCCTGAGCCACTATAGCTACTGGCTCCTCCGCGGGAGCACTAAGAACTGCACTAACTATTGCCAAAAGGGTGCACGCGAGTTTGCAGGAGATCATGATGTGAAGTAATTACGATTTTTTTTTGAAGTAAGGTAATTGAAAAAATACTGAATTCTGAATAATTTTGTGCCGTTTATATATGAATTTATAATTATTTTAGCCCCTCCTGTCATTACATGTATAAAGATGAGTAAAACAAACAAATTTCATCTTTCAAGGATGTTAGTACGTATTTGCTGATTGATATTGCTGTTGATTTATGTTTAATAACTTATGTACCGGTGGTAATGGGTCGCGTAATAATAGTTTCGTTATGTCAAGTCTTATTATAATATGTGAAATAGTTTTCGCAAGAATCCAAGATCATGCTTCCGATATCACATCTTTAGATTCTCTCTTTTTGAATTTCTCTTAAAAAATTTAAAATAATATCTATGAGGGATTATGAAATTAGCATACTATATTTTGAGAAGTGATTCCCATTTATGGGCAAAATATCAAAAACCTTAAGACAGAGGGAATTAAAAAGTTTTATGAAAGATGTTTCTCAGATATGTTTTCCTGCAAGAAATAACAACTAACTGGAATTTTACATATTATTTCAACAATTCTTGATTAATTCATGAAATATATTACAGATGAAATTCTCGAAGGAGTGACGTGGTTAAAATAATTAATTTGATATTTTTCTCAGAAAAAAAAAAGCTTTATTTTGTTAATGCTTATCAAAATGTGTTAAAAAGTTGAATTTCATAAATTTATGAAGATTGTCGTCGAGAAAAAACCATTAACACTTTATTGCACCTTGGTACATAAATTGTACCACAAAAAAACTTGTATTGAGTTGAATTGTGGTACATACGGTAATACTACAAACATTAGTGTTATGTGCTAGGTACACATCGAGGCAATATCTGTACCACATATATTTCCATGTTACAGAACCGGCAAAGCTAAACGGGAAAAACATTAACGCTAAAAATATCATTTTGTATAGAAAATTTATAACATAACCTATAACATAAATATTGTCCTTTATTTTGCTTTATATAAAATATTAAAAATAAATATTATTTAACATTTTTTTAGTGCTAAAGTGTTTCTTTGTATGTACTTATTTAAATGAAAACAATAAATAAAACTTCTATTTATTTTTTATCAAGAACGTATTGAAAAAGGCCGAAAAATAAATTACTATGCAACAAGAGTATAGCAAGTTTAGTTTTTAAATTGAAACGTGGATCCTAAAAATCCATACCTAGGGGATTTAAAATTAGTTGGAATAAGTGTAGATAAATTTGCTAAAGAAATAGAAACAATGGGAAAAATTCCAAGTGACAAGAATTCAGTAACATCCGATGAAGATGTTGGTCGTTTTGGACAATTTTTACGACACAATGTATGTATCTATGTGGATATGGAGATGAGTACACTACAACCTAAGAAATCTATTGTGTTTCCCGTTCTGCTACCAAGTCATTAGGAATACTTTGCCGACTACAGTAGGTCCTCCATTTTTATTTCTTTTAGAAACTTTAGAATGTTGAACGCTTTTAGAATGAGTAGATCCCCTTCTTCTATTTGGTATGCTCCTAAGAACCGAATTCCAAAGGTTTCTAAAGCGCTGTATTCCGAATAGATGTAAATAGAGGTTGCATCCTCTTTCTCGCAAAATCTGCTTTCCTCACTCTTTACCAATCCGAGTTCCTTAAGGTATTCCTTCTGGTAGCAATTCCCCACCAAGATTATTTTCAGAACTCTAAGTCGGTTACTTTTTACATACTTTACTCTTCTGGTTCTAGTTCCCAAGAATTATATTCGCTTGTCTCATTCTTTGCAGGTCTTTCCAATAATTAGATATCCTGCTCTCTTCCTCCCTTTTAGTTCTTCTAGCATTACACTGCTACTGATTCCATAGAAAGTTTCGAGTCCCAAATGGCGTGTCAGCTACATGTTTCGCGAGCCTATCTACTATTTCATATCCCTCAACCCAAGTGTGCCCCAATACCCGTAAGATGACCTATTATTCTTGTTTAATTCGCTTAGTTCCTCTAAACATTCCTAGATCATCTTAGAGTTGATTAGGTGGGAATTCAACGCATTGATGGCTGCTAGACTATCCGGTAGAATAATAATCTCTTATCTGCGATAGTATTCTTATTGTTAAGTTGGATGACTTTCTTACTGACGTGTATTTTTGCTTGGAAGATGCTTTATGATTTACTCTAGTTTTCGTGGTGTCTGTTACTGGATCTATATACTCCTTTTCCGTTTCCTCCTTTTTGGATCCAACAATTTAATGGAATCCCAGTGAGGTTTTTCAATGATCCGACAGTATATAATGTAGTTTTAAGCTAGTCAGAGGAATCGGATGATGATGTATCCCTTGCAATATTAGTAACAAGTCAAGTTATAATGTAATAAATACTAATTATCTTATACTGATTAACGTAAAGTATATTCCACTAAAAAGGCAAATTAAATAATCACCCTGTAAATGGATATTTAACCACGGAAACGAGACATTATATATCTTATATTACTATCCAAGAAAATCTCAAGAAAAAATAAATCAATTATAGTACTTAATCCTAAATTCAGTTTTATTACTTTTGAGTATGTTAAATGTTTTCTTAAAAATATATAAACCCAGACAATTTATGACGACATAAACTAAAAAGGTCATACTCTTCTTTAATATTTATAAATAAAGCTGTCGAAGAAATCCTATCTTGGTTATGTAATTAAAACCGAAGCGATAAATATCGAGAGTAAGCTTAACATGTGGTAACTTCAAATAACAATAAAATGAATTAAAATATTGAACGACTTTCCCATTATTAGGAAACAAAAGAATCAAATATACTCACTATAATGTAATATATTGTTTGACTATATGTACAAGAAATTCGTATAATAATAAAGAGTTAAGTACCTGCAGACCACTAAAAAAGTGAATAATTTTTTTTACATGGTTATTAATATCGATCCATTCTATTTACGGAAAGACCTACAATAGTTTTATTTAATTCTTTTGTACAAAAAATAAGATTAAGATGCTTACAGGCCAATTCGGGGAGTAAGTATCCGGCATAGAATGGCTGACGCCCTCTACGGAAGAGAGGACTGAAACTATTTGAACTTTCGTGAATCAAATTGACAGCTACAGGGTTGCACGGGGTTAAATAGATACCAGCGGTAACCGGCGAGACCCGAAGGGTATGCAGAAGTAATAAACTTCAGTTACGATCTAAGATTCGTTAGGGGCGGTACGGTATGTGACGTGTAAAATCAGCGTTAACGAAGGTTTATTTTTTTTTTTTCATTTATTTTGGGGAAATTAAGGAAATGTCCTATTCAATTTCATTTGGGAAAAGGGTAACTTTGGTACTGTTTGTTTAAACAATTTAAAAACCTATTGCTCGCGTTTTTATTCTTTTCTTGATTAATATTTTAGAAAGCAATTTAAACGTATTTTATTCTAAATTGGTTTGTTACATTTTCTTTAACAATAGAACGGCTAACAGAATAGTGATGGAAAGTAACGATACTAATCGTTACAAACGAATCACTAAAAGTAATGAGTCCTTTATTCAGAAAAGACTCGTACCTTGGCAATTCGTTACTATACCAAAACACCCTTAGTCCGGGACGAGAACCAAAATAACTAAAGAAATATAACTACTATTTTAGCGTCGCAAGCCCAGGCTGGATGGCGGTCCTCTTTATAGTCACGAAACCGCTGACTAGAGGAGTATACCAGGAAATTCGAGGATGGCTCCGCTAGGAACTAGATTATTTTACCTGTTCCTTAGGCATTTGACGTGTCGGCGATTTCGAAGTTTTAGTTGTTTTCCGAGCGGCAACCCACAGGACAAAAGCGTTTTTTGTGCTTAGATGCAGGACTCGGTAGATTAAATGAATTTCGCCGAAATAAGATAAAAAAATAGTATTTGTAATAGAAAGGATGGATCTTATTCTTTGTTGACGTTATAGCCACTATCATGATAGTTCAGTTTTGAATTTGGTACGTTTTCCGTCTGCCCCTTTACGTTTCTTATTTACTTGCTAGTTATTTCAAGTATGGCATACATAAGTAGGTAGTAATATATTGAAATATTGCCAATTAGGTAGGTAGTAAGTAATAAATATATTCTGAATTTACTAAAAATAATAATGCCAAATATGTTTAACGCACGATAAAATATATTGAGCAGATATAACAAAAAAATTCTTAGGGTTGAAAAATGGAAAAACAGAAGAGAACTTCTATTTGGATTCATTTTACATTATTATCTGATTCCAAAGCAAAGTGTAATATTTGCAAATCTATAAATTCCTATAAAAACGGCAATATTTCAAACTTATGAAAACATTTTAAATCGAAACACCCAACAATGTCATTAAATGAGCGCTGAAAAACAAATTATTCTTTCAGAAGTCATAGTAGTTAAAGGGCTCGTGTCAACGTTGTAGGGAATTAAACTTAAAATTACAAGTCAAGGGAGAGAAGATTTGATTTTTTTTAGATTCACTTGCTTCTCGTTTTGGAGACCCCGAAATTAATACAACAATGAGTAAAGTGACTTTTCTTGATCCTCTTTTCAAAACCAGGAGTTTTGTTAAAAAAAGATTTTTTAGAACGAGTAAAAGACGAACTTTAGGTTGAATTAGTTAATATAATAAAAAAGAAATAGGGACAAATTGCTGCAGGTCAGAGAAATGATATAGAAATATTGAAGAAAAGACAATATGCGAGGAAAGTCAAGATATAATTTAGCAAGATTTTGATAATTCTATAATATCTTTCGAATCTGTAAGCAGTAAGCATGTACACAAAAAAAGAGGCTAATTTGTAAAGAAAAAAAATACCCTTTAATTTGGTGGCAAAGCAGAGAAAAAGTATACCCTTGGCTATCTCAATTAGGAAAGATATATTTATGCATAGTTGCCACATCTGTACACTGCGAAAGAGTTTTTTTAAAAAACTGGTCAAGTCATAACCTAACGACGAAATCGTTTAAAGACAAAACACGTCGAAAAAATATGGTTTATATACCAGAATAAACATTTATAACATTTTTGTCTGTATTTGCATATATTTTTTTTTTATTTTTGTTAAAATACATATTTAAAAGTTTTTTCTAAAAAAAGTTTGTTTTATTTTTATCTGTTTAAATAAAACTGGTTATTCTTGAATGGTATAGTTTAACTTGTATATATTTTTCCATATTTCCATATTTTACCTTTTAACACATTTATAATTTAAACCAATACATACTTAATATTTAGTATTAGATTTCATATTTAACATAGAGTATAAATTATTCAATTAAAGATGTAAAGTATATATCGTATATCACTTGCAGTATCACTTATATAATAAAAGTAACTAAAGTAACGATTCGAAAGTAACGAGTCCTAGAGACGAAAGTAACGAGTAGTTACAAGTCCTTAAAAGTAACTAAACTTTCCATCACTACAATAGAAGCAATTAGTGTAGTACTTGGAATTCTTAACCATTATTAATTATAAGTTTCTCATTGTGTATAATTTCGTTTTCTAATTATTTTTGTTATTAGATTTAAGTGTTTTTGAAAATTTATTTTCACCTTCACGCGATTAAACTCACGGGCGTGTCGAGGAAGAGGTTCAATATAAAAGGCGAGATCTGACTAGCTAGTTAGCAGCCTTACCTGAGTCTTGAAGTCCTGAGTTTTGGTAGTGGTAAGCCCTAAATAACTTGTAGTTTTTTTATACTAAAACTGCAAGAGCCAAGAAGGACGACCAGACCTCCAGAGTGCCTTTGTCATTGTGCTATTTATTTATAGGTTTTTAGAATAGCTATTAATATGGGACAGCAGAATGATTGTAGACAGAACGGCCATATGCTACCCAAAATATTTCGTTTGCAGGAGTCTACGATCAAATGCTATCACAAAGTTTTAGAAGAAAACATAAGGTGATCAGCAACAAACTTTTCTATTAAGCATCCATTATAATTTGCAAAGTAAAGAGAAATTTCTTAAAACCTATTATTATGGAAATCAAATGTTTACCAAGTCGTGAATGCCAATAGTTGCAGCAAAAATCTTTTTGTTTTGTATCATACATAATTTTATAAATATTTTATTATTTTGTATTAAATAAAGTAATACGCACTTTCCGAATTGCTCAAAACTATACATTTCTAAACCGAATATTATGTTAACCTCCATTCTTGTATAGTATTGCAAAATATGTACACCATGTTTTCTGTCATTTTGACAGACCGATTTTTCAGAAAAATATCTTTCTTCCTACCCCCTGACGCTGGTAGGATAGGCGAGTTGATCACGGCTCTCTGCTATTCTAAATAGCTGTTCAGCACAGTTTATTCTTATCCACTCTCAGATGTTCCTCAACCAAGAGACCTGCTTGTTGAAGATTTCTGTACCGATCCCCTCTGAGAACATGGCCAAAATATGCTAGTTTTCTGCATTTTACAGTTGTCAGCAATTCATGAGTGGCATCTACCCGATCTAAAATCGCTATATTAGTCTACATAGTTACCCAGGACATTCGAGGTATTCGCCTATGCAACCATATCACAAATGCCTCCAAATGATTAATCGTGGCAGCCTTCAGTGTTCACACCTCCTCTCCATACAACAACACTGACCAGATATAATATTTAACCATCCTTTGAGGAAGTTTTAAAGTTGTCATTGCAGACAAGCGAACTCATTTTTAGAAAAGTTTTGCGGGCTAATTCGATGCTGCATTTAATTTCTTTATCTGGGTCAAGCTGTTCAATAATATAACATCCAAGGTACTTCAAGTGGGAGACCCTTTTAACGACTTGCCAATTCATTAGCAGCGAAGCGTCTAGATATGGTAGACGACTGAAAATCATTAATTTGATTTTTCTCAACATTTATGTTTAATTCCCATTTCTTTCCCAACCCTATTGATAGAATTTAAGAGGTGTTGTAGACCCTGAATGCTATAACTTATAATGGCCATCGGCACAACGAATAGTGTTTATTAGCTCGCCATTTATTTTAACCCCACATAGTTTATTTTCTAGAGCTTCCTTTATTCGAATATAAATTAAACAGTAGTGGAGAGAGAATATATCCCTTTCTAACTTTTCGCTCAATTTGCCATTTTTTGGTAAGCTTACCATTAACTCGGACCACTACCCTCTGACGCCAATATGGATTCGCTATAATCCGCACATCCTTGCCATCTAGACCAGCATTCTTCAGTATATCTATGAGCTTCACATCCTGTACCCCATCAAACGCTTTCTCATAATCAATAAAGCATATGGAAATGTCCTTACGTTGGTCTAGAAAGAGAAGTATATTTAGAGCACAAAGCGCTTCTCTCATACCAAAGGCATTTCTAAACCCAAACTGTATCTCATCTAGGTCGCTTTCGCATTCATTCCTTATTCTAATGGAAAATCTTCAAGGTATGACTCATGATTTTTAATAACCTGTATTCTTTACATCTTCAGGAACATTGTTCTTTTTTGATAGTGTCATAAAGAGAGTTTTAAGCCGTTCTTTGAGTATTTCTCCAATGTTGTATACACAACTGAATATTCTAAGAGACTTAGTTTAAACTTTAAGCTATCCAACCGGTAAAAATGGAGGATTTTATTTATTTCTGGAACACAAACATGTCTCTTACATATTTCAAGGCTTTATCTAGGTTTTTATCTTCAATATTTCTACAATAAGCGTTTATTTGTTGACATATGTAATACAAATTATGACAATATCATAATTAAAGCAAAACTGTTGGACTAAAAGATCTAATTTTCATAGAAACAAGATCGGATCTGAAGCCTCATTAAACTTTCTTAGTGAATCTGGCTATGCACGGGTTAAAAATGTTTCTATAATTTTTAGATATTTTTATTCAAACTTTCTTATTTATACCAACTACGCGCAATCTTACACTGATCAATTAATCGGTATAATTTCATAAATTTTTGAATACAAGTGAATAAAGAGGCATGAAAAGGGTCTTTATTAAAAAAAATTACAAAATCGTACAGGTTCATTATTTCAACAATTAAAATTTAAAACTAAGATAAAACGTCTGAAAGGATATTTCAAAAATAAGAACACCTAACTACATTACTACAAAGATTATTTCATTATATAAAAATAATAGAGAAACTTAAAAAATAAAACAATGATAATTTTTATTAGGGGCGAAGGGGCGACTAATTGGTTCATTGTGATCACAATAAATATAAATGAGCCTTATATCGGCAGAAAAAGTGAAAATTTTAATATTTTCAATATTTACCTCTTTATATTTATATTTGTTTGTATCTCCATTTATCACTTTTTAAAAAAAAAATGCATTTTTCGTAAAATATTTTGCTTAAGCCTAACAATTCCAATTTTTTCATCGATGATTTACCATTTCAAAGTTGCTAAACAGCGCTTCATATTTTCATATCGTGGTTTGTTTACAAGTTTTCTTAATATTTTACGAACACTACACAATACTAAAACGATCCAAAACGAACCAGCATCTTGACAAAATGGTGAATTAAATATAAATATCCTTTATATCAATAAAATCCGACACTGTAATAAGATTCAGAATTCGTTTGTTTTATTTCATTTAAAAATATGATCAAATGACCCAATATAGTACTGGAATATTTTCTCCCAGAATCACCTGGTGTGATATGACTACATGTTAACTAAATGGACTTCGATGGAATCGGGTGGTTATCATATAACCCTATAAGTGTCATCTCGCTTCATATGAACCGCCTTTTTTTGCAACCATTGCACAAATTTTTAAAATACAAGGTTTACAATACACAAAACGATATTAAAAAAGCGAGCTTAATGGCGAGAACAGGCCATAAACATAAAAGTATTAATAGTACTTAATATAGACTGCGTACGCTATAGAAGAAAGTTGGCTCACCCACAGAAAGAGATAAAGGGTTTTCGATGAAGCCCTAGTTTTCACAAATATTGCTTGAAAGATTCCAGAATGCTTTCGTGTAAGGTAGTAAATAGCAAATAGAAACTTTTAAGACCTTACATGAGTCTTACCTTACGCTTACAAAGAGTTTTACATTATGCTTTTCTGAAAGGTTATCGTAAGTTCAAAAGGAATCTTTCCGTTAGTATTTGTCACGGACATTAGGTAATTATTGAAAGATTCCACGAAAGCTTTCAGAAATATTGGTTGAAAGATTATTGAAAGCTTTCGTATAAGGTTATCTATACCAAGTGGAAACTTTCAGAAACTGACGGGGATCTTGCAGTAAGCTTAAAAAATATCTTACATTATGCTTTCCTGAAAGGTTATAGTAAGCTTAGATGTAATATTTCCGTTAGTACTTGTTGCGAACATTTGGTAATTACTGCTTGATTCCATGAAAGCTTTTTGTACGATTTCAAAACTTTCTCGAAAGCTTGGTGAAAGCCTACTGCAATCTTTCATGTATGTGGGAGTGTAATTTATTTTAAATAGAAACAATAAAAAAGTTCAGAATTTGAAAAAAAACAAAGAGATGAACATTTTTCCGGCTCGATAAAAACATCTTTATCATTTTTCGATTGTGTCACGAGATACCATCTCTTGACGTCACAAAACGACACTAAAACTGTCAACGGCCTATTATTTTTATTCTTCAGAAATGGTATTCTAAAAATTCGGACGTTCTGATCTGGGCAAAATTTCTTTAGATCGTTCATACTTGATTTTTGACATTTGATTATGATTAATACTTGCCCATTCATTCAACTTTGTTAAATAGCGCATAAACATAAAAGATAGTGACTATTACTATACTTTTGAGAAGAAAACAAGAGAGAATGACCACTTATCGCTTATAATATTTTCAAGAGCCTTCTTGCCGCTACATTCCTTGTATATTCACATATGGCGTAGAATTCATTGGAGGACGTTACCTGATTGGTCACAAACGTTCGTTTTTGTAGTACTATTATATATATATATATATATATATATATATATATATATATATATATATATATATATATATATACCACACTCTGACCGTGCTACAATATTATCAGATTATGAAACATTCAAATTCAGTACCAAATATCGTAGAGTTAAATTAAATTAAACCAAAATAAAGTTCGTACCTTAATCTATGAGTTATTCTGAAATTATAAAAAACAAACGCCAAAAAATAAAATGAATACATACCCAACAATAAATGTGTAAAACACAGAAAGTGTAAAACAGATATACGTAATGGCTCAGCCTAAAATAAAAAATTGTTTTTTATTATTTAAACATACCAAGATATGGAAAACAGTATTGTTATTAACCGCTAGCAAATATTCAACTTTTCTCTACGTGTACTAATTTTTGAAAATCTTATTTTACTATCTTATAATCTCTACTGTATTACGTTACAAAAGTACCTTGGCCTATTTGAAAAAGTTACTACTAGTCTTTTACCAAAGATTAAAATAGCGAGCGTTAGCTATAATAATCTTTGCTTATACTTAAGCTTGTTTTGAACGTGCTTGACGTAATTGGCCATAAATATTTAAATGCTTTTTTCACTTATCTGTTCTTTTTATTAATACTAAAAAAGTAATTATATGTAGACACAATAAATATAATGAATTTTGAGTAATTAGCGTTTTAATGATTACTTATGACTTATGATTTTTTAATAAGATTACTTAAAAAAGACTGGAATAATCTAGAGCATTTAACCGATAGAGATGTACTGACAAACGAAGCCAACAAATGCTATTAATTACAAGCTAAGTATAAGATATCAGCATACATGTAGTCTTCTGATGCTTACGAACATTCAATACAAAAATTTCGTCATTTCACAAAAACTGCAACAATGCATATGGTTCAAGTTGAAGAAAATGGCGCCATGTGGAGAAAATGAAAAAGAAATCACAAATATATTCATAGAATTAAAATTAAATATTACATCTCACATTTCAAAATAACTGAATAATCATTACTTTTTTAGAAACTTATTCAACAAAATGAAAATTTAAAGCTAGTGGTTTAATAATTTTGCCAATGGATATAGACAGAACAAAATATCCACTAACCAAATGAATCAATGAGATGAGATCAATTTTTCCTATGAATTTTCCATCTGTGATAAACATTTTGTTGTATTTAAATAAAACATATTTCAATCAGAACTATATAAATTTACTTGAAAAAGAAGCAAAATGGGCAACTTGCAGTATTTATCAAGCTGCTAAATAACTCCACTTCATCCAATATAATAGTCCTCACAGACAGGGAACATTTGAGAACATATATTTGTTAATTAATAATACCAAAATAAAGAAAGATGTCAAGATTCTTTGACAGCCAAAAGGATCCTAAAACTCTTGATATAATATGGGACGATGTTAATTGTTTAGAACCGTCAAAAGGCTAATGGACAGTTATAATTGAACACTATCCTAAATATCGGAATACCCGAGCTTATAAAGTATTAAACCTTTAACTTTTACTATAGGAAGGGAAACATAGTTGATATAATTGTTTGAAGGTTGTAGACAATATTGAAAATTGACTAAAATGTGGCGGTCACTTGTATTGTATATATGTTTGTTTTTTTTGTACGAGGTTTCGATTAGGATGTATCTCTAATCGTTGTCAAGTATAACCTGAATGTATTCTTTTGTCTTAAGACTACGAGCTTATAAATTCTCTTTCTTATCTGTTTTATATGAGAGTAACCAAACGAGGAATTGTTAGCAACTTTCATAATAGCAAATACTAAATCAGATTTACAATAGAATACATTTCATTTTATTGTAAAATGTCTTTATTATTCTCAAAGTTTGATAATAAATAAGATTATATATATATATTCGCGATGACGATAGCAGCAACTACCTGGTCATCAAAGAGAGCAGCCGGAGCTGGAGCCGATGTTTTGGCCAGTGGTGCTGTCAATTTATTTTATATTTAAGTTATTCGTATTAAAAAACCTTCTTGAATGTTGCACCAAACAAGTGCTCCATAAGTCATGACAGGTCTAATTATCTACTTGTAGAGCAGACACTTGTTTCGGGGAGACTTTGCATTTAACAATGCATATAACCATTGCGGGGCAATGAATGCCCTTCTGACCACCGCTATAATGTGACATATAAACGAAAGTCGTGAATCGATAACAATCCCCAAATATTTAACAATGTTTCTAACGGAAATATTGATATTATTGATTTTAATAGGGATAAAAATTTTATTATTTGTAAACTTTTTGGCGATTATCATCGATTCACACTTTCCTGAATTTGTTTTGATTTTCCAAATATTTAAGTATGGTAAAAGTCCGTCTACATGGTATTGAATAAGTTTCTTCGCTGCTTCTGCATAGAACGAAGTTGAGATCAACAATATATCGTCAGCATACATATACATATGTATGGTAAGAAACATAGGCATATCAGCCGTATATAGATTATATAGAAAGGGTGACAGGACAGTGCCCCGTACCACTTCTGCAGTAGTATGACGTGGGCCGGATGAAACAGATTCTACTCTGACTCTTAATTGTCTGTCTTTTAGATAAGATGCAATCAATGCGATCATATATAAAGGATAGGAGTGTATTGTGAGGAGGTTACATATAAACCGCTCGTGCCACACAGTGTCAAAGGCGCG
Source organism: Diaprepes abbreviatus (assembly GCA_034092305.1). NCBI lineage: Eukaryota > Metazoa > Arthropoda > Insecta > Coleoptera > Curculionidae > Diaprepes > Diaprepes abbreviatus. Next base: position 15,410,617 of record JASJET010000110.1, on the reverse strand, counting down.
CTCCATGTCAAGAAATATCGTGACTGATTCTGTTTTCTGTTAATATTGTTTAAAGCCGTTTGCAAAACATCGTACCGTGGCCACGCTTAAATCCAAATTGGTTTACAGGGATGTGTTGATTTAATTTTAGCATGTTAATTTTTGACATTAGGAAACGCTCAGTGACTTTGGATAGCATACTTATCAAGGGAATGGGGTGGTAGAAACTAGGATTATGCGGTTTAGGATTGGGATAATTTTAGCCCAGGAAGTGCTGTAAGATAATGACCGCATTTATTATATATACAAACTGAATCAATGTTGTCCTTAGTATGTTTTTTAACAGGATATTCGATATCTCACCGGTCCCGAAACTTTTTTATTTGCGCTACAAGTGATTATGTTTTTAATCCTGTTTAGATTAGCGATTAATTTGTTCAACTGTGATGGAGAAATTGGGAACTTAGTGTTTTCAAATTTATTTCTGATATCGGTTATTTTTCTTTGGTTAAATAGATGATCTGATGTTGTTTTACAGACTATCTGTGAGTATTTCAGCTTTCTCCAGGGAATTATGGACTAGTAATTTCCATTTATTGCCAGCGTCGGGATTTTATTAAACTTATTATTCAATCTCTTGGTTAATCTCCATAAGGAGTTATCCCGCGCTGACAACCCATTTACGACGGCGTTCCATATATCATTTTTGTTGATATTAATTCTATCTCTAATAGTGCGCTGAAAATCTGTATAATGGATATAGTCTTATCGACGCCTATGTCTTTTCCATTTATTTCGGATTTTGTTTTTAAATTTAATTAAACTTAAAATTTCTTCCTATAGGTTTTCCGCTTTATCCCTCAGTGGCTTTATGACAGCCACTAGGTTACTTCAGTTTCCAATTTCTCCACCGTATCTATGTTTTACGTTCTTATAAAGTCAAGTTCTCCTATTATCCTCCTTGTAAACATTAAGCTTCCAGTTTAGCAGTAATGGCAAGTGGTCAGATGAAAGCTCATCTTTTACTATTGATTCCGGTATATTGGCGTTATTCTTATTAAGAACAATGTCGATGCAAGATGACGAGATATTGCTGACCGGATAGTGCATGAAGGCATTCGGATGTAGTATTCGTATATTATTATCAGTGGCGTACTTACAGAGAAAGTTACTATTTCGGTTTGCTCTACGATTATGCCAGAATGCGTGCTTAGCGTTGAATTCGCCCATGCACAGCACTTTTGAATTATTGGGAAATAAATTGTCTAATTCGACATTTGTGAGTCTGATCCTAGGTGGGGAGTAACACCCCCCGATAATCACTCCATTTCGCAACTCAACTGATATATTTTCAATTGGTGGTTGAATTTATTTTTTTGTGCGGAATGGAATGCATTATCGGGAGAGCAACGCCTCCTTCTCTAATATTCCCATCTTTCCGATATACACAGTAATGTCTTATGCTACTTTGTAATGTTTTCGTCTAATTTGGTTTCTGTAATTATCATCAAATCTACTTTATAATAAGTGATAAATTGAATTAATTCATTGACATTGCCAACAGAACGAGTGAATCTAAAATATTAAGTTAAACATTATATAAATACAATCTTATTTCGAAATTATTACTTATCAGAAATTGTAATACAACTGCTGTATGTGTTTGCCTATCTGTGTTTTTCATGATATTAGTAAAATCGTTTAAAAATATCAACAATTTATTAATGTTTATGCATAGTTTTAGGTCATTAACTGCGGCTGTAAAGTCACTTACCGTGCCCGTCTGTTCCCGCTGCCGTTGCTCTTGTTGTATAGGTAGCTTCTGCTGCCCACCACTTGGAGGAGGTTTCCTACCACTAATTTCAGGAAAATGTTTGTCGTAATCATCTGGGTCTAATTCAGAGGCGCTGGGTTCTTGGTTATAGCGTTTAAAGTTTAAGTCACTTGTCCCGACCCTAGACAATGTCCAATCTTAGAACAAAGATAACTGGAAAACAAGAAATACATTTCTTCTTCACAGCTCCATATATTAAGACGAATTTTCAGCAACTATAATATAAAAACTCCTGCAATAAAAAAGCCCTATAAGAGTTTAAATTTACAAGTTTCATATGAGTTTGGTGAAATAATTAGAGAAACCAATCGTCTACTAGAAGTTAGAATTAAGGAACATAAAACTCATACATAAACAGAGGAAACGTCGAGATTTGATCTTACAGAACACGCCTGAAAGAAACAATATCATATAGAAAGCTGCAGCAATATATATGGAGCATGAAAAAGATAAAATTTATAGAAACATTTACTTTCAAAACAATAAAGGAAACTTCAGTAAACTCAGTGCTGAATACACAATCTTTAGAGCAAAACTTCATGCCTGAGTGAACACAGATCACATATAAGCTCGTAACCGTAAAATAATACATTCAGTTTATAATTCATAAAGATTAGATACAACCGAATCGAATCTTACAAACAAATAAAAATAAAGACAGTACAATACACACAACCGCATCTTAGTCATAGTTGAGAGAACAATACATTTTTTAGGAAATCGTAAGACGTTAATATATTACACTAGATACTTTCCTAAAATACAAATTAATGTATGGAATGGCGCACTTCTTACATAAGTCAGATATCAGCAACCTAAATATTTTACAAGTACTCTACATACACAATAATAGCCCTCAATTTAGAAAGTTAAAAGGATAAAATATTGTTTTTATTTTTTAATTCGTACTCGAAACGCTATCTGTATCAAATTTAAAGTTTTGAAAAATAACACTGTTCTACATAAAAATGCTCCTCGCCAAACTAATGTGTTATTTCAATAATTTCTGCCTATGTAACCCTCACACTGACCTATAAATTGTCGTATCACATTGCAAAATCTAGAGTACATCAACAACATGTTTTGATTGATTGCAAAGTAGGTATAAGGATGTATCTATGCGATATACAAATTGTTATAGCAAACCAGGGTGCGACGTTGTCAAAACTACGTTTTCTCTAAGTCTAGAAAAATTGTGCACAATATAGAAACCTCATGAAGCGTCTGAAGATGACTCCCCATCTACAAAGTCTCAACCATCTAGAGCTTAAAATAACGAAAAAATCCTTAAAACCCATATAATTTCAAATTTCGCCATACCCCGTAGTCGACGAAGGGTAAGCTACTTATCGAAGGGCCTCTGTATACAGAATTATGTCGACGATTCTGGTACTCTCGATGTTTCTAGAAAACACCAAATGTACGAAACGAGTATATAAGCAGTCGGCCAGTCATCCTCGGATCACTATTGGATATACGAGCGAAGTGCAAAGAACTAGCGAATAAGCGTTGTAGCAGTGTTATTATTCTCACCGGGTGTAAACGACATCGTCGCGGTCCTGCGTGAACAAACCGAACAGTTTCTGTTATATATGGGGTGAAGTGACACTGAAAGCTCAATTAAAGGATTTAAGCCCACTTGTAAGAGAAGCTTACGTGTTATATTTTGGTTGCAAAATTGACGATCACGACAAAACTTGGGCTCAAGAACCTTAAGAGTATGGCTATTGGGTCTTATAAGTTTGAAGTGCCAATAATTTGGCGGAGACCTCAGCATCATGTAGATGATTACTACTTTTGCTTAAAAAAATCTTAGGGTTTCTTATAAAAGCAAACATAAAATTGAATATCCTAATTTTTCCTCAGCCATGAGACCTGTATCTCACGCCGCTTCTGGCATACCTGTCCTTAACCCTTCAGAAAAATACAAAATCGATTCGGAATCGAATGAACTAGATGATTTTGAACCAAAAGCCGGTCCAAGTTTTCAAGAGAAAACGATTACAAATGTAGTAGCAGTTACCAGCCCCGTTTTATATCTCAAGAAGAGTTCAACGATCTTGTTCGTAACCTTGATCTTACCTAAACAAAGTCACGGGTACTTGAATCTTGTTAACAGCAGTGGGTTCTCATACAAAAAAAAAAGAAAATTTCTATGTTTCGGAAAATGCTGTCTATGCTGGCAGTATTTTTCTCAATGGCAAATGACTTAGTTTACTGTCATGATATTTCGGTTTTAATCAACGAACTTGACCTCTACTATAAACCTACCTAGTGTCCACTCTTTATTGACTCTTCGAAGACAAGTCTAAAAGCAGTTGTATTGTTATTGTTTAAAGGAAATGAATAACCTTCTATTTTCCGTAGATCATGCTTTAAATATGAAGAAAACTGACGAGAACATGCATATATTACTTCAAAACATAAAATACGGAGATTATAAATGGAATATCTGTGCTGATCTAAAGATTATCGCACTAGTCATAAGACTGCAGAGTGGCTACTCCAAATTGGACCTTACACCATTCAGACTAACTGGAAGGCAAATTCTATCTAATTCGAGGTTAGCTAGGAAACCTTGATAGTCCCATAACTTATTATGGCACAGGAGCCCCAATATATGGTACCACACCCAAACATTATAAGTCAGGAACTCGTGCAGCACCCTACTATATTCTAGGCAGAATAAGTAGGGTAATACCTGTCTCCGAGGAAATTCAAGAAAAGATTACAGGGGCAGGACCATTTTCATCTTAACTGCTAAAAGAGCTTGTTTCTCATCAGATAAAATCTAAACAGGTATGAGACTTCAAAACCTTATTATCCTAGCAAAGCACATCAAGCTTACTGTTGGATGGATACCAGTACTCACAGGTATTTTAGGCAACGAATATGTGGACTCGGTTGCGAAACAGCATTTATGGAACTAAAATCATTACTTTACATCACTGGAGCCGCTATTCGTTGCAAATTATAGGTGAGCCTAAGCAGACAATATGTTAAACTGGAACAAAGAAGTAACGAACGAAGTATAAAAACTGAATTAACAAACGAGTTAATAAGACGAGTAAGATAAATTTTCTAAAGAGTAAAAATATATTTAAGGACTCTCTGCCCTCAGCTACTCTTGTGTGAAATTTTGCAGAGAAAGGAAGTCTTGACAAAAGCACGAAAACATCAGACTCCTAATGCTACTAACCAACAAAGAACAGGTTTGTATTTGTACCCGTTAGCAAACTCTTCTGTATTGCATCAGGCAACATACGCGGCACATAAACTAGCTTCTCTTCAAGTTTGACTGATAAGTGACCATTGCAGCTTAACGAAACATCTACTGGCAATAGGCATTTATAATAAACAACTAAAATGTCGATTATGTGAGTAAGAGGACGAAACAGCCTCACACATTATCTTCCAATAAAAAGCTGTAATTTACTAAAGACATCTTCAAGGATCAATTAATCCTGAATGTTTTCACGCAATGACTACACTATTGAATAATTTTTAAACACAATTCAGACAAGTAACCTATTCACATAGAACAGATATAACAAATAACACACTAAGCCAAATAGCAATTCTGGGGGACCCCTTCCATGTTGTAGAGCCTTAGGTGACGTTATGCATCCTCACATACTTCCAGAAGGTTCGAGTGATCGCAAATAGTACTAACTAGAATTATCAGAGATATCTTTGCGGTATTCATTTCCCATTGCCTTCATATTTATTCCTTCAGGTCTCTATATTGAGTGATCTGAATGACCACTGCTGCTGCTGTCTGGACCGTGAACATAGTTCGATCCCAGTACAATTTACACTCGTTAGTTTCCTGATCGTACTCCTCATATGGCACTTTCTTTGCCTTTAAAAGTGTTAACTTATCTGTTAACTCTTGGTAGATGATCTGAGCGACTGAATCATATCTTTTTTTATGCCAGATGTGATCAATGCCTCGCATCCTCCTGTTATGAGCTGAATTATCTTTAATAACATCCATATAATAATCATTCGAGATTGAAAGTATTTTATTACGTATTTCACATAATTTTGAGACCTTTGGTTTCAAGAACTATTTGCCCCGACGTCAATCAATAGTTTGACACTAATTTGTCGACATTTTTCTGGATAGTCTCAATCACGAAGGAACTTCTACAGCAAGTCTTTTGACTATAAGAAGCCAGTTTATCTTCCCCCAACCGTAGCAGTCTAAAATCTGCTTCTCAGAACATTGTCTGATATAGCATAAATAAGTCTGCCAACTTGTGGAAATATAAATGTAGGTTTATTATTTAATGGTCTAATTGTTTACTAATATTCACGAATCTTTTTTCTCCGTGATATTTTGGCAGCATTGCCTTTAACAGATTTTACTCTTTAGGTTGTTCACAATAACTGTGGCATCTCAAATTATTCCTGTCGTATATTTCTTCAAGTTATTTTAAGGTGCAGTATTTATCAAAACAGTGCACCATTTCTATTTCCCTGGAAAACTCCTCCAAAGTTTTGAGCATTTGTTTCAACCGAATTTTGATGATAGCTATGAATTTAAGATCATCCATAATTAAGTTTTACCATTTCTTTACCATTGTTCTTCAAACAAAAGTCATGTGTGGAGAAGTTGAAACGGGGTTATACTGGATTAATTATAAGGCAGAACCATAATAGGCCGAAATATTCCGTTTCGGAAGTTTGTATGTCTCATTATTATTGTTGAAAAGTTTTTATATTTGGATCCTAGTCCTTCAGGTTGACATCAGGTGTTCTAAATATGATACAATATATAAATAGCCTAGCTGCTAGCCATTCATGTGGCACTGAATGGAAGATTTTTTTGGTAGTAGATCTAAGCGGAGAAAAAGTTCCTTCAATTGGTATAGGCATGATTGCAGATAACAGAATCAATAAACAATTGCTCCTTGTAACCCATTACGCCCATAGTACATTCTTTGGTTGAATTCAAATGATGTTATTTTGCTCGCAGTGTACTTGCATACGTTATATCAAGCAAGATGCGATCACCTTGTACAACGTGGAAAAAAGGTAATAGGTCAATACAAGCTAAATCTTATGTATTATACTGACCTTTCGGCAAGAGATAAGTAACTCCTTGTGTAGGAAACAATGTCATGTTATGTTTATCAAGTAAAACATCATTAATTAGGACAGACAGTGCATACTCCAGAGCATTTCTAGCCAATAGTTCTGAACTTGATCAGAATTCGGGCTTTTCAATTAAGGAATCATTTCAAATGCAAGATATTTCTCGGTGATTAGCAGCTCGAATTGGCATTTGACTGCAACACTGATAGATCTGATGTTCTTTATTTATTTAGCTAGCGTTGATGTTGCAGTGAACTGGTATAGTTAACTTTTCCAAAACATTCCCTGTTCTTTAATTCCAGTACGAATTTCACTCGCCCTTCGCCTTTTTTTCTATTACAATTTTGTCTGAATCGCCAATTACCATTAAGTTAAAACGTATGAATAAGAAAAAACAATTTGTCTTAAATTCAATATAATAGACATGTATAACTAACACTTATTTATGACTTAAAAATTCATCATAATAACTATAGTTAAAAACAAATTGCTGTAATTAGCACCTGGTTGTTTATTACAGTAGAACCTGAACTAAACAATTTTATGCTTAAAAAATATTTTTTATTTTGAAAACCTACTAGCATTTAGAAATGACTAATGACGACATATATTACAAGAGTCTCTGTAATATTTATTTAAAATTTTAAAGGTTACACGTTGCAAGTATCGTTTATCTAACAGAGAAGTAATAAAGGGTATAATAAAACCATAGAAAGTTTTTCAAACCATAGGTTATGACATTCTCAAAATATTAAATGTTTTGGAGACAATTTTCTGGGAGAAATTAAAACTACATAAGGCTTATTCTTTACTCCAAGTAGTGCAAGGTCTTAATTTTAAATTTTCAAAAACATTTTAAAATAAAAAGAACAACAGCTTGAATTATCATTTCTTTAATAAAAACTTACAACCATTACCAATCACACTTCTTCTAAAAATATGCCTACTTTAGAAGTTAGGTTCTCAATGCTTTATTTGCATTTTCGCTTTTTAAAATCCGAGGCTCTTTTAGCAGTTCTTTGAGCATATATTGGTTTTTCCTATAGGTAGGTTGCTAGCCTCGCCTATAAACCCTCCTCCTTTACCCGGGCTTGGGACCAGCAGTGGCAACTGGTGAGCTACTCGTTCCACCCTCCAGCTACCCCAGGCGGAAATCAAATAAGAAGTTCCGAAATAAGGGAAGAACTCAAGGTGTCTGATGTGGTACGGTTCATAAGGTCAAGGCGCAGATATTGGAGGGACCATGTGCACAGAATGGACGACGATCGATGGGCGAAATGGGCTATGAACGAGATACCAAACACTAGAAGACCCACTGGTCGACCTCCAAAACGATGGCACGAATGTTGGACATCAACATTACAGGAGGCTTAATATAGCAGAAAAACAAGACGTCGTCTTAAATAAAAGAGGAAGAAGAAGAAGAAGCTTTTTAAAATCTATACATTTTTTTTGTTAAATTTATAAAATTGGCCCTTTCTCCACGTTGGAAGCAGCAAACATTTGATTGAGAGACTTTGATTATTATGAGATTATTATTTTTAGGTATACGGCAAGGAATTCGGAATATTAAATAACCACCACCACATAATAACTGTTTTTTCGTTTGTTAGCATAACCACAGATCAAACAGATGCGACAAAAATACCTTTCCGCCAAAGCCAAATTTCGTGATCATGCTTCCTTGGCCCCTCTATATTACATTGGGGGAAATTTTAAACTTAGAAAGAACACCACCAGAGATTATTTCATCCTAACCAAATGCGACAAAAGGCATTGCCGCCAAAAAAATTGCTATGTAGATTTTTATTGGATTGAACCAAAGATTATTATAGCTAGCGCTATAGCTATAATAATCTTTGATTGAACTTAACTTTACCGTATACCTTTTATCGTGTTGTTTTCTATTAGTCTTTTATATTTTTAACCGACTTCTAAAAGAAGAAGGTTCTCAATTCGATCGCTAGGCATTTTTTTATGTATGTACCCAATATGTCTGACAAAAAAAAATAGTTTTGTTCCATTTTTTCAAAAATGACAAATCTGAAATTATTTTTTAAAATTCAATATGGCGTATCCAATATGGCGGGAAAAAAATTATTTTGTCCAGTTTTTTACAAAAATCGGAAATTTTTTGGGGTCGCATTTACGAATCTGAAATTATTTTTTAAAAAATTGAATATAACAGATCCAAGATGCGAATTAAAAATTTTACATCTCTGGATGTTGTCCAAAATCAGTATTGGAAGATTTTTGTTAATGTTAATTCTTCTTCTTCTTCAAGTGCCTTCTCCATTGCGAAGGTTGGCAATCATAATAGCTATTTTAATTTTTGAGGCAGTTGCTCTAAATAGTTGTTTTGAACTGCATCCAAACTATTCCCTTAGGTTTTTTAGCCATGAAATTCGTCGTGTCCTACGCCTCTTCTGCCACTTATTTTGCCTTGGATTATGAGCCGTAAGATGCTGTACTTTTCTCCCCGCATAATATGTCCGAAATATTGCAGTTTTCTCTGTTTTACTGTTATCTCGACTTCCTTTTCTTTCCCCATTCTTCTCAACACCTCGGCTTTCGTAACTCGATCCACCCACGAAATCCTATGAATTCTTCTATAGGTCCACATTTCAAAAGAGTTAAGTCTTCTCATTGCCTCTCGATTCAGTGTCCATGCTTCCATTCCATAATATAGAAGACTGTATACGTAACATTTAGTCAGTCGTATTTTCAGGGCTAACGTTAGATCTTTGCTGCAGATAACCTTTTTCATTCTAATAAAGTTGGCACGTGTTTTCTCGATTCTGGTTTTTATTTCGACGGTATAGTCATAATTTTATGTTATTGGGGTTCCCAAGTAAGTATACTTCTTAACTCTTTCTATGTGCTGGCCTCCTACCATTAGGGTTTCATTATTATTGGTGTTGTTCTTACTAATTATCATGAACTTGGTCTTTTTCGTGTTAAGAGAGAGTCCATATTCTCCACTAACTCTTAATATTTTATTCATTATTTTTTCCTAAGTCTTTCAAACTATCAGCTATTATTACGGTGTCATCTGCATACCTAATATTGTTGATTAAAACTCCGTTTACTTTTATCCCTGCTGTTTCAGATTCAAGACTTTCCAATATGACCTCTTCAGAATAAGCGTTAAATAGTAAAGGTGACAATATACACCCTTGTCTGACTCCCCTTCGTATTTCCACATCTCCGGATATTTCCTGTCCAATTTTTACTGCCGCTCGCTGATTGTAATACAGATTTCATATCAACCTTAAATCTCTTTCATCCAAATTTATGCTTTTAAGAATCTCCATCAGTTTGTCATGTTTGACCATATCAAAAGCTTTGTTGTAATCTATGAAGCAGACATAGAGGTCCTGATGGATATCTAAGCATCTTTGAGTAAGCACATTAAAAGCAAATAATGCTTCTCTTGTACCCACCCCGTTCCGGAAGCCAAACTGTGTGTCACTAATATCCAGCTCCAACTTGGAATGTATTCTAGCGTGTACAATTTTTAAAAGGGTTTTCAAAGTATGTAACATGAGACTGATTGTTGGATAGTCACTGCATTCTTTTGAACTTGCTTTCTTTGGTAAACATATGAATGTTGATGTTAACATTTCTCGGGTGATAGTTCGTGTCGTGTAAATTGTATTAAATAATCTCACCAATAAATCCAAATTTTTGTCATTGATCAGCTTCAACAACTCACCTGACATTTCATCTGGACCAACAGTTTTATTAGTTTTTATCGACCTTATGCATAAATGACCTCTGCTTTAATAATTTCAGGCCCTATGTCACCGCTCAGACTGTTTATAGAAGAATTTTCGTGTCTTTGATCTTCAAATAGTTTTTCTATGTATTCTTTCCACCTGCATAATTTTTGCTGTGTTTCCATAATAATGTTTCCCTCTTTGTCTAGCAATACGTTTGAGGTTTTTCTCTTTTCTATTCCAGCTAGTACTTTGACTTTTTTATGTAAGTTGAATTTGTCGTACTTGTTTTGCAACTCCTCTATTGCTTTGCATTTTCCGGCAAGATACTCTTCTTTTGCTGCTCTTATTTTTCGTCTTATTTGAATGTGCAACTGTTGATATCGCGTCTTGTTGGTCTTGTGTTTCCTTCTTTCATCCATCAACTCCAAAATATCATCTGTCATCCAATCTTCTTTCTTGTATCTTGATGTTGTAAGTACTTTCTTGTTTGGTTCCATAATTGACGTTTTGAAAAACTGCCACTCTTCTTCAACGTTGTCATCGTTTAACCCAGGCTTGCCCTGTGTTCTTTCTAAGTTTGTGTTGATGTCTTGTCTCAGCTTTTCTTTCGTTTCTTCTGATTTTAATTTGTGTATATTTAGTTTTATGATGTTATGATCTGTTTGTATCCTTTTTAAGTTAAGTTGGAACATAGCGATAAGGGGATTGTGGTCCGAAAATACGTCCGCACCTGAGTACGCCTTTACTGAATATACTGCGTTTCTATATCTGTGTTTTATCAAGACGTAATCAATCTGGTTTCTAACTATGTTGTTGTCCTTATCAGCTGGTGACTTTCATGTATAGAGACGACGTTTAGGTAGCTTAAAAAAGGTATTTGTTACTACTAGATTATGCTCTTGGCAGAATTCTATAAGACGATCTCCTCTATCATTGTGAATTTAAAATTATTTTTAAAAAACTCAATATGGCGGATCCAATATGGCGTCCTAAAAATGTTACATATTTAGGTTTTCTCCAAAACTGATAGAGGGGGTTCTTGAAAATCCCCACGATTTTTGAGGGTGTAAATTATGCATTTAAAACTATTTTTTCGAGATCGTTTTTAAGAATATAAATAGCAAATATAAAATTATTTTAAGAAAATCTAATATGTCAGATGCAACATAACGGACTAAAAATTCTTCCGAATTTCATTCAAAATTGGTACTAGGAGGTACAAGGGTTTAGATTAGTTTTATTTTTTTGAAATTCAAGATGGCGGATCCAATATGGTGAGTTGAAAATTTTACCTTATTCGTATATTTTTAAATTTGGTATTAGGGGGTTTTCGAAGTATTTCGTATATTATGAATAGGAAGATAATTTTTTACAACTTAATGTGGTAGATATAATATGAGGAACTGAAAGTTTTACATTTTTCGATTTCGCCTACAATTGATATTGCGGAGTTCTTGGGGCCTATACAAACTCAGTATGTAGGATAAAATATATCGGGCTAAGAAATTTAGGCCTCAAGTTTTTTATAGATAGCTATTGGAATGTTTTGGGGGCCTAATCTGAAATTAATTTAAAAGTTATGATAGCGGATTTACTATGACAGACTAAATATTCGTTTGATACAATTTCATTCAAAACTTATATTTGCAGAACTCTAAGCATCATAGAATTTTTAGTTGTTCATTTTAGGGTAATGTACGACTTTAGATAAAATAGGCATTTTTTGCAACCTTGAAGTCATAGCGAGGTATACTAATCTCGATTAGTACTGAGTTCAAAGAATTTATTGATATCATAATGAATTTAAGACTAAAAATCGAAAAATAAAATTATTATAAAAAAATTCCGACTTCTAAAAATACGCTAAAGAGTGAAAAATAAAAATATAAATTATTATATGAAACTGATATTTTTGAAGTCTATGACAAATTATTTCTAAATGAAACAAATAACTACTAATACGAGATATATACAAACTACGGTAAGAAAGCAATTACAAATAAAGTATTTTTTAATATATTTATGCGAATCACATTTTGTCAGGTATTAGTTTGGCGCCAACTTTAAAAATTTCAATTTCATATAAAAATTCGTATTGTTATTTTTCACCTTTTAGCGCATTTTTGGAAGTCGGTTCAATTTTTTTTAAAATTTTATTTCCTATGTTAAATTATTATGTATACAATATTTTTTCTTGAAAATGGTAGGAGGAACTTCCTGTTCTTGCCGTGACAACACATCAAAAACTGAGTAAAATATGGCACTTTTAAATTACCTGCAAATGATTAACCCATGTTTAACGGTGACCTGTGTTTAGTTCATACAACGCTTGTTTTGCTGTTGGATTACTTGCTTAATTTCGCTGATTTTCAAGTGGGCTGTAATTCTAGACTTTATGGTAGGTCCTCTGCGTTGTTGACTTCACACGTATGCGATACTGAGCTGAGCTTGTAGATACTCTCGATTGGTGTTAAGTCGCAGTTTTGAAGAAAGGACGCAATTCTATTCAAATTTACAATCAGTTTCAGAGTTTTATAAGAGTTTAGAGTCAATTTTATAAATGTATGAAAATTACTGTACTGTTTATAAACTCCGTCAATTTATGTAGATATAAAGTAAAAGACCCTCTTTTGATTTGTCTATAAATCTGTCGAAGAAATCCTACCCTGGTTATGAAAATAAAACCGAAAAGATAAAGGCTGAGGGTGGTTTTTAACATGTGTTGTATGAAATGCCGTTAAAATGTATTAAAATATTGAACGATTTTCCCATTATTAGGAAACAAAAGAACGATCAAGTAAACTCACTATAATAGAAATACGTCGCTTGACAATTTGTACAAAGAATTTGTATATTAACTGTTTTTTCTATCCACAAGAAATAACCCGCTAAGATGTTTATTGCCAAAACTGCTAAGAGAAGTTAATAGTTTTTTTCACAGTGTTTATCATATATTCTTTTCATTATAGGAAGAAGTAGATTAGTTGGTTTTACTATTCTTTCATATAAAAATTATGATTAAGAAGCTCAGAAGCCAATTTGGGAATTAAGTACCCGGTATAGAAGGGCAAACGCCCTCTACATTTCGAGACTCAAACTGACGTTCACAGGAATCCATGGAGTAATATGGGTACTAACGGGCTTCGCGGGGTGCCGAGAGGGGAACAGGGTGTAAGATTCGAGAACGCTCTTTTAAGGAATACTAAACTTTAGTTACAGTTTGAATTTCATTACAATCGGTACCGTCTTTTAAGAGCAGTATCGTAGAAAATTACGTGTCGGGCATATTCATCGAGAAAGAAGGTTTTCTATGTTTTGTTTTGTTTTCATTTAATTTGGGAAGTTAAAGGAATATCTTGTGTTATTTTAGTCGAGCATTTCGCGATTTTAATACTGTTTAGATATTTGTAAATAGAACGGCCAATAAGAGCAATTATATTAGTTACTTCGTAATTGTTATTTGTTATTACTTTAAATTTCTCATTGTAAATAATTCGTTTTTCTATTTATTTGTGTTAATATACAACGTATTTTGAGAAACTTGCACAATATAGATGAATTTATGCACGAACCCACGAAATGGACCCTCTTTGACGTTATTTTTTATGAGTGTATCCAAAACAGTGATAATTACAGCTCTTAGCATGCAGTCCGGTAGCGAAACAAGCGTCGTATGACCTAAGCATTAGGTTAAAGATATTTGTCTAGATAATTAACAAAAAATATAAGGAATGAGATTATATGGTAAAATGCTATATATATTAGTAAAGAATGCTTAATGTATTTATTAATCTTTTCTGAAAATACATTCTATATGTAATCATTCGGAACTTAGAAACAACAAGAAAAACAAAAATAACTAATTTGTTACACCAGAACGAAATCAGTTTTTTTCTCTTATTTTAAAGAAATGCGAAATAAGGTTACGAAAATTAAACCGTTCAACTTCACAGGCACCGCGAAAACAATCGCATCCGTTAAACGATTTTTTAAAATTTAATTTCTATTATTTTAAATTGCAATTCCAATTAATAACGTTTAGCAAGGATTGAATTTAATTCGAATAAAATAGCACTAACCTTTAAAATAGGCATATTTCAAGAATTAAACGTTTTCGTGAAATTTTGTTGCCGTTTCCCAATTTACGAACATCTATTTTACAAAACTGGTTAATTTTGGCCTAGTTTAGAAGAATTCTAACATCTCTCTTGAACTAGTATTTACTGTGATATCATCCCACTGGACTGTAGTAAAACATTGACAATTTTGTTGTATAGAAATGGTGGTATAACTTAGCTAACTTAGTCTAATTACATTATTGTCCCAGATATATAAGCTACTTACAAAAATTATAACGAAAAAAATGCGAAAATTGATCGACTATCAACTAATTGACAAGCAGGATTTAGAGCAGCTTTCGAAATGATACTATCGACATTCTTACAAAGAAAACAACAGAACAGAACATACCACTTTATTTAAAATTTAAAGACTATGAAAAAGTTTTTAATAAAATGTAATTCTGGGCAATAAAAAGAGCATGCCAAAATTGTTTAGTTGACACACGCTATATCAAATTCATTAAAAACATTTATCTTGAGACAACGGAATATCTTGATGGGATCACATTTTTTCGAAAAATGTTTTATACAAAAATTACAAGGTGGCAGGAGGACTAACTAGCAGTGACCTTTAAAATGGCCTTGATGTTACCATTGAAAGGTCAACTTCAGAATTTTAAACAGGACCGCAGGAATGAAAAGGACGGGAAATATTACCATCGGATATGACCTTGACCTCAAGACGAAGGTCAAATACCAAAGTCATTTCAAGCTCAAAACCAACAAATCGCAATATTTCCTGAAATGTTTCGTACAAAAGTTGTTGGGTGGTAAGTGGGCTAAGTGTCAGTGGTCTTGAAAATAACCTTGACCTTGACCTTTAGGGTCATTTGAAATTCAATTTCAAAATTTAAAAAAGAAACCCCCAATTTGATTGCCGTAGAGCAAAAAAAATCGATCAATTTCACAGTAACTTCATCATCAGATATGTCCATGACCTCAAGGGCAAGATCAAATTGTCATGGTGAGTTTGCATATCGAACGTAAAAGAAATTTATAAAAACTTTCTTTTTACAAAAGCTGATATTTTTAAGTGGTAATAAATGTTAAAGAAAACTTCATCGGTAAATTCTTATCACTTTTCAACTAATCCTTTTATTAATTATTCACATCAATAGTTGCTCATTCATTACTTTTTGTAAATGATGTACATTAGATGACCAATTACTTGCCAATCTTTAGCAAAAGCAGTAGTTATTGTAACTTAAAATTATGTTTCATGTGTATGTCAGTAAAAGAAAGAATTAGGATCATTTATCATTTTAGTTAAACGATTCTTTTAAGTTAATTTGTTGTTAATTTAATTGAATTTAATTTAATTTCAATTTTGAAAAGGGCATCATTACGTTTTTTTTTCTGCGTTCACTTAATAATAGATTTTCTTTATAAACTAAAATATACAATAAACTCCTTCCTCCAAACGTTACAATTCATTTATGATCCATTAAAATAAAACAAGTTTTGATAAACCCAAAATTAGGATGAGAAAAATCGAAATATTTCTCGAGAGAGAATTGTGAAAATATAATGGGGAAATCTCAAAATGAGTGTTTTGGAGTAAACAAACGGCATGTGCTCGAATAATTTGGTACATTGCAAACAAATCGCAGCAGTTGTCGCTTTCGGAAGCAGGGTGATTGGTTGCTCATTTCAAACTACTCCTCGGACGGGGAAAACTTAAAGGTTATGGTAGATGTTATTTTCAGGGTCACTACCACTTAACCGCCGTGCCATCCAACAATTTTTTTACGAAACATTTCACGAAATATAACAATTTTTTTTGTTTCCACCTTGAAATGATCTTAATATTTGGCTTTTGAAATCAAGGTCATATCCGATGGTAAAATTTCCCGCCCTTTTCACATCTGGAGTCGAAATTGGGGAGACAAGGTCATTTTAAAGTCACTATTAGTTAGCTCCCCCGTGACGTTATTATTTTTGTATAAAACATTTCTCAAAAAAATTTGATCCCACCGGGATATTCCATTGTCACACCCTATATTTCGGAAGCATGCGAATACTAATCCATTATCAATAAACAAGAAAGACATTAATAAGCTACAAACTCTCTACAAAATGTATTCATAAACCTAGGCTGTTTTCAGGTAAGAATAAATATAAACGGGAAAAGGCTAAATCACTTGAAAAATACATACAAATTGTCTTTATATCAAATAATTGCAGAGGAGTTCAAGAAAATGCTATAAACTTTAAATTTAGGACCACAAAAAATAAACCTGAAAATAAATCTAGAAATGACATACGTAATGACGAATAAGGAAAATATCGAAAAAATCATGATAGGTAACCAAAAACTAAAATGAGTAAATGAACACATATATCCAGCACAAACAATCAGACCTGATAAAAATAACCGAACGACGGAGACTGAGGTGTCCCGAATATTAAGTATAGTAATGTAAGTATTCACCAGCAGAAATACAACACGATCTGGAAAAAGTGTGATAGCAGTAATATTTCCAAAGTGTAAGTTATCGTATATAAAATTGCTCGAGAAAAATGAAAATGAGCAGGCCATAATGAAAAACACATGAACAGAAGGTGAAAAGTGGATAAGAACAATAAAGCTAGGACCACCACAGATGCAATGGGGAAACAACAGTAAAAGAATAGAAGGATTTAACTGGAGGAACCAATGTTGGCTGTAAACAATCGTTTGTTTGTTGGAATACCCTGATCGTCTCTATTAATTTAATATATCTTTGGATAAGATAAACAGCAAAATATTTACATCCTGTATAAAACCCCAACTCATTTTTTAAATTTCGACAACTGATTATTATTATTTTTTCATAACTTCTCAAACAATTTTCAGAATAATTGTATTAATCATAAAATGTTGCAAAGAGAAATTAATACCCATTTTAAAGAAAATTTTGGCTAATTTCTTAATTACAGTCAGATTTTCCAAGGCAACTTCTGATTTCTATGATGAGCTTAATGACTTTGACAATTTATATCTGTAGCAAAAAATAAAATTAAATCTATAACCAATCGACCTTGACATTCTAACACCAATTTGGCAATATTTTTATTTATAACCACACGGGAATTCCTAATTATTTAAATCAATAAAACAAATTAATTGCCAAATTTATGTATTGCCTCCTAATAAATTATAAAAATATTCTTCTTTTTTAATTGACCTATAAATAAATTTCTACACTTTCGGGGTCAGCTATCATTAGATTCGAAGAAATTTGAATTATTATTTTTAAAGTCTTGCAAAGAATACATACATATGTATTTACACAGATAAAAGGTTAGTATTAAATATTATTAGACTCTTTCACAATGAAAATTTGTTAGATGAAAGTTGAATAAGTATAAATATCTTATTACTTTTCATCAGAACAAATTCCTGTGTTTTCTATGAATTTCAGCTATATAAATGTTAATATTTAAATTTTAAATATAATATTAATAATTTTCACTGTTGGACGTCAGCTTCTCGTATAACTATCAGTATTGTGACCCGTCGGCCACCTGATTATGTAGTAGCGCCGCCAGTTCAAGGGGACCAACCCAACCCAACCTAACGGATTTTGATCATTTTCGAATATTTTGTAGTACTTGAAAAAATAATAGACACACGTTCTTTTTTATCGGCTGACATCCACTTTTAAGAGGTGAAATTCACCCCCAAAGGCAACCCTTAAATTTTTTTTCAATATAATCTAATGAATATGTTTGAAAAAAGCAAGTAGAAAATATTCGTCATAAAAAGTCACAAATGTGAGGTGTATTTATGGTGTTGCAACCCCTATCTTACATTTAAAAAAAAAACTACATTGCTGATGAATATTTTTTTTAAATATCGAGGAATGAGCTCAAAAGAATTATAATAAGCGTTTTCATTAACAGTATCAATTATTAGTGTTGACATGTTTCGGAATTTTTCAAATAACCACCCCTAAATACCGTTAACTACCCCTTACAATGACGGACCACATATAAGTAGTAATTTTTTTTAAGAATCATTCAAAGTGTAAAGCAAATGTAATTTATAACAGATGCAAATATATTGATTTTTTTTTCAATAATTGTACCAAAATAGTGAAATAAGTCACCCCCAAAAGTAAGTACCTAATATAACGCGAGGTCTAATTAAAATTCTTTAATAAAACAAAATATGAAATAGGTCCTGTATGATTTAATAAGGAGAAAACTTTTTTGATATATTAATATTCACTTGTAAGGGGTGAAAACTACCTCTAAAGTTGAACTTTACAATTTACTTTTTCATATGCATCAGCACTTAATGAATATTTTTTAATAAAATTGCAACCCTTATTTTATATTGTAAAAAATATATTATTCTGAAGAATTTCTTTTATGAAAATGAGAGTATGAACTGGAATGACTCTTAGGGAAAAATAATATTTTTTTGATGAGATCCATCACTGTAAGGATAGTTAACGGTATTTAGGGGTGGTGATTTTAAAAAACCCGAAATATGTCAACACTTGTTGATATTGTTAATGGAAATAATAATTTTTTTAAGTTCATTCCCCAAGATTTATAAAAAAGATATTCATAAAAAATGTAGGTTTTTAAAATATTAAAAAACGGGTTGCAACCCTTTAAGTCATAAATACACCTTATATTTCAGATTCTTACAACAAATATTTTTACACTTGGCTTTATTAAAATATATCCATTAAATGGTAAGATGTATCAAAATGAATTTGAAGGGTAAACTTTAGGGGTGGTTTTCACCCCTTAAAAAAATGTTGGTTTATTGGAAAGAATAATGTTATTTCCTTTTTTAGTTGTACAAGACTTTTTTTTGTTTAAGAATTTTAATTCGAACTCGTGATATATTAGGCATTTGCCTTTGGGGGTGACTTTTTTCACCCATTTAGTACTATTATTAAAAAAAAATTAATATATTTATATTTGTTTTAAATTACATTCGCTTTACACATTGGATGACTTTTAAGAAGAATTTTTTTTACCTCTTGTATGTAGTCCATCTCTTTAGGGGTAGTTAACGGTATTTTGAGGTAG
This sequence comes from Diaprepes abbreviatus, assembly GCA_034092305.1. Taxonomy (NCBI): domain Eukaryota; kingdom Metazoa; phylum Arthropoda; class Insecta; order Coleoptera; family Curculionidae; genus Diaprepes; species Diaprepes abbreviatus. The sequence continues at coordinate 15,390,830 of JASJET010000110.1, read as the reverse complement.
TGATTTGAAAAATTCGAAAACAGGCCAACACTAATAATCTATATTGATAACGAAATTTATAAAAAAATATTCAAAAAAAACGAAATTTTTTTAAAATATATAATAAGGGTTGCAATCCTTTTGATCATAAATATATCTCGTATTTGTTACTTTTTATGATGAGTATTTTCCACTTAATTTTAATTAAAAATATTCATTAAGTGCTGAGATGTATTGAAAAAAAATTTTTAGGGTTGACTTTGGGAGTCAATTTCACCCCTTAAAAGTGGATGTCAGACGATAAAAAAATACATGACTATTGTTTTTTCAAGTACTACAACATATCCAAAAAGGATCAGAAATGGTGAGGTAGGGTTTTGATTAGTTATTAGTATGAACTAATCCGAATCCCTTATCTCTGAGCTGTTCTCCGACATTTTAATTATACCTGTCAGTGTCAAATAAACAGTTTTTTATAAACTGTAAATCTTATTCAAGTTTAATTTTTGGTGATTCAGTAATAAAAGAAAATGATTTTTTCATGCTTGTTTTCTTGGGGTATAAAACTTGTTTGACTTACTTTGCGTTAGTTGCTTTTGTCAGTTTAAACAATCTACTGTCAATTTTCAACGGTTTCATAAGTGAGACAATGTTGGTGAATTAGAAGATAAAGTCCAAAATAGACATATGTCAAAGAAATCTAGAAATACTAACATTTCATTTAAGTATGTATTTAATTTCATGCATGTCACCCCTTAAAACTACAGAAGCACCAAATATAATAGAAAAAAAAATAAAGCACTAATTATAGTCGATATCATAAAATACATTTCTGTGAACACCAGCATATTTTTATGGTAAAGAATCTTCCTCCAAATAATTATTGTCTTCAACTTTGAAACAAATCGGGATAATGTCGTGTACTTGCTCCAAATCAACAAAACAAACAAAATATGTAATAAAAAAAGGGGCGATCATCTGAAGTATCCACTGGCAAAAACTATCCGCGTCAAAAATTCTCGAGATAAAAGCGCCTACACTCGCTGGATATTGTAGAAATACGACTGGTGTTCTTTTAAAATTCGGATTGCTGTGTAATTGCTTATATTTAATATATTGACAATTTTTCTCGTATTTTTTTAGAAGATTCTTCTATTAAATTAAAAACAGCTTCCTCTAGCGCTACTGTTCTTATCTCCTGGGGACGTCCACAATCAGAAGTTCGTTTCAGACATATACCATTTTCTCGTAAACGCTGATGAAGACGAGCAAATGTGTTATGATTAGGTAAACCTCGTTGTGGATATAATTCAGCATAAATCCATTACATTTTCATTTGCACGACCATAAACAAAATGCATATCTGACATTTCAACATTTGTAAACTCTGTCATTTTTACTATCTTTTTTTCTTACTTAACATTAAGAGTACATAAAATCAATCACACTTATCCACATTACAGCAAAAAAACAATATGACAAATAGACGTGAACTTATTTGACAACGACCTACTATATCTTTTCGTCACTTAACAAACCACCCCTACAGAACTTAATTATAGATTCATCTGAACATATTTTACTTTTTTTATGGAAAAAAAAAGTTTTTAGAGGAAAACTTGAGAATTTCTCAATAAGATGGGAAAACTAACTGAATAATCAAATCGAGTCAGTGGTGCCCGCAAAGAAAATTCGAAAGGGAAAAATTTTTTGACATAATTATAATTTTTTTATGAGAACAGTAAAGAATGTTATTTATTCCAAATTTGACTTAATCATCTTTAAAAAGGAATGATATAAACTAAAAATAAAAATAAAATTTATCACCCTGTATCTTAAAAACTAAGTATTATCGGACAGATGTTTATTCAAACTTGTATGCTTAAAATCAGCTGAATTATAAATAAATTTCGGCAAAACCGGGATATTGATAAAATTTTTAATCGGTCATAATTTTAGATTCGTAATCTGCGACTCCGAACTCCCGATACCAGTTCTAGAGAAAATCAGAGAATTTTGTTTCCCTTCAATTAAAAAATGCCATCATGAATTTTACTGAACTAATTTCGGCCAAAATGATGTGGGACCACTGCATCTTTCTGAACATAATACAGAAATATTCATTCAAATCGGCGAAGCAATTCCGAAATAATCGGCTTACATACATAAAGAAATATATAGTGATTGAATTGAGAACCTCTTTCTTTTTTGAAGAGGATTAAAATGTGTCATCTATAACAATAATAACTGCAGTCGCCAAGTTATCAAGAAAGATAATACATTTTTAGAATTCAGATAAGAAAATCATTTAAAATTCCATCCACAAATCTGTCAAGAATAATGTTTTGTAATTTAATAATTTGTAATTTTGCACGATAGTACCTTTACGATAGATAACTATGAAACCGAAACTTTGATTGGCTTTTTTTGGGACATAAGATATTACGCAAAGTAAAAATTTGAAAAAAATTTGTGTCTAAAAAGTGTTTGATGTGCGACCATATTAAAACCATGTAAAAATTAAGTTAATTTTGAATATAAAAATAAACTCCTCAGACGATTGGTGCCATCAGAACTAAAGTGTCCCAAAATTGTACCTCCAAAAAATGGAAAAAAAAATGTTTGATTCTCTCTGAAATTTTAATAGTTTTAGCTAGATATAAAGGGTGTTTTTTATAGAGGTATAGAACTTTTAAATGGAATAAAACAAAGATGAATTTTTTAAATTGACATGAAATTTACTTTATTCGAAAGATAACCTTTTGGCATTATAATTTAAATATGACTTCTGGCATATGACCGCCACGGCTGGCTCGGACGTAGTCTAATCTGGAGGTCCAATTTTCGATGACTTTTTCCAACATTTGTGGCCGTATATCGGCAATAACGCGGCGAATGTTGTCCTCCAAGTGATCCATCGTTTCGGGCTTATCGACGTAGTCTAGCGACTTCACATATCCCCATAGAAAATAGTCTAGCGACGTTAAGTCGCACGATCTTGGAGGCCAATTCACGAGTCCGAAACATGAAACTATGCGGTTACCAAACGTTTCCTTCAATAAATCAATTGTGGCACGAGCTGTGTGACATGTTGTGCCGTCTTGTTGAAATCACAGCTCAAGTCAGTAATCATGGCTCTATAGCGGTCACCATTGACTGTAATGTTCTGACCAGCATCGTTTTTAAAGAAGTACGGACCAATGATTCCATCAGCCCATAAAGCACACCAAACAGTCAGTTTTTCTGGATGTAACGGTGTCTCAACATACACTTGAGGATTATCATCTCTCCAAATATGGCAGTTTTGTTTATTGACGTATCCATTCAAACAAAAGTGAGCTTCATCGCTAAATAAAATTCGCTTATGAAAATCGGGATCAACGGCAATTTTGTTTTGGGCCCATTCACCGAATCTACTACGCCTTGCTAGGTGATCGTGTGGCTTCAATTCTTGCACGAGTTGGATTTTGGAAGCACGCAAACCAAGATCTTTCAGCAAAATCTTCCATAAAGTGAATGGACACATATTTAATTCCTGTGCACGATGGAGGATAGACTGATTCGGGTCTTCCTCTACGCTACGCTCTACAGCAGCAATGACTTCTTCTGTACGCACTGTACGACGTCTCTATGGATGCGTATTATCATTTAGAGTAAACGTGGTGCGAAAGCGTTCCATAGTTAATCGAATTAATTGCTCTGATGGACGATTATGTTGACCGTAAAATGGACGTAGTGCGCGATACGTATTTCGAACAGAACCATGATTTTCAAAATAAATTTACACAATTTGGAAGCGTTGTTCAGGCGTCAGTCTATTCATGTTGAAATGCCAAACCAAACTAAACATAAATCACTTGACAGCTGACAAAATGGCCGCCAGTTAAAAAAGTGTTGCCAACTTAAAGTTCTATACCTCTATAAAAAACACCCTTTATTTAAAAATACTTGCCAGAAGTCAGATGATTATATGCGTATTTAATAATTTCCAGACGTGAAAACACGTGATCCATACCAGATGTGCTTCTAAGACTGATGTTAGGAACGGAGAATTTTGGAGTGGGAATTTTAAAAGGTAGGGTTTATTTTTTGAAGTATTTTAAATTCTGCATTACAATTAAGGTAAATGTGCTTGAAGCAAATTTCATAAACCGTTTCTTAAATTAAATTAATGTAATGCATTAAATTTAATAATTTTTACATTAATCTAAATTAATGTGTTCCATTAAATATAATGTTATCGCATATTTAATGCACCAACATTAATATAAGGTCAAAAATTCTGCTACCAGGAGAAGGTGGAAATTTTTCCCATAGATAGTGTACCGTCATCTGTTCACCGTTTTCGAACTCATTCGTTTCCGTCAGTACCGGCAGTCATGAGAAAATTGGGTTCTTTAAGTAACTTATATCATACTAGATTAAAAGTTCTATACAAGTTGCGCCATCTCCCGGAATGTCATGCAATATACCATGAATATTAATGTAAATTTCTTTATTCAAGATACATGTGAACAGTATAATTTTAATGTGCAGAAAGTTGAAATATCTTTTCAGTTACTTTATTGATTGATCAAACTACATTGTACATTAGTACAACGAACTGATATTTCAATGAATTTGCGTTAAATTCAGAGTAAATGTAAATTATTCACAATTTAAAGTACAAAATCATTAAATTTAATGTAGAATGTACTTTAAATTTAAAGTTATTTTTAACAGTGTAGGTTTTTTATATATTTATGGGCATTCTTCACAGCGACCTCATTTCTTTGTTCAAAATTCAGGACGATCAACAGCTTTCTGTCAGAGTTCAAATTTTAGCTTACGATCTCTGTTTCTTCAGCTTAGTGGCATTTTATAAGCAAACGATATGGCGGACCTATTACGGCATGTAAAAGTAGGCAACTCCGAAAAAAGGATTTAATTCTTTAGTTTTTGTGATAAAAATTAACCACGAAGAAATTCCGTTCAGGCTATCAAACATACTCTCCCTTGTGAAATTAAACATTGTCCTTTCAGTAAGAATAAGAATCTTAATCTTAACCAACACAACCGGGGATATGCGAGATCCACTTATTCAGGGGAAGACGAGATTCTGTCTAGTTTAGTGTATCTCAACTTTCCAGTTATATGTAGGTTAGCAAGATTATCTCACATCTCCCTGCTTGAGTAGATTATGGAACTTGTAGGTTAGGAAGCTTGGATCTTGTTGTTGAATGCTCACTGCGATGACCTATCTGATGTTTAGGGTTTATTGTTCAAAAGTGTTCATAAACTATGAAAGTTTGTATGAATTGTCAAAGGCGCCAACGACTTCTTGCCCAGAGCGCTGGATTGGTGCAGGCTGGCTTTGATTTCGTATTAACGAATATGAATCCATTATTCTAGCTATAAATTAGAGCTACTATACGCACAATATAGCTCATAAACTTATTTATGTCGGGGAACAGTACGGGCACCAAAAGTTTCATTTGTAAAAATATGCAACCATATCTGCCAAAAATTTCGAAATTTTGATGGCTTAGCCGTTATATTATATCGGTTATTTTGAATTATGACTCGTAGTATACAGACCATAAGCATTATTTTTCATAGTTTAGTTGTTTTAGTCCAAAAGTTTAATTCGGAACGCTTTTCAATCTGCTTTCAAGAAATATTACCATTTTTTAAGGTTTTATCGTCCACATTGTATCCACCATCCTGATTTTGTAGGTCATAAGCGTATAACGATAAGAACACTCACTCTTTGGGTGTACCAGATTTTTAATTCGAAACAAATTTCAACTTATTTTAAGAAAAATGTCAGCTTTCTGATGGTTTAGCCGCCATATTATATTCATCATCAATGTACAGTATAGGTCTAACTAAGGCTATATAAAAGAAAGCAGGGTTGACGTGAACCAAGAGATTAATTCGAAAGTATTTTCAACCTGTTCCTGATAAAATGTCAGCTTTTTGATGTTTTAGCCGTCATATTGTATCCACCTTTCTGAATTTTGACGTGCAGCGTAGGTCTAAGCTTATATAAAAGAATGCATAGTTTGGATGTATTAAAAGTTAAATTCGAAATAATTTTCAACTTATTTCAGCGAAAAATTTTAATTCTTTGACCTTTTAGGCTCCATACTGAATGTACCACATTTAGTTTCAAAAAGGCCTTTATGTGGTCCTCTTCTTGTAGACAACTCAGGGTTCACTACGCAAGTTTATGCTGATGACCTAACTGTTACTATCACAGGCAGAAATGAGGGAACTATTACAAACCTTATGCAGCTGCCTTAAACGATGTTAACAACTGGTGCACGAACAAAGGACTACACTTAATCTCAACAAAACTGTTCTCGTGACATTTACAAGGAGATGAAAGCTAGACATCAACGCTGCAGCTTTATATGGAACAACACAATAGCTTTTCCAAAGAAGTTAAATATCTGGGAGTCATAATATAAAGGACACTGATCTGGAATATATTGAAAAGATTATACAAAGGCAATAGCGGCAAGCTGTATAAGCCGATAATCTTTGGAAAAACCTGAGGTTTGAGGCAGAAAATGATCTTGTGGTCATATGAAACGATCATCAAACCTATGATCACATTTGTCTTCTTAGTATGGTGGCCCAAGATACAACAAGTAACAGTTCACAAAAAGCTGCAAAAAATACAGTAGTTAGTCTGTGTAGAGTCATGCCATCATGTCCCACTGCAGCAATAGAAGCAATGTTGAACCTCCCTCCACTGCATACAGCTCTAATGAGAGCGACGGCAACGAATGTACTCAAGTTGTTCCAAAGTGGAAGCCCCAATTCTGGAAATTCTATTGGACATATGAAGATTCTGTATACAATTTGAAAAGATACGATTTTAACATGAACCATAAAGTAGTATCTGACTGCTAAGACAAGTGAATGGAAAAGAATCACCTCGATTAAATAAGAACTGAATTGTATGATGTACTGAGAAAAAAAGAAATTGGAGTGGGAATATCAGGCCAAAGTTTTGATCTTTCCAAATTCCTAAGAGACACTCCCACCATACTTCAAGCAAAAATGTCGGTAAACCAAATCCGGGGTGACGAATGTTTCAATAAACACTAAGAAGGCCAAGCAGCGCAAAAATCCCTCAAGTCAAGTATCACTAAGTTAACTTTGGATTTCAGGGAAGCACCAAAGCCATTAGCAAGGAACAACGGGGTAACTCTGATATGAGTGTCAGAGCACAAAGGAAACGAGGAAGTGAACAGTCTCGCGAAGGAAAGGGTAAAAACTCCTTTTCTTGGCCCGGAACCTTTCTGTGGACCACCATTAACCCACATAGAAGAGAAACTTCAAGGCTGAAAAAAGAAATAGATAAAATTTAGTTTGGATAAAACACCTGGTCTCAAACAAGTGAAAAAGTTCATAACACAGGACACTACCCTCTGAGATACCATCTCAAATAATGGACAATGAAAAGTGATGTTTACGGTTTCTGCAATCGGGTAGAAGAACACCTGCTATTCTGTCTTTTCTCCTGGAGTGAGGCGTTGATTAGAGATGTGAGGTTCTTTTCGATTTTATTTGTTGGATCCGTCCGCATGACTTTGTAAGTATTGTCGTCCAATATTGGTACCTCTTAATTTATATTTACTTTTGAGACAGCTTTAAGAGAGAGAACACAATCCTTTATATTTAGTATTAGTATTCAATTTCAATTCTCCAACAAAGTCAGCACATAAGAGTTACTATGACTAACACGATCTGCTATTTGTTCAGAAGTACTTACACACTTCAATCCTGCACCTACGAAAAAAACATTTGTTTCGCTAAACAGCGACTGGCGTCTCTCAGCAGATAGTCCAAAAGTGTTATGGTTACTTTTAATCTCTACCAAGTTTTTACATAGATCAGCGACTTATTTTCGAGGAGAATATTTATTTTCTCCAAAATATCATGGGCTAATTATCTCTGGTACAATTTAAGGTTTTGGCAAATGTAACATCACAAAAATAATCTCCATTAGGTGTAGAAAAAGAAACAAAATCATCGGCAGACGGGGCCCTAGTTCAATCACACACTAACTGCCCGTCCGACAGGCATAAATATTATGGCTAGTAGCATGATACACCAGGTTGACGAAATATCCTCACATTTGGTTCAACTAAATTTGGTACATTGTCCTTGGGGTTACACTAAAGAGATATTTCGAGTATTATTAAAAAATTTTGGGAATATATAACATAAAAAATCATCCAAGCCAAGAAAGAAAATGCAAAACAACGTCAACTCAAGATCTTCTGCTATCAATAAATTACCAAGAAAAACAAAGTATCTGGAAAAAATTTAAGTATAGAACTTACCCTTCTTGGGGCAGTCCGTGTCTCAACACAAATTTATGCAAAACAAATAATGTCATGTCGCCTAAAGCTCAATAATTTATATGGTAGAAAGACTTAACATCTACCAAAGTTATCAGTGAAACCAACCGTCCGCGAATTTAGTGGGCAGTAGAAATAATGACTGTTGGCCAAAATTTGACTAACATCATATTTTCAAACAAGAATTGGCTTGTTGGGAGATTATCGTCTTATCATATACTGGAAAGCTCGAAAAAAAATGCCAAATTAGCTGCAACTTAATTCCGTTCCCGATTTCAATGTATCGATGTTTGGGGTGGAATACGAGATCTGTTTAAAAAATTCGTACAATAAGTCGATAAAAAAATCAAATCGCTTTATTTAGTTACAGAAATTACATCACCTTCAAAATACTCTCTTCAGAAATGATAGATTCACTCCACTTAAATTATCTAAAACAATGTTGCATCTCTTTTTGGGTCAGACTGGAAGGTTCCAACATCCAAAAAATTACTATCTTGAATAGTCAATTATACTTTGGAAACAAAAAACAGTCACATGGAACTAAATCCGGAGAATTAAGGTAGTGATCCATCGTGGTAATATTGTTTTTCACCAAAAACTGGCGCACAATTTTCTCATGTTCAAATTATCTTTCAAAATGGTAAAAACACTGCCTATGCTGTTGCCTAACTCAGCTGCAACGATCCTTGCAATGATGCGATGATCTAAAAGCTCTAAATCCTTGATGTTCTTTACGTTTTCCTTCCTTCGTTCCCCATATACAATACTTAAAATTTCAATAATTTCGTCCCCATTTTCTCCAAATTTTACTAGAAATTTAATAAAGGAGCTCGCTCCATGTTTGACGAACGATGAAAAATACGTTTACAAAAATCATTGCCGAACAAAACGTATGCATCCGATAATAGCCAAATTTTTACTGAGTACTGGGGACTCTTGCCACTATTGATAGAGGCACAAATATTGACTCCAGCGCTAACACGTTTCTAGAAAAAAATCAGTGCACGATCTTTTTAACAGACCTCGTAATGAGATTTACTCACACTCCCTGGTTGTTTGCTAGAAAACTACTACAGGGCAGTTTTATATTCAGAAAATGCTAATTCCTAGTGTTCGCGGGGCAGCTGGTGAAAATTTTATATTTGTTCAAGACAATTCGCTCAATATCGCACACTGACAATACGTACTTTTTGTGAAAAAGACATAACCTGCATAAGACGACGGCGAAACTTGCCAGATATAATTGTCCTAGAATATGCCTAACGTATCCTAAAAGCACGGATAAAACAAAGAAATGTGAAGTGACTACAACAATTAAGAACGTAGCTGCAGAAGAATGGAACTGAATTCCAAAAGCCCAATTGGATCACTTAGTTGACAGCTTGCTGAACCTTATAACAGCTTATATCAACGCGAATGAAGGCAATACGGAGTATTGAATCTAGTTAATTATTCAATTATTCTTATCAATGTATTTTTTTTATTTCCTACTTTTTTGATTTTTTTTTGTGGGTAGTAGTTTCAGGCTAACATTTAAAAAACATGAATGAACATATTTTTTTTTATATATTTGTATTACAAATTCCAATAATCATTAGCTCGTAAGTTGAAATGAGAGGTTACAAAATAAGAAAACAAATGTTACCACTGCAAGGTTATTAAATGGATGAGGTATTTCATTTTAATGAATGAAATTACAATAATTCTAAATACTAGACTCGACAGCACCTGCAACCTAGTCTAATAAACTCATTATTGCCATTAATATGGTGTAAATACAAGATGTGAATGTAAAAAATGTCGTTTTTCTTATTATGGAAGTGAGTTGCCGTCACTATTGTGTAGTCTGCAACAAAGAACGTCTGGTGTATTATTCTCACATTCAGACTTTTTCTTTCGAATGTATTATATCTTTGCAAATTAGCTGTTGTATTTTCCGATAATGCAATAAAGAGATCCAATTTGTATATTTTTAATTAGTTATTCTTTTTATAAGCAATAGAGGTAAAACAAGTTACTATAAAATTGATTTCAGTTCAGATTATTCCCTCTGTGAACATATAATACCTGCTAAAAGGAATTTTAATAATTTTATTACTATTGTCTAACATTTGGAAGAAAATAAAAGTTTATTATTCTAAAACTATGAATTAGTTTTAAGATACACAATAGTTTTCTTTAATCAAAATAATAATTACAACCAGATTCCTTCAGAAAGTACACAAGCACAAAAAACACGCACATCAATCTAACACATTCACACTTTTTATTCAACAACTCATATACAGGATATCAGGAAATTCCATATATTTTGACGGGAGATTCTACGTATGAAAACATGAAAAAAAAACCTAAGCGTTGCACTAACGAGCATTTGGCCTCAAAAACCGGACAAAAAGGAGAAATGCAAACTATACAAGTAATCATCGAAATTATTTTTTTTTTGTATACCTGAGTAACCGTACTCTCATAAAATTATGATAAAGTGGCCCCTCCCCGCCGCTAAGCTCTGCACAGTTAATTGCAATCTAAGCTTCGTTCAATACGCACGCATTCGTTCTTAATAGATTTTTTTTAGACTTGTGTTTGATGTTTGGTATTTTGGAAAGTGAATATTAAAAAACAAATTTTTGTGATGGAATCTAAAAAACAAGGTATGTATTTAATTTTAATAGATATTATTCAAAAATATAATGACTGTTTAGTATTCTTATGGACCTAAAACAATATGCAAGAAAATTTTCTATTTTTTTGTTTTTCTTTTTAACTAACTAGGTAGTGTTTTTGAAAATGTTCCGAGCTAGGTCGGGCTACAATTCTTTTTTTATAATAAACTATAGACATTAGCTATATCATAATAGTCAAAACATTTTCCACATGTTTCCACCTCTTAAAAAAACCGCTGTGAGTTCCACGGTTTTTTTTGCAATAATTTTGGTTATTTTTTACTTACATACATATTTTTATTCCTATAGGTACAGATTTGACATCAAATGTTATTGAGGTATATCGGAAAATGCTATACATGCTTTTTAAACAAAGCACATCCAGAACACTATCATTTATGGAACATAAGCTCCGCGAAATGATGAAATGTCCCCAAAACGAGTGCTATACCTTAAGTCCCGATTTAAAACATTTTAATAATGATTTGAGGAAGAGATGGATATCATCTAACTATACTGAACAAAGATTTTTGAAAAAAAAAACGAGAAATGGCTTAATACATCAATACCAGTTCATAAGTGGGCCACGAATTCTACGGGACGCCGAAGGAAGCATTTCCAAGAATTACATGATCAAAGTAAACGACGAAATACAAAAGAACTTCGCGAACAGGTACCTGTTGAGGAGCTTATCTGTGCAGCCAGCGTAAGTCAACGAATGTCTAGAAATGCCGCGGCCTCTAAACTTATAATAGATGCAACTTCAAGACCAACAAGAGCCAAACGTTACAGGAAGGTAATAAATACTGCTCCGAAACCGAAAGTAAAAAATTACACACCTGAGCAAGCTTTGCAAAATCTTTGTTGAAGGTGACTTTACAAGGAGGCAGTGGGAGTTGTTACACGGTTCCAATAAGGGTGTATTTCCTTGTTATACTCTAATTAGAGAAGCAAAGAAACTCTGCTATCCAAAACCAGAGTCAATCCAAGTTACGGAGACGTAACGGTAGAAAACTTTAGAATGTCAAATGTAAAAGACGTTTTATGGGAAAACGTACAATTACCCTAAGTTAACATATAAAACGATACCCATTACGTTTTTTTAATATTACTTCCCTCCCTCTCCCCCTCCCCACCCTAAGTCAGCGCTCCTTCACCCAATTGGTAAAATAATGCCAGAAATGAAATCGGAGCACCTAAAAACATACAAAATTATACCCATTAGTTTTTTTTTAATATTACTCCTCTCCCCACCCTCAGTCAACGCCACTTCACCCGATTGGTAAAATAATGCCAGAAATGAAATCGGAGCACCTAAAAACATATAAAATGATGACCATTACGTTTTTTTGATATTACTTTCCTTCCCCTCCCCACCCTAAGTCAGCCCCCTTTACCCGATTAGTAAAAAAAAAACAGAAATCAACTTAGCGCCGTCAAAAATCCCTGGATACTGATTTTGACACGTCTAATCAAAAACAACGACGTTATTAATTTTGTCCGGTTTTTGAGGCCAAATGCTCGTTAGTGTGTTGATCCACAAATGCCGTTAAAAGGTGACCCTCAAATACGGGTTTTTATTTTATATGTTTGAAACTGCTTGAAGCACCGATGTGTTTTCTAATATGAAAACTAATATCAATAAATGCTATTCTTTTGTGATTAAACTAAAAATCAAAGTAAGCTTATGAAGAAAAGTAGGCTTATGAAGACTACAAATTTGAAACGAAAAAACCTCAAGTAACTTTGGGTAATAATAAAATAATAACGAATCACAATTATCTGTCTTGAGAGCTCTCAAAAGAATTTTTTTGAAATTTTGTGTCGTTAAGGTTTAATAAACGAACATACCAGAATGTTCGATTTACTTTTAAAAAAAAAAATATATATATATATTTTAAAACAAATTAAAAAGTTCAAAAAAAAAACCTCAATAGTAAGTCTACATGGTATTTTACTTTTGTTACTTAATTATTAAGCTTAATTTTTGGTTGAACAAAATATAAAGAGAAAAATAAATGCCTGAGCCAAAAAAAGTTACACCGAATGTTAATTTCCATTCATCTCAATACAGGCAGTTAGTTGATTTTTCATTGAAGGTTTTACTATCTCAAAAACTCCTTGTTTGTTACGAATTTCTTGGCAACAATGCATAACACGTTTACTTGCGACAGTCACTGAATAAACTAAGAACCTTAAATACCCCCAAAAAAATAGTTTAGTGGATGTAGATTCTGTGAATGGGGAGACCAAACTTAATGTCCACCTCTGCCTATCCGTCATCTGGATGAACGTTCGATTTAAATGCTCTCGAACCAAAACACTGAAATGAGGAGAAGCCCTATCGTGCATAAAGAATCTTTGAGGTGTTTGACCGTAAAATACATCATCAGGCAAGTCTGACAAAACATTATCCAGAAATTCTAAATATACAGGCCCGTCTAAAGATTGAGGTATAATATGCCCAAACATTGATAAAAAATTTGTTTTAAAATCGATCTATAAAGATTTAGAATGCCTTCACGAGCAAACCCCGCTTTGTCAGTAAAGAAAACTTTATTAAGAAAAAAATCGGCCTTACCGGCATTTGCTCTCCATCCATTCATAAAACTGAACTCTTGAAAGTAGTTCTTGAGGTTAAAGCACCTAAACTCTTTGTAAATGGTATGGGCGGAGAAGTTGTTCATTTAAGGTTTCCCATGTAGTACTTTTAGGAATACCCTCTTCTAAAGCAATTTTTCTCGTATTTATCTCTGGATTGACTGAATCATATTCTAGAACTCTTTCTCCTGTTTGTGGAGTTTGAGTATTGACTTCTACCACAGACATTTGTATTTGGTATAAAAGTACATTTTTCTCTTAAGCACTGGTGTAATTCAATAAATAATTTCGCGCAAGGAATTTGCCCATTAAGAATGGATTCACTATACAACCAGCGAGCTGGTTGCATATCAGCTTATTCTGCTAATGAATAGTCTGACATTTTATTTCAATTTACACCTTGAAATACAAATTTTTCAAAAATTCTGCTGACTAGACCTTTCAAAATGGAAAGATAATTACAATTCTTTATTATTTTAACATTAAGCAGAAGCTACTTGATGTTTTTTCACTTCAAATTTACAGTCGTCATAAGCCTGTTTTGATGTTTAAACACAAATAAAACAGATAATATGTATTGATTTACTTAAAACGAATTTTTGTTACAAGAATATCTCTTTTACGGAAATAATTTTGAGAAATCATAATTTTTAGGTAGAAATTTTAAAAAGTGTCATGTAAAAAAAAATAGGAATTAATTAACCCTCCCTTTCAAAACGCCCCTGACTAAATTTGCCCCTTACGCTTAACATAAAAAAATAGTATTTAGATATTAGTTCGAATACTAGAAAGCACATCGAAGCTTCAAGCAGTCCAAATATATTAAAGAAAAACATGTGTTCGAGGACCACCTTTAAAGTCATAGCTGCCTTATATTTGTGAACCTATGTTCATTTTAAATTTTTTTCATGTTTTCTTATGTACAATCTCCCTTTAAATTATAAAAATGGAATTTCCAGACACCCTGTATATAAATTACAGTTACAGTTAATAATTATTTTTAAAATGTCCTGAATTGTTCTTAGTATCCTTTTTAAATGGCCAATATATGTTAGATCGTTGGTGTGCCCCACATAATTATGCCCTATTTCAAAACAGTAAACATATTACTATATTGTATACTGTTTTTAGTACTTCAGTATCGTATGCCTAGATAAAACTTTAATGGCATAGCAAGCATTCTTTAAGTCGGATGATATTGTTTCAATATGTTCTCTACAGTTTAAATGTACCTAGGTGTACCCCAGTATTTTGCAATGTATGGCAAATTTGATGTCAAAGGATTTATAAGTTACCTTGTCAAATGTACCCAAGTTGATGATGGAAGTTATAAAAAACATTATGTGAGTTTTTTCCATATGGTCGGTTCATACTTCCAAAAATTATCAACTACCAATAAGAAGCTCCACTATCAACTGTTATTTTCCAGTGAAATGATACACTTTACATTCATCTGTTATAGTCTTCTCTTCTTCTTCTTCAAGGCAGAACCAAGTTCTGTTATCTGCACAATGCCTCATCGATCCTCGTTTGATGTCGAAATCCAGCTGTCTCTCCATCTTTTGGGGGGCCGTCCAGGCGGCCGTTTGGTGTTTGGTTTCTCTCTCATCACGGTTTTTGCTAGTCTGTCATCGTCCATTCGATCCACGTGATCTCTCCACTGCCTACGACGGTTTCGAACCCACTTCACAACATCCCCCACTCCGCTGTCCTCGCGTATTTTTGCGTTTCTTATTCTATCTCTTCAAAAAATCTGTTCATAGTCCCAACTAAAAATTAACAACAATCAATTATTAACTAAGAAGTTGGTGAACTTTTAACTTTTTAATAAGTCGGTATAGTTCGTGTCCGCTTTGGCATATTATTGGCTGGAGGAAAACTTGACAGGCACATAAAAATATAAAAAATAACATTATAAACAAATAAAGCTTAGTAAGAATTTGTCATAAAATAATCGAAACACTTTAGAATAAAATTAGGTAAAAAAGCAAAAAATGTACATTTTACATTTCAGTTAAAATATTTATTTTGAAATATGAACCGTGCATTTTTATTTCATAGTTGAAGTATTATTTTAATAAAAATTCTTAGTGGTAGAACTAACTAGTATTCAATATCGGTCTACTGAGAGTCAAAGATTCGTAAATGTTGTTAAGATTTCCCAAAATACTTTTTCCGAGAGTACTTAAAATGTACATCATCCGCATAGTTTATAAATATCGTTAAGATCATAGCTCCTTCTAGAGTTACCCGGTATCACGCAAAAAAATTCTAAGCTAAAATTCAACGGGTCCGAGATACCCATTTAATTTATATCGAATTTTATCCGTTACTACTATATATATACATATATATATATATATATATATATATATATATATATATATATATATATATATATATATATATATGATCGAAGGTTTTCGGGCATCCCGTGTATGTGCTGAGTCCTTTTCAGCACTGTAAGGCAGCTGACGTTTCGGTAAAATCTCATTCACCATTTTCAAAGCTCACTGTATGGCGTCTAGGAGCGAACTATTCACTACTTAGTTAGTTAGTTACTATTTTTCTCCTTAAAGTTTAGTTCCTGCATATTATACTCTGTTTCTTTCTCCATACGCGTTTCGACCACTTAAAGGTTTCGTCAATGGAGCTGTAATAAAGCAAGAGCAATGTTCACAGAAAACACCTGTCGCATATTAAATCTGTAGACATGTTCGACGCCAGACTGTTTATAGAGAATTGTTTTCTGTGAATTATGCTCTTGGTTCGTTAGAACTCCATTCATGAGATCATCGGATAATCGAACCGCAAATGCTGAGAGAACTAGAACGGAATTTGCAGCAAATAACAGTCTGAAAATGGTAACTTATTAAACCTTTAGTCTAATCATCATACAACTTCGCAATTTTAGAATTATATAACTTTAATTTGTTCAGACGTATTCACTCAATGTTCATAAATACGAGTTTTTTTTTCAAAAAATAGTAGGACCCTGGCGTTCGAAACTTAAAACCACACATACAGGTATGTAAATTCTTAAACTAACTAAAAAATTTAGTGTGTATCAAAAACATAACGATAAGAATGAGTAAGTCATATCCGTGTCCAATCACTTAAATAAAACTACGATATTCTTAAAACTACAACATTTCAATAACCTAGAAGAAATTAAATACAGGAACGTCTATTAAAAGAATTATCTTCCACTTTTCATTAATTATTTTGCAACAAGCCAATATAAACTTATGCAAATTTTGTTAAATATCCAAAATTATCTGAAAATTTAAATAAACATTACATAAAACGAAAAAGATAATCTCTAGGAAGAACGAGTATTTAAGAAAGAAAGTTCTTCCGTGAATGAGTGCAAATTTTATACGGAGGTCCACAGGTCAAAGATCAAATTTACGAAATGCAATTTGTGCCTAAGATTTTAATGATTCTGTACAAAGAAAATACCCAAATCATATTTTCGATAGGAAAAGGATATAAAGTATTACAATTCTGAAACTCAGCAAAATTGTTTTTTCATCTTATAGTTCTTCCTTTGTAATCTTTCGGAATATATTTAAGGAAAAAAATAATTGTTTATTTCTGATAGTTTAGTATTCAGTCACATAGCCTCGCAAATCAGCTTAAGGTACTTTTCTTTGAAAAAATACAAAATATGTCTTTAGCCATATATTGTTGAAAGTAAAGTTAGGTTGCGATTTTGATACAAATTAATATCTCCCCAAACACATTAAAAAATATAAAGTATTTTTAAGGGCATACACTCAATTTCAAGCCTCTGACTAAGGATATCTTGGTAATTTTAATTCTAATTTAGTTAACTCAAAAGTTTTAGAGCTAATAATGTTTAATGAGTTATAAATTTCAAGACAGTTGAATAATAAGTTTTCTAAAAAGTTTACTGATCCATAAAATTCATGATTATTTCGTCATAATTCTGAAATAAATGGGAATTAAAAAAAAACTATTGTTTTTAGATATACATGATAATTTAAAGAATATATTTTAATAAAATGTCCAAAATTTCTAATAAGCGAGGTTCCTGAGTCAGACAAACTCAGACTTTGATAAAACTATCATATGTTATAGAGGACACGAAAATAAGAGACACATTTTTGTGAATCGCTAGAAATTCATTTTACGAGGGCGAAAACCGGGCCAAAAACTCACCCCCCTAAAGTTTTTTCAAATATTTCGAGTTTCAATTAAGAAATCTTTACAAAACGAAGTGGGAATTACTTGCTTTTGAAACCAGGTAAAATTATGGTGGTTTTACTTCCTTTACTTCCCTTAAATGAATAAATGAATGAAAGAGAGTGGTGACTTTCGATCCTTGATGCTTAGGTCTCGTTAGGCCCATAACATTCAACCGTGACCGCAGGTCATTCGAGGCCGATCGCCTTTGCGAATCCAAACGGCTTCATTACCTGACCTTGCCTAACTGCTTCGAGAGATATTATTGTTTCCCCGAAATATCTCTGCCTCAGTCCGTTGAGCGCTGGGTACTCTCTGAAAATATGGTCAACGGTTTCATCCTCTTCCACGCACTATCCCTACACCGGATCATCCGCGATGCTAATCCTAAAGAGATGGACTCGTCAGCAATGCCACCACGATCCTCAGTTCTTTCTTCGTCCAGAAAAGAAGCTCCCTAGTAAATCGCGCATCAGGTCCACTTATATGTTAATTTATACATCTCATTCCAGGAGCTTCCCTCTAGCATTCAATGAATTTGCTTTCCAGCAACAGTTCCAGTTCTCTCTTACCAACAGTAATTACAATAGGTAAAATGGGTTAGGGGTCATATGGTTTAGCCGCGGACTGCATCTTTGCCACACCATTCTCTTCCTCGTTTTCGTGTATGCCCGAGTGTTCCGAGATACACACGAGTCTGATTATGCAGCCGTGGTTTATTAGATTGTTCAATACCTCTCTGTACTCAGACACCAATAGCGAAGCTGCATTATTGGACCCAAGGGCCAATATTACAGCTCTACTGTCCGAGCATATGTTAATAGTTCTATTTCTGTTTGTCTCGCAAAGATGACCACATTGCAGAATAGCATAAATTTCCGCCTAAAAGACCGTAGCGTGTTATCCCAGAGAGTAAAACTACCTAATTCCGATGTTTCTTCCAAAACTCTAGCTCCGGTTCTTTCTCCTGTCGAAATCCGTCTGTAAACCACTAGGATTTAGTTCTGGAAAGAGTTTACTCTTGCTTCTAATCCTCCATGTTTAGTAAAACTATATCAAGAGAGTGGTTTGGTTTCAAAACCGTCACCATGTAATCTATTTGCATAGAAAGCGATGAGCATTTTTTCACAACGCTCTCCAGCTATACGGGTAGCAACCAGTTCCTGCTCCGAGATGTTCCAGACAACTAAGACGGTAAACTGCTTTCATGGTCTCATTTTCTATAAATAAGTGGAGAGGAGGGAGATTCACACTTCCAGGGCTCTAGTGGAAGCAGACCCCACCGCACTCATCATTCCTACACAAGTCATTCTTTGAAATTTGTCAATTTTAAAACGGTATTTTCGCTTGGCTCTACTGGGCCATAATATAATAGCTGTGTATGTAATCGTAGGATGGATCACCATAGTGTATCGAGTATATCACTTTTGGTGTTAGTCCCGATGTGCATCCAAGGGTTCGCTTACAAATCCAGAGAGCACATATGACCATCTTGGCTCGAACCTCAATACGATGTTCCAGCTCAGTCGTGAATCCAGAGTTACTCCCAGGTATTTATCAGTTCCGCTATATTTAAGAGTCCTTCCCAACGGCATAAATGTGGGGTTTCCCCATTTCCCTTTTTTTGTGAAGAATACAATTTCGGACTTTCCCGGATTTATTCCAAGACACTCCCCTGGCAAAATCGTTCTGTGATCCGTTGGGTCCACATCATCGGTCCCTTCAGGTCCCAGACTCCATGACCAGATCATCGACATAGGCCTGTGAATACAAGCCAGCTTCATTTAGCTCATTTAGCTCATTTAACTGACTGCTCACTATAAGACTTCACAGCAAGAGTGTTAAAACACCCCCTGTGGACAGTACCTACTTGATAGTGCTTTCACTATTACACTATAAAGCTCAGCATATATTAATCTTTGTGTCAACATTTTTCTGATCTAGCCGACTACTATAGGTTCAAAACCTCATGGTTGAAGAGTATTACATATCGAATCATAGGACATGTTGTCGAACGCCCCCATGATGTCAATAAAGGTGCCGAAAGCAGATAGTCCACCCGGCTACTAATTTTCAACCATTGTAACGAGTCGATGTAGCGCCACGTCTATGGACTTTCCTGCTTGATAGACAAATCGTTCCATCCTTACCAGAAGACTTAAAAGGGGAAAAGGTTTCTATTGACCATTTTACCTATCATAGGTCATGTACTAAAGGGAATTATTGTTATTCTGCATATTCACCTTCAAATTCGAGTCAGGAAAGTACACTATTGGTATCTCTCCTGGAGTATCCTCCTCTGTTTTGATTTGACCTTCTTCTGGTAGAGTTAGTGCTCTAATTCGGACACCAGGATCTCTATGCTCTCGTAAAATTTCCTCCACTCGTTCCTCTATGAATTCTTTATTAATTTTAATCTCTCTGGGCCGCTTCATATTTTTTCCAGTTTTGTTCTATATTTTAGTGATCTTTTAAAGACTGTCCGAATATTTTTCGGTGGTCCTCAATTTGAGAGTTCCACCATGATATCTTGCAGTTGCAACTAGCTCCAAAAGAACACCGAAGTGCTTGGATAATTTGCTTGGCCAGCATCGTCACGGCATCTCGATATATACCTCTCAAATCTTCTTGTTAGTTCCTCCCGAAAGTTATCCCAATTTGTAGTTCTAGTATTCCGATATTCCCTTATTCTTTTGTAAGTTAACCTCAACCTCCAGATATTTTAATTCTAAAAATTATGAAATTAAACAGAATTCTTTGTTTTTTTTTTTAATAAGTCAAGTGAATAAATTGACTTGTTTGAGAATTTTCGAAAAACAAACTAATAAAAAGATGAGTCACCTCTAATACTTATTTTTAATTTTAAAATTCTAATCCAGATATCTCCCCAAAACGAAATGCAAATGACTCGTTATTTAAAATTGAGTAAAGCTATGCTTACCCACGCGGATACCATCTTTTTTATAAGAGTTAGCCGGCATTTCATTCATGTATTGTAGTTCTAAAAATTTTTATGGAAATGAACATTACGCAACCTAATTTCAGAAAAAAAAAACTTAATACACTAAATTTGACGCGTCTCAAGATTTTCGAAAAAATTGCAAAAAAAATACTTCCTTTAATGCCTTAAGATCTAACAAAAAATCATTCACAAAAAAACACTGTGCAAATTATATTTAATCTCAAATGAAGCAAAATTATGTCAGGCGAATGTTCATTCTCAATATTAATAAATTTCCTTACAAGTTAAGAAAAAACATAAAATATTTTTAATATATAATATAAGATGCTAATATCGGCGTGAATAATTAACATTTTTTTGTCTATACCACGCCATTGTTACTATGAAAAAATTCTGTATTGATGGTTTAAATAGAGTGAAATGATAGTAAACGGAAAAAATCGTGATCCAAATCCAAACCAATCCCGGCCGAATAATTAGTAAGATAGGTAGAACTCACTATTTAACGTAAAATATAATAATTTAAAAACGTATGTGTTAATGCACACTTAAATAATATTTATTTCCTCAATACACTTTCCACTAAAAAATAAAAAATCTTTAATTACTACTTCTTAATACCGTAACATTCCAATGCAAACTAATCTAAACTACGCCTATCTTCTCCCCATTTATAAACCTCTAGAATACATGAAAAGACAAATTCCAGAATTCAACTAGAAATGTAACAAATTATGATGACCCATCGACTTAGTATTTATTTCGTTACATTATAATAGTGATGATTCATCGATATAATATTTCTACAAGGACGCGTCAATCATCTTCTAATTTTGATCGTCCCGATCAGCTTCGATATAGATTCAACTTGTGGAAATGTACAACATTCATTATGGTGTTAGGACTTCGTTGGATTCTATAAACAATGTCATTGATTCTTTTCATTACAGTGTATGGTCCTCCCCATGGTGGCATCAACTTAAGTGATTTGCCTTCTTTTCTTTGTAGATTCCACAATCAAACTCTGTCACCTTGCTGGAACTCTGCCGAGTTTGCCTTGATATCATTTCTTGTCTTCATTTTGTCTGTGGCCAGATCTATGCGTTTTCTATTTAGTTCATGAACTCCTCGCAACTTCTCTTGTATCTCAATATCCAATCTCCATACTTTCAACAGTTGACCAACCGAACATTATGTCGCGAGATAATCTAAGTTCCTTTCCAAATAAAACTTTGACTGGTGTAACACCGATAGTTTCATGAACTAAGGATCAGTAAGTCATTCAGCAGATTGTCTGAATTTTTCTGATATCTATCCACAACTTTTGAGAGGTGCTCTTCAATGGTCCCATTAACTCGTTCAACCATACCATCTATGCTAAGTAGTTCGCAAAGCTTTTGGAAAAGTTCGGCTTGAAAATTACGTCCTTGGTCAGAATGTAGCTCCAAAGAAATTCTAAATCTACTCAACACTTTGTTGACTAAGACTTCAGGTACTGTCGACATCTCCCGGTTAGCAATAGCAAATATCTCAGGCCGGTTACTGAAATAGTTAATAGTAACTAAGATGTATTTGTTGCCTTTATTTGTTTGGTGCAGCTATATCAAATGCCATCCATTCAAAAATTATTCCAACATTACACTCCTTCATTTTTCCCTTAGATATTGTGCTTGAACTTCGGCTAGCTTTACATTTAGAGCATTGTCTACCCATCTTGACAGTATTTAACCCAATAAAATTTTTCTTGAAGATTGTCTAGAGTTTTGTTAACCCCTATATGATCACCAGATTTCCAGTTGTGAATTTCCTTTAAAACCACTATAGTTTTACTTCTAGGTACTGTCAATTTTGACAGTTAATTTCTTTGTTTTTTTTTCAGTGTCTCTTTAGTAACCGGTCTTCAATTAATAGCGAGTCCCACTGAGCCCAAAGGGCCTTGAATGTAAGTCTTTTATCATCCATCAGGTTGAAGAAATGATATCAGATCATTGTCTTCAAGTTGGTCTTTTCTCATCTGAGCTGTACTCCACTCTGGATCAACGTCAAAAATGACTCTCTGAATAAGAAACCTATTTCTTTGTTCTATTTTGCTACTGTACTTGCATTCTTCCTTAGATGATCTTCTTAAAATGGAATCTGCGTTGTTATTCACTCTGGTATAGGGTTAAGTTTAAAATTGTACTGTTGTAGTTTATCAAGCCATCTTACTACTTGTCCTTTAGGTTGCTTCATATTTAGGGGCCATTTTGTAGCTGCATGGTCAGTTCCTATTAAAAATTCCTGTCCAAACAAGTATTTATAATGGTTTTTTAGCTTTGGCGAGCAGTTCTTTCCTCGTAGCACTATAATTTATTTCCGGTTTTGAATGCACTCGGCAGAAATATTCAATAACTCGTTCTTGGCTATCTTGTACCTGAAACAATACAGCTCCTACCCTTATGTTATTAGCATCCGTATCCAATAACAATTTTCCATGATTTTGTGTGTAGCCTAGAATTGGACTAGAACGTAAGTCAGCCTGTAGTTTTCGGAAAACGTGATCGCAATCCGAATTCCATTAATAAGGGATCTTTTCTTCAGATAGCTTACTCAAGGGTGAAGAAATATTGACAAAACCTTCTACGAATTTTCTGTAGTATGTGCATAACCGGAGAAGCTTCTTAACTTATGTTTGTGGATTCCCTCTAGTAATACAACATGTCCAAGAAATTCAACTTTTTGTTGGAACAGGAAGCACCTTTTGGGGTAAAGTCAAAGGATAGCGTTTTTAATTCTTGCAGAAACATCCTGTATATTCTGTAAGTTTTAATCAAATGTTTTTCCCATAACCATAACATCATCAAAGTAGACAAGAATTGTTTTCCATATAAGACCTCGCAATATCTTTTCCATTACACGCTTAAAGGCGGAAGGAGCATTGCGGAGTCCGAATGACATAACAGTAAAATGATACAGACCAGCACCAGTAGAAAAAACAATATCTTCCTTGTCTTTATCTTGGATGCGTACTTACCAATATCAATTTTTTAGATCCAGTGTGGAGAATCATTGTAATCTAGCCAAAATTATCAAAGTGTCGTTAATTCTAATAAGTGGATAGCAATCTTTCTTAGTGAAGTCATTGAGTTTCCTGTAGTCAATACAAAATCTAGTAGTTTCATGGCGTTTAGCCATGAGAAGTCTTCTAGGTGGTTGTGCACTGCCAGTATTTATATCATACTGGATTATATTCGTCCTACCGCTATTATCATCCTTTGCTTCAAAACATCATTATAAACCTCTTGGCTTCTTGTAGCGAAAGATGTTTCCAGTTTATCTGAGCCCGTTATTTATATGATGATTTTGATGTAGTTTTGCCATGTTATTCACATTTTATTACTAGCTTGTATAATGCTCCTTTATTAATTTTGACATAGTTGAGAAGAATATTGGCTACTTATATAGATATGACATCGTCTGAATTAACCAATGCCTTCGCTACCGGGTATTTACAAGGTTTATTAGAGCAATCCAGCGTGGCTTCCAGAGCTCTTGTCAAGTCTTCCATAAATGATCTTCTCTGTGCTTTATTCAAGTTGTTTGGCCGACAATGACTGATTGGTTCGGTATTACGATTCTTTGACAAAATAAATTCTTCAGTACTAAACTTTGGAATGTTAGACTTGTGGTAGTAGGAAAATTTATGCTAATAAATCAGGTCCATATCCAAAATAAACTCATCTTCTATATCGGCTACTAACACCAAAATGTTGAATTTTAGCCTTCCATGTTGAAACTCCACTAGCATTTCTCCAATCACATCAGCTGCTTCTCCAATTACAGTTCTGAAGGTTACTTTTCTGAGCAATGGTAGGATTTTAAATTTACCAACTAGTTTTGACTTTATCCGAGATACTGTAGCACTAGTGTCAACATTTAGGGTAATAGGTACTTATAGTATTGACTTTTCCTTTAACTATAAGACTGTCCGCGATCCTTCATAAGCTACGAATGGAAGAAGTTCTGGGAGCCTTCTCAATATTAGTCAATACCCGCCCCTTAATATTGAATAATTGTAGTTTTCCTGGTTTTCTTCTGCGTGGTCTCTGGCGAGACTTTAACCAAATCCGACAGTCCCTTCTCATATGCCCAGTTCGTTCACATCTGTAATACTCAATCTGGTTTCTTCTATAACATAAAGTATCACCTTTTATGTTTAGTTTCTTAAGAATTTCAGTAAACATTGCCTCTACTGTTTGTTTCTGCGAATCTTTGTTTTTCTCTAAAGTAACAGCTCTCATTTTTGGCGTAGACACATTATAAGCTACTTCTATTTTCAAAGCCCTTTCAAACGCTTCATTACAATGACTAAACTTGCTTATACGCAACATAGGCTATATTTCCTGATCTCTGATTCCATCAATAAAATACTGAATCGTAAGCTCTTCTCAAAATTATTCTGTAACTACTGGGTGCGCCAGATGAACAAAGGGACGCACATCTGTTTCATATTCTTGCAAACTTTCTACATTTCTCCAGTGCTGGTCGCCGAAGTACAATTATTAATGCGGTAGCCATTTCTTCGAAATTTGTGGTAGTGGCATCTTCAAATTTTCATTTGTACATTATCCGTAACTTGAAAGTTTGATGTTCTGTTCGGTAGTTATTACTTTATCAGAAGAACCATGCTTCTTTATTTTATTGACTTTTATCTGAAGGCTCTTCATTTTAGATTCTATTCTGTCTACCATTTCTTTCACTTCTTATCGCACACTTGATTCAATAGTTCTTGATGTACTTTTATTTCTATCTCGTCTCCGAATTCATTAATTTTTTGTCGCACTTCTCCTATATTTTGTCGCACTTCGCCTATCTCTCTCTTAAACTTTTGCATGTATCCCTGTACAATTTGATCAAATTTTTGCTTTTCTTGTACAGTGACGTCTTGTATCCATTAGCAAAGTTTACCTTCATCTTTAATGCGACTTTCTTCTTCTTTTTGGTTACGTTCTTCATCTTCTTGTTTATCTTTATCATGTTTTTCTTTCAGTCTTAGTCCTTTTTGGCGACGTTCTTCTTTTTGTTTTTTCTTTCAGACGACCTGGTTCTTCTTTTTGGCGATGTGATCATTCTTCTTATTTTTTTTTTTTTTGGCAGCGCACTTCTTTCTATTTTTCTTCTTAACGTCATTCTCCTTCTTCCTGTTTGTCTTTAAGGCGAAGTTTAAGTTCCATAAATTTGCTCCATTTTGGCTGTTTGCTACCTAGTATTTACCACAGAAACTTCTAGAATATACTTAAAAACTCGTTTCTAAACTTTTTTATTGATAATAAATGCAATGAAGTTAATTTTTGGCTATCTCTTCTAGTTTTCAAATAGAATGTTCTAGCACTTTGTCGAAAATTCAGTTGTAAGATTCTTTACTGATGAAAAATTTGATTATGAAGTCAGTTTTCCGCTCTCTTCTAGTTTGCAAATAGAATGTTCTACTTTGTCGAAAATAAGGTTATAAACTTCTTGACTGATGACAAATTTCATGGTGAAGTCAGTTTTTCGCTATCTCTTCTGATTTAGAAATAAAATGTCCCAGAACTTTGTCGAAAATGCGCTTAAAGCTTCCTTTTTCATGACAAATTAGATGATAAAGTCAGTTTTTTGGTTTCAAAATAGAAAGTTCTAGAACTTTATCGAAAACTAATCTTATCTTCATCCTTGATAATAAATCCAATAGTGAAATCCGTTTTGTCTATCTCTTGGAATTTCTAGTAGAATTTTCTGAAAACCCGGTGATACGATTTTCTTTCCTTATAATCGCTCACTGGGTCCACATAAAACACAATACGTTTCACTAATAAATAACAACTGTTTGATTACTACTTCTTAACACCTTAATATTCAAATAAAATCCAAACTAAGCTATGGTTATTCTATCCCCATCTATATACTATAAATCTATTGGAATATATGAGACTACAAGTTCCAGAATTCAACTAGAAACATGACAAATGTGATGACTCATCGACATGATATTTCTTTCATTACATTATAATAACGATGATTCATCGATATAATATTTCAATAGGGACACATCAAAAAATTCTCCTAGTCTTTCGTTACAATATTTTATAGAATATATTTCGGTATTAAGGATTGTTAAGTGTACAATAATGTAAATCTTCTTTACCCTTATAAAAATGAAACCACCATTTTAACTAACAAATAATTTTCATTTGGTTTTGTAAGAATATATCGATCAGAACTTGAAATATAAAAAAATATATATTTAGGTTGATTTAACCCTTTTATTAGATTTTTTTTGAAAACCCTGAAAATTTTATTCGCTTATTTTATTTATAAAAAAAATTCGAAAAATTCGGTTCAATTTTATAATTTTTAGAATTAAAATACGTAAATGAAGCTTAAGTGTACTTTTTTAAAAACAAGCGATGATATGTATATTGCGGTAAAACCACGATAATTTCATTTCAAGATATCTCAATTACAACTTAAGATATAAAAAAATGGATATGGGGTAATTCACCCTCTTTTATTAGATTTTTTGAAAACTCTGAAACGGAACAACTTTAGCCACTTATGTTATTTATAAAAAAATATTTTGTATATACCGGGTGTCAACGAATCTATTAGACAAGTCATAATTTCTAGAGTATTATGTGTATCAAAATGAGAATTGGTACAGATAAATGGTATGTGAAGGGGAGAGTTTTCGCATATTTTCCACTTTCCGGCCACTTCCGGTTTCACCGGAAATGGCCCCGGTTTTGAATTTTTAAATGGAACACCCTGTATATTTTAACATTTTCGGATTTTTGAAACAATTCTAGATCAGAATGTGACGTTTTAAAAACTTTTTACGTCTACTTCATTTTTTTAGAGCCACTTTTAAAATTGCATCTAGGTGGCCATGATCGGACGTAAACTTATCTAACGGCCTTAGGTGATGTCAAAAAAATACAATCGCAAAGTTTTAGTTACTAGTATGAAAGACAGGAATAAGACAAGTTGACAAAATTACATTTTCATTTCTAACTATTAATTTTCAAATGGTGACCCCTTTTTGACAACTACTTTTCGAAAAAAGCATTCTTTGACGAATCTAACGGTACTAATTTATTTGCAATTGGATTAGACATAAGAACAGAAATAAATATTATTAAACAAAATACTGGATAATTTATTTACTTATGACAAGTGCGCCATGGACAGCCATGATGTATAATAATTTGCAACTGTTTTTATCAAGTCTTCTTTGGAAAACAAAGCACTCACTTAAGTAGATAATGACAGTGACATACGCTCTAAGAACAGACGTAAAAGTTTCTTAATTTTCGTTAAGTTTAGTTGAAATTTTCGTTAAAATAATGTATATTCAAAGTGAAAAAGTGGATATGTTATTAATATTTGGAGAATGTCATAGAAATTCAAGGAATGCTGCCGAGTTGTATGCTCATAGATATCCGAATCGGCAACATCCAGCCCATCAGTATTTTCCGTATGTCGAGACTCGTTTTAGGCAAATAGGAAATCAAGAGGCGGAACAGAGGTTTATCATAAATGAAGAGAATGAGATTAACGTACTTGCTATGGTTGAGGTTGATAAAACAGTTTCGTTAAGAAAAATTAGTCAAGAACTGCAGATACGTTATGAATCAGCAAAAAAAAATACTGAAAAAGCATGGATATCGAGCATTTAAATACCAGTTACATCAACATTTATATACTCAGGATGGCGATAGACGAGTAGTGTTTTGTGATTGGCTGCTTCAAAATCATAGAGTTAACCCAAATTTTATCGATTTTATTCTATTTTCCGACGAATACCGATTTACAAATAATGGTATGTTCAATAAGCAAAATACTCGGTACTGGGCCCAACAAAATCAACATGAAATGAGAGAGGGCAATTTTCAAGAAAGATTTGGCGTCAATGTCTAGGCTGGTATCGTTGGAAACAGAATAATTGGGCCAATATTGTTTCAAGGTCAGTTAACAGGGGTTAGATACTTAGGTTTTCTTCAAAATGAAATCGAAAATCATCTTAATGATATACCTTTAGCAGTTTTACGGCGAATTTATTTTCAACAAGATGGAGCACCGCCTCACAATACTAGAGAAGTTCTTAATTATTTAATAGAGCATTTTAATAATCGAATTATTGTAACCAATGGTCCGGTACGGTGGCCAGCCCGCTCACCGGATCTTACTGTGCTCGATTTCTTTGTCTGGGGATATGTTAAAGAAAGGGTTTACTATGGAGCAGCCCCAGCTACTCTTGAAATATTAGAAGAAAGAATTTTACGGGCATTTAGAAATATAACGCCCCAAATGCTACAAAACGTGTTGAGAGAAACAATTGAACGAGCTGAAATGTGTCGTGAAAAAGAAGGAATGCACTTTGAACATTTACTACACTAAACTTTTTAACAAATTCAGCTACTGTACTTTCAAATATTTTAAGTGCGTCGTTTAAGTTATTAGTTTATTTTGTTAGTTTTTTGTTAATTTGTTAAATTTTTAATCCAATTAATGTCTTTCATACTA
This sequence comes from Diaprepes abbreviatus, assembly GCA_034092305.1. NCBI lineage: Eukaryota > Metazoa > Arthropoda > Insecta > Coleoptera > Curculionidae > Diaprepes > Diaprepes abbreviatus. The sequence continues at coordinate 15,361,512 of JASJET010000110.1, read as the reverse complement.
GTCACTAAAACTTTGCGATTGTATTTTTTTGACATCACCTAAGGCCGTTAGATAAGTTTGCGTCCGATCATGGCCACCTAGATTCAATTTTAAAAGTGGCTCTAAAAAAATGAAGTAGACATAAAAAGTTTTTAAAATGTCACATTCTGATCTAGAATTGTCTCAGAAATCCAAAAATGTTAAAATATATAGGGTGTTCTATTTAAAAGTTCAAAACCGGGGCCATTTCCGGTGAAACCGGAAGTGGCCGGAAAGTGAAAAATATGCGAAAACTCTCCCCTTCACATACCATTTACCTGTACCAATTCTCATTTTGATACCCATAATACTCTAGAAATTATGACTTGTCTAATAGATTCGTTGACACCCGGTATGTAGTGCAGGTTTATCTATATAAAATATAAGGGATGATATGAGTGAAGGTGAAACCACCATAATTTTATTAAGTTTCAAGTAACAAGTAATTTTAACTTTGTTTTGTAACAATATTTTAATTAAAACTTGAGATAGGATGCATAGGAATATTTAAAAAAAAAAACGTTATTTTCGTAATTGTTTCATATTTAGGCTTATTTTCAGAACACAGTAAATTGTTTTGGATCACCCTGGAAGCTGTAACTAAAAGTAACTTTTTAGATAAATTATTACTTATTCATATTGAAATTTATAGCTTATTGAATTCCATTATCATCTGAAAATGGCTTAAAAACTAATTTCGTATCATAAAATTCTGAATTAACTAAGTTAAATAAGAATCGCAATATTATCTTTTGTAAAGGATCTAAACATTATTTATAGGCCCGTAAAAATAGTCTATTTATATTCTTATATACTTGGATAAAGGTTGGTTGGTAACGCCAGTTCGTAGAGAAAGTTCATTAAAAAATGATTTAAGCAGGTATTTTCGTAAATAATATAATAATTTTCCAACAAAATTTGAAGTTTTCGGAGGAAGAATGAAAAGATTTGTTTACATACATGTAGTGCAGTCAAGAAAATACTTATAAAAAGTTAACTTTACTAGCCTGCATTAGATTCTTTTGCGTGGGTCCAGAAACAAAAAATTTGATACACTATTTTTTGTAAAAATAAAAACTCTAGAAACCGCAAAAATCTGCAGGTGAAGTTAAGAAACAAATAGATGACAAAAATTGATTTACTCAAAATCTTTTAGGATACATGTTATAAAGTCTATATATTCTCACTTTCAAAATGTATATATGCTAGAAGTACAAAGGTCTTCGAATGTTGTTGCACTAATAATTGAGGGAATCGTAAAGAAAAAAGAAAGTTGGTTTATTTTACTAAATAAGAACTAAACATCAAAGAAAATGCATGTGCAGCAAGGATGTGAATAAATGACCCTTTTTAGCAAATGAATGCAAGACCAGAGTGAATTTTTTGACGTAAGAACTGCAGCACCCTAAAAAATGCTTAAGCCTCTATTACAGAAGAAAAGAGGAAGTTTAGTAGGCCGTAAAAATGACTGTTGGAGAACTAATGGCTATGAGTTTCTGTCTGAGAAGTAGTCATGACCGCAAATGGTGAGATGCATTTGAAAACAAATTTATAGACCCATATATTGGATTATGATATCCTGTGGCTTTTTTCGTGCTCTACGATCCAAAATATATCCTGATGTGACGGCCGCATTGGAACCGCCATCATGAATTATGTACTCCGAATCTAACTTTGAACATAAATATAATAAAATATCTTCATTAGTTGAATAAACCAACATAAATTAATAAAAAATAAAATTAGAAGATATAGATCTTGATAAGCTCAACCAGAAAGTAGAGTTCGGATGTGAATATACATATTCACCCCGTTTTTAAACTTAACGTCTTAAATGAAAGAGAAGAGTTAATGCAAACCATCACCTGGCTGTTTTTCTAAATTTTGGTTGGCGCTGATTGGTTGTGATTTCTCTACGAACAGAAGTGTTAAAAAGATTTTACGATCGCCTTGGGTAAAGACAGCAAGGAGAAATTACTACCTTAAATGAAAAAAATAAAACATTTATTGGTCGCATCTCAATCCTTGCACACTTCTTCACCTGTACAAAGTTTGTGAGCCCATTCAATCAGAGATAACGATTTTTAACCAACTTCCTACAGGTTATTCAAATATCTCTTCTTCGACAACAGCTCCATGGTATTCAGCATTTTTGGTACTTTTATGAAAATTAGGTTTTCTTCTTATAGATATAATGGCTTCTCATAATTTAAACGGATTGGTTACCTGTCTTTTTACTCATTTCATCTCCTTTTCTCTTTGAGATCTTCTTTTGTTGTTCATTGTCTTCTACTAAAATATTCTTCGAAGAAGTAGTATTAAAGAGTGTTACTTCTTAAACCCTTTTGAGAAAGAGAATCCCGAAACTTTCCCACAATTGGTGATTTTCTCGGTGTTCAGACATCCTTTTTTCATTGGACTGAATTTGGACATGAGCAGGTTTCAAATTTGCTTCTTTTTCTTCGGATGCATATCCATTAATAGATGTTTGCGATCACATGCTCCATTGCCTCTCTATCCCGGGCGGTGTGGATCAGTGTTTCTACATCACGTAACCCTATCCATTGTCTTATGTTCCGAAGCCAAGACATTTTCTTCCTCCCCATTCCTCTTTTGCCCTCAATCATCAATTGTAAGAACTCATTTTTTCGTTTCGCATCATATGTCCTAGATGGGCTGTTTTTCTTTTCTCGACTACTTCGAATAGTTCACGCTCTCTTCCTACATGCCCCAGAACTTCCTCATTTGTCTTCTTTTTTTATTTTATTATTTATTTCTCTGTCCGATGTCCAATCCTCACAAAGCCATGTTCCCAAGTATTTGAACTCCACTCTTTCAATGAGCGCTGCATCAAATGTTATTCCGGAGTTTGTAAATGCATCCAAGTTTCTGGAGATGATCATAAACTTTGTTTTCCTAGTATTGATGTTCAGACACATAGATACACTGTGTTGTCCAACCATATTTACTATTTGTTGTAGATCATCTATATTTTCGGCTATCAGGACCATGTCATCGGCATAACGAATGTTGTTAATCCATACACCATTCACTGTAATGCCCTTTTTTACATCTTCTAAGGCCTCTCGGAAAATTTTCTCCGAATATAGATTAAATAGGAGCGGAGATAGTACGCACCCCTGTCTCACTCCCTTCTCAATTTGTACAGTATTGGACATACCATTTTCAATTTTTACCTGTGCATTCTGGTTCCAATACAAATTTTGGATGCATCGGATGTCCTTCTGATCGATGTCGAGCCTCTCGAAGAGTTGTATTAACTTTTGATGTTGAACACGATCGAAAGCCTTCTCGTAATCTATGAAACATAGACACACATCTTTTCTTTGGTCATAGCAATTTTGTACCAGTACCTGTGCTGCGACTATCGCCTCCCTTGTACCTAAACCCTGTCTAAATCCAAACTGGGAGTCGCTCACGTCTCTTTCACATTTCTTGTATGTTCTTTGGTGTATTATTTTTAAGAAAAGCTTTAATGTATGACACATTAGACTGATAAGTTTGTGATCTTCGCATCTTTTTGCATGGGTTTCTTTAGTAACGGGATAAAAGTAGAACATAGCCATTGTTTGGGGTAGAGACCCGTATTGTAGATGATGTTAAAAACTTTATGCAATGCCGCAACACCTCTTTCATCTAGAAGTTTGAGTATTTCTGATTTTGTCTGGTCCAGCTGCTTTGTTGTATTTTAAGTTATGGATAACTTTTTCAATCTCTTCTTTTGTAATTGATGGGCCAGTCAAACTATCACTTAAATCAGCCTCTCTTGGTGGTCTGTTGTCTTGAAAAAGTTCTCCGATGTATTCCTCCCAGATGTCAATTTTTTCTTTGCTTTCGAGGACTATCTTGTTGTTTTGGTCTACTATTAAACTTAGTTTCCATCCTCCATATAATCCAGCAGTTTCTTTCAGCTTTTTGTGCAAATTTAAATGATCGTGTCTATTTTGCAGTTGTTCTATTTCAGTGCATTCATGTCTAAGCCAGTCTGCAGAAATATAAAGCGAAGGGAAAATTTCAGCAAAAAGTCATATGGTAGAGGAAATTAGGACTAAAGCAAAATACCTAACACTCGATAACCCTTCTATAGCGTTGCTATTGGACCAAAAATTTAATTACCTACCTCGGCATGATTTTTTGTTCGGCGTCACTTTTTATATACTTATCACACTCAAAATTGTAACCCAGTTTTTGGGGACGGTAAAAGGAGGCTGGATTCGATGGGAGATATGCGGTGTATGGTCAGTATAATTATCCTTTTTTCTTTGCAAAAAGTGTAAATCCCCGAGGAACAATGATCTGTATAAAATGCTGCGGAAACTCTACAAACAGCTATTTGGTGATCTATCCATGGTGTAAGAACATTGGACCTTCAAATGATCTCCAGATGCGATTTTACCCCTTATGTTATTTATACTGTTTTCCATTTCTGCAATGAAAAATGAGGGTTTCTATTTAAAAAAAACTCAATGTGATCTTCAAATGACTTTATAAATTGACTTCAAGATAAAAGTTACTAGCACAAATAGATGACCTTCATTGTTCAAAACAACATTTGTCTAATCTATTTTTCTGTATCTAACTTACTCAGAAATTTGGGTGCATAGATTAAAATGGCCCACACTGTATGTGAATAATTTACGCATTATCTCGTTTCGTTACTCACATAGAACTGTTCTAAAAGAGTAACGAGATACACCTGAAAATGCAAAATGAGATTTTAGCGAAACGTCGTATAAAAGGTGTTTTACACGAACAGAATGAAACCCGGTATCACATTATACAGTATGTATAGCCTATAGCTTTTCAGTTCATAGTAGGCGGAAAGAAATAGCAATGCTGCCAGCAGTTCTTGGCTGGATGCGAATTTGCAACCTATATTTAAGCATGCTAATTTGTTAGCCGGCCTTACGGTAACCCTTTAACCGTCGTCCATTGCCAGGACATGCTCAACTATTGAACTTAAAAATAGCATTGATAATAATTTTTTTCGATATGTTACTTGTAGTTTTACTCAATTATTAGGAGAATAATACTACAAAAAAATCCAAATTCGTTTAAGGTACAATGTAGCGTTAATAGAATATAAAGTTTAAATCAGGAGTAGATATGTTTAAATTTAAAGAAGTATGAACATCGTATTTTGCTGTGATAGTTCATCAACTCTCCTAGACCCCTCACATCAAACTGTAGGGCGCCCACCCAAAGAGTAAGCGTTGACAAACTACCGTTTACTATTTTGCAAGTTGTAGGGTTCAATTAAGCACCCTCTCACCTTCGTTCTCATATGTTCTTAAATAAATATTTAATGTATAGCAGAATCTTATATTTTGCAAAAATAAATTTTTGCAATTTTAAACTATGCTAACTTAATATCATTTTTTATATCCGCATCCAAGGATAAACCGTTGCTGAATTCATGGAACAGAAGTCTGTATAGTAATGAAAAATAATTTATTACCACCATTTTATTCATCAAATATTAACAAATACTGACTTTGAAATTATAATACATCCAGCTATGAGCAATTTCTTAGATTTTTTTTTATTTTAAAAATCCGTTTTTGCTTTTTGGCACACCACATGTATTGTAAAATGAGTCAATTACCTTCTCTATTGGGTAAACCGTTCTGAAGAAATACTTATTCGAGTACAGTAAGGAAAATTAGCGTGTTTGCAAAACTGTATAAAGCAAAGCCTATTATTTAAAAAAAAAAAACCTGTCAGTACAAATAGTGCTCTGTAAATATGATTTGACATGGATTGACCCTACAGCGAGATTATTTCAATGTTTCAATGCCAAATTCAAAATTAGCATTTGAAACACAACTTTTAAGAATATCACATTCCCGCTACATTTTAATAGTTAGTTTAAAAACTTGATTCCATGCGAGCACCAAGATTTTTCGCAGAGACTTTTTTCAACTAAAAAATAATTCTATGAAAAACGCAATGTTTTTCGTAGAGGAAACCCCATTTTCACTCACGTCGGAAAATAAACCACCCTGTCAGTTATATTTTTAATTGCTTAACAAGAACGGCATCATAAAACAATTTTCATATTTGCAGAAATCATCGTATGATTTTTTTCTATCATCGTTACTCAAAACTTCATTGGAGGACATTATTTAAAATGTCAGTAGAATCCGAGCCATGTGATGAATGAGATAATAACCTTTCGGAAAAAAAAAATTATTAATAAAGACCAAAAGACGTATGAGAATAAACATGTTTGACGAAAGTTGATGTTCGAAATGACGGATGAATACCACGATTAACTACTTTTTTAAGAAACGCAATGCGTATCAGCTGAGAAAAAAAAAGTATGCGAGTTTACCCTAATCATAAACATGCCTAAAAAATTTATATAGAATTAAGCTTATTTGAAAATTTATATTCCAGATAATTTTTTCTATTTAGCATGACCTTGGAAACCTATTATACGCAGATTGATCCTTAATGGTAAGTTGTAGATTATGAATGGGTCTTCTTGCCCCTCTGCAGCACCTCGACTAATATGATCTTTTGTGCATTAACCTAATCTTACTTTTCTAAGGGTAAAGGTGACGTCAAGGTGACACGCCGAAAAATTTAAGTCTCCTGCAGAACAGTACCATGCATTCGCATAGCAGGTATTCAACAGTTTCGGCTACACGATCAAAAAATGGCATATCTCAGCATCCTAAGCTTTGCACATTTTTTGGTATCTTAGCGGTGTCCCATGAAAAAATTTATTATTACTCGAATATCCCTTCTTGGAAGTTCGATAGGCCTACTAGCTTTCTTTGATAATGAATTTATCCCTTTATTGTACACCTTCCCAATCTTCACCTCTCTTTCGGTGTTTCAATATTTTCATAACTTCCTTTTCTTCGCATGAAGGCTTTCTGCCATAGATACTTTGTAATGGAACAAATATCATCTATTTTGTATTATTTAGCATGAAGTATATTCTGCTAAAATAAGTAATTAAATAATCGCTGGATAGATTTTCCCCGTGAGAACAGGGTAGTATATATATACTTTTTTATTACCACCCATGAAAGTCCAAAGGAAACATAAATCAATTATCGTATTCAACTTTTATTATCTTTGTCGTTTAAATGTTATCTTAAAAATAAATAAATTCAGTCAATTTATGACGACCAACTAAAAGACACTCTTCTAAGATTTAAATCTGTCGAAGAAATCCTACCCTGGTTATGTAAATATAACCGAAGAGCTAAAGGCCGAGGGTTTATAGCATGTGTTATATGAAATACCGCTGAAATGTTTTAACATATTGAACGATGAACGACTATAATAGAAATATATCGTTTGACAATTAGTACAAAGAATTTGTATAATAACTGTTTTTTCTCTTCACGAGAAATAACGATTAAGATGTTTATTGCCAAAACTGCTAAAAAAAAGTAAATAGTTTTTTTCACAGTCTTTATCATCAATTCTTTTCGTTATAGAAAAACATAGATTAGTTTGGTTTACTATTCTTTTATATAAAAATTATGATTAAGACGCTCAGAGGCCAATTCGGAAATTAAGTATTCAGTATAGAATGGCTGACGCCCTCAACATTTCGAGATTCAAATTCATGTTTACAGAATTTCGTGGGGTAATATGGATACTAACGGGATTCGCGGGATGCCGAGGGGGGTACAGGGTGTAAGGTTCGACGACGCTTTTAAGGAATACTAAACTTTAGTTCTAATCTGGAAATTGTTAGAGTCGGTACCGTTCTCAAGACCAGTATCGTAGTAAATTACGAGAAGTGTATTTGTTTTGATTGTTTGTTCATTTAATTTGGGACGTCAAGGGAATATCGTGCGTTATTTTACTCGAGTATTTAGCGATTTCAATACCGTTCGATTAAATAATCTAAATAGCTGTTTTTCGTGTTTCAGTTTTATTTTTTTTCTGTTTAATATTTTAGTAAGCTATTTATACGTGTTTGTCAAAATTGGGTTTTACATTTTTGTTAGTAGAACGGCCAATAAGAGCAATTATGTTAGTTACATCGTAATTGTTATTTGTTATTAGTTTAAGTTTCTCATTGTAAATAATTCATTTTTCTATTTATTTTTGTTAATAGATTAAGTGTTTTGAGAAACTTGTTTTATTTAATTTAATTAAAAACCTTCACGCGACTAAAATCGAGGACGTACTGCTGTAAGAGCTGTGAACGAGAGATGTCGTCTGACCAGCTAATTAGCAGTTATGGTTTTAGTAAGCTTCAATAACCGTAGTTGTTTGGAACTAAAGCTGGAAAAGAAAAGATGAATGACCAGACTTCCAGAGTGCCTTTGTTACTGTAAAATTTAATTATAGGGTTTTTTCAATAGCTATAAATTAATATGGGGCAGCAAAATGAGTGTAGACGAAATGGCCAACGTTTCCACAAGATATTCAGTTTGCAAGAGTCTACGATCAAATTTTCACAACTGTATTCTTTCTTTACAAACAGGAGTCACTGGTAGCTAGTACGAGGAATGAAACAACTTAAATTCAGCTTTCGTTGCAGCAGCCATGGCAATAAAAAATATATGACGAAGCGAATTATCCTCATGAAAGGGAATTTTCCTCTACGTTTTTCTTTGCTTAAGTCCCGCAATTTTGATGTAAATTAGCTATAATAAGGTGATATCGTTATATACTTCTCTTTAAAGTATCAACAAAAATAACCCCACAAGCATCCCAAACCACGAAGGATACTACCTTTCTAACAGATGTCAGAGCTTTAAATTTTGTGAAGAAAGGATGGGGAGCCATGATGATTCGATTCCATATTACGAATTTTAGTACAGAATCATGTTAATGTTTACCTGTCTGTTCTCTCTTAAAGAAGCTTTCAGTTATGATACGACTTCGCTTTTGAGATACATTTTATTCACCCAAATATCATAGATATTATGATATGACAAGTACGTTTTTTCAAGTAAGTTTAAGATCTTGCACAATAAAATCATGTACTATATCAATATTTCCTAAAGTTGTAAGTTCTGCCATACGAAAATGCATGCCACCATTATTTGACACTATCATAATGAGTAACACAGCCTCATAAACTATTCTTCCAGTCCTCGTGAATATGAGTTACAGTCACTTTTTTTCTGAAGGTATTTGATTGCTGCTCTTTTTTCGATACGTCCGTTTTGATACTAACATACTCCATTCATCAATTTGCGCGTCTGCTGTGAGAACTTCTTGAGACTTGTAAAATTACATTCATGTTTTACGAAAGTTAAATATTTATATGAAATATAGATAATTTGATACGTAATATTGGATCAATACTTTTAATCACTAAATAAAGTGGCAGAAAATAAACTTTTTGCTTTAATGTTTTCGGTGGAATTTACTTTCTAGTTCCGTTACTAGTGAGCAAGCAAACAAAATTTTAACTAATAATTATTTTGTTACCAAATCATTATCTTTATTTGCTTCATCAGTTTTCTTACCGCAATAAAATATTTAGTACTCCGAAAAATAAAGAGATCATATTATCCTGAAACTTAGCATTCTCACACAACTAATCATAGAAGGAATGACAGAGGGTAAGAAAAGAAAAGATAGACCAAGGGTTAATTAACTATAATTAAAGAATACAGGTAAGAGTAGCGCAGGAGAACTAAAAAGTTTTGGCCGGACAGACAGATGCACAGCTATATTAAACCCATTCTCGAACTTAAAACCCGAGGAAATAAAGAATAAACTATGTACGTCGATTCTTTAATGTTTATATAAAAAATTTTCTACATCTTTTCAATTAAATTTTAAAATAAAGTCTTCCTACTTGGGCAAATTTTTTTAAAATCGTGATAAACAAAGCAATTTTGTTTTTACATAAATTCATCTATTATATGTTACATAAACGCATCACTCATCATCATTTGCAACTGGGTCGGGTGTACCTACTTAACTTTTTAATGGTAAAATGAATGCTTCTTCTTAAGAATATAACTTATTATTGGATGGGTAAGAGTGAAATATAAATAAAAACTCATTACGAATAAGTAATTAAATAATATTAATAATGTTGGGTCAATCAGCTTTTGCTGATTCCTATAAGAACTACGTTATTTGCAATATTGACATAACCGGGTTACATTCATATATGTGATGATTAAAAGATAATAAAAAATTTAAAGTATTTCATAATCCTTTTCGATATACTGCATGCAGTTTGTAAAAAATCAGATATTATTTTAGGGAATTGATACGGAGAGAGCTGAGTTAAAAAAGCAAAAAAAAAATTACAGAAAAACTTTATTTTCTAAGATCTTTGACACATATAACACCATAAAGCAAGAAGAAAAAAATGAAAATTTGGATTTTTCTTTGTGTTGAATTGGTTGAGATTTTCATGAAAAGTTTGAAATATGTACCGATGTTTAAAAAATAAAATTTCAGTAATACATAAAGAAATGTTTACGGTCATAGAATAAGCTTAATGCGCTACCGTTCTCTCCATGGAAAGGTAATCAAAATTAGTTTCGTAGGAAACATACTATTTATCTGTCTTCTCTACTTTAACAGACTGAAGGAGAAAAACCGTGGCTTACTAAATAAATGCACCGATATGTTTCCAACTACATGGGAAAATTATACAGGTTGGTTTAACGTTCTAAATTTGACCAGTCAAATAAAGAAAAATAAAAACTGTTAAAAATTAGTATTTTCATCCCGTTAAAATATTTTTTTAAATAACGATCGCTTTTTACAAATGATCAGCCAAAATTTCTCGAAATTTCTGGCTTACACGAAACATCATATAAAAATAATATGCATAGACCTAACACAAAACGATTCCCATTATTCACAATTTTATAATTTAAATAAAATAAATTGGATTTCTGACGATCAATTTTTCCAATAAAAAAATTCATAAAATGTAAAGAATCTTTAGTGTTACATAAACTCATCAGTTCAATCGGTTGATATTTGAAAGATGTTATAATTTTTCGCGGGAACAACAGCTCGCCCCCCAAAATGGGGGGCATATATAAGTGAAATGACCCAACTAACTTCGAGTGTTCGTTCTGTTACTTGTGCGGTGATCTTTGTTGGTTTTCGTCTCGATCATCATCAATATGAAAGTTTTGGTAAGTGCCGGACAATCGATAACCTTTTGACTTATCGACTTTCACTTATTGGTGAAGCTTAGGATTATAATACATTATATATATATATATATATATATATATATATATATATATATATATATATATATATATAGGTTTAGTGAAATGAATTTATTAACAAGATCAAATTTAAAAACTAATAGTTTTTTTAGTAATAAGGATTATACCATGACATGTTACGTAAACTATTATAAATACAAGGTGTCACTGCCTAAGTGTATAAAGCTATTTGTGAATGGATGTGGCAACTCATTTTTTACAATCTTTTACTCCTCCAGACTTGAATTTAAAAAATTTGATGAAATTTTGTTGCGTTCATTTAAAGACACCCTATATACTGGCCCCTAAATTGAATTTAGCAAAACATGAATGGTAACAAAACCTGCAAAAAATTTGCTTAGATCTCTTTTACACATTTCACTAGCTGATTTGTTTTTTACCAGTTACATATTTTAATTTTGTTACCGGCAATATAAGTTGCCTGGTGTAGACTTCCATTTAGATTATTTCAATTGATGATTGAAGAGGAATGTGTGATCCTGTTTTTTCCTAGTTAGGAAGGTTTTCAAAGTAAAGTTGGGCAATATCAGTTTAATCAGTGACAAGTGACTGTATGAAACTGCGCAAGCCATAAAAAGAGGATTATAATTTTTTACTTTTATTGGAGGTCACTTGCATTAGTTTGCAGTTTTTATGAACTGAAAATACATAGGTAATTTTTAGGATGTCAATATTATAATAACTATTCGGTTTTATTGAATAAAATTTAAAAAATTCTGCAGATTTATCAACAAACAAAATTAGAATTTTTTTTTTTTGGAAATTTGAGAGTGAAACAGTTTTGAAGCTAAACTTATTTATAATTTTCACTCGAAAATCTATAAAACGCAAGATGAGAACCAGCTTTATATATATTTTTGAATTTGAACTATTTTTTATATCTTTTATTACTTTTTCTTTTAAAATCTAGTATAAACATGTTATTAAAAGGAAACCATCAGTGCGTTTATTACTACAGAACTTTTTCTAGTACACTTTCGATTCCTTTATTAACAAGAACCAAATACTTTCAATTGTTCTTTTACTTGATTCTACCATTACTGAACTACTTACACTGCTAAAATTCTGCTTATTTTCAGTCCGTCACATTATGTGAATAGGCATTTTTAAAATAAACGAAATAGAAAAGTGTCAGTAGTTTTTAATCTAAAACTTAAATATTTTTGACATCATTATTTACCTCCGAAGAAAAAAAAATGAAGTATTCCTGGACAAGTTTTTGTCATTTTCTTGACAAAATGATGAGAGAAATTTAATATTCCTGAGATAGCGAATTACATTTTGGATTCTGATGAAGCCTATAGACTAGTTATAGGCAGAAAACATTTAACAAATCTTGAATTATGTGAATTATAACTTCTATTCAGCAACGATGTAGCAAAGCAACTACATCTACTCCCCACTACCCAAATGAAAAATATTTCTCTTGAACTAGTTAAGAGCTAACCCCCGCGTAGCAAGTTGATAAAAATCGATTTTTTATTGCTTTAAACAACCTATTAGGTATTCAAAAACAATTTCCAATTAGGCCCTAACCGAAAAAAATTTAAAGCGTAGAAATCAGTAATTTGTGACGACTCTAGTGCGCGCTAAGCACGAAGCGCACCGCCTTTGCACACTACAAGTCACTGCTTTTGTATTACCACTACTTGTCGAAATGGTAAGTTGACCTGTTATTTTAGAGTGAAAGAGCATTACAGATTCACAGAAGGCACCAGATGTTTCAGAAGTTCGCAAGTGCCACAATTCTATATACTAAATGCATATTCATGTAAAACTTTAAACGCGTTTTTTTCGAAACCACTTTTTTCAAACTGGGCGAAAAAGTTACTAGCACTATTGCATCAATCGATCTGAAATTTGTCTACTTTGTTTTACAAATATTTTGTTGTTTTATTTGTAACTGAAAATCGACTATTTCTTTTTCAAAAATTCGTCATTTCTATAAAATTCGATTTTAAAAAATCCTATGTCATCAGAGAGCCATATAAATTTTCTTTCGCCCGTTTTTCAATTTTTAAAAAAGGTGATTTTGTTCTGTCGCCCTGAAAAGAATTTTCCTACTTCTCTTCCACACTCCCAAAAAAAATTATCAAAATTGGCTCTATCTTTCGGACGTTACAGTGATGTTACCCCGTAACTAATTTTGTATATAGATCATTTCAATTGTTTAATACATTTCGTTCTTTGAAGCAGAATTTCATTTTCAATATTTAAGCAATAAAATATAAAACACACTATCGCTTGAATGCCAAGCTATACTAGGACGAACTCATTTTTTGAGCGAAATTTTAGGTTTGTGAATGACAAACTTAAAAGCCAGTTTTAAAAATATTTTACAGAAAAAATCAAAGTAACACCTATATTATTTACAACAGATTTTCATTATGAATATATGTCTTTTTGGAAAAAACAAAGCATTAAGTGGTTCCATTTTCGGCCAGGAATGCTTGAAATTTTGAGATAGTTACAATTTTACCCAACCATAATATTTAAAAAATGTTTATAAATTATGTATTATATTATTAAAATTAATTTATTTATTTATTGAATTTCTATGATTATTACAGTATTATTTGACATTTAAAGGGCAAGAGCATCCTTAATGTGTATTTTAATAAAAATGTGAAGTTTCATGTTTTATACAACCTTGCTAACCTTTAGGACGTTAAGAAATGTTGTGCAATGTCCTTGGCAATTGAAAATTTAAATAAGAAGAATATGAAATAAATTAATTTCTTTTTTATCATTAAATCGATGAATAATGCATAATACAATGTAAGTTAGATGTTGTCCGTAACAATTTTATGGGAGGAAAATTATTTGCTTATATCTACATAACTATTATTGTCTTTGGTTGAATAGGCGACTGGTTATTGGTGCTCAACATCGTGTAGAATTCACTTTCAGATCGACAAATTATACAAAAAAATCTTAGTAGATATTCACTACCTTTTAATATTAAATAATGTACTTTTAGAAACTTAAAAGAACACATATTTAATAACAAGAACAAATAAAACTAAATTTAAAAAGTCCATTACATTGAGTGCTAGAACATTTAAAATGCGTGTCAAACTTTTTCTTACTCTTTTAAAATTCAAATACACCTTGACAAAAGGTAAATAATACAAAACACTTTTTTATTATAAATACTTTAAATTCCATCTTTAAGATCAGCTAACTGCAGTCCTGGTCTAATAATTTAGTTTGACATTCTAATTTATATTGTTTTGGTCACCAAACAATCGTATATAAAAAAGAGTCAAAGCAATAAAAATAGAAAATAGGAAGTTGTAAATAGAAACGTTTTCCTTCGTCATCAAGGCTTTATAGTTTACATAACAAGGGAAAAATTTTGATAGCACACCATATATATTCGCATTATTTATCTCTGAAAATTAATCAGCGCATGACCTGTTCGCCTGTAAGATGGCCAGATCTGCGCCTACGCGATTGAAGATGGAAAGTACTTGGTCTTACATAACATGATTAAAAACCATTCCTGCACTAATGTCAGGGGTTACCTAAATAGAAAATGAATAAGAAAAAATACCTATTGAAGTATAAAGCAAGTTTGCAATAAGGTCATAAAATTATGACCATAACAAAAATAGTAAGGTTTAACTATATTTTTCCTTTATAGAAATTCTAATTATAGAAACAAAAAGTTTACAGCTACTAGAACGTCACAAACAATAAATAGAGAAACAAGAATCTTTTTAAGATATTTGATCATTTTATTTAGGTTACTGATACGTTTTATTAAATGTATTTGAGGTTAATATTAGAAAAAGTAAACAATTTTTAATTATTAACCATCATACGACCTATAAATTCATTGTTCCATTTATATTTAGATTATAGTAAAGAGTAGACACACTGACTTAAGCCAGCTTATTTTATTAAGATTCTTATTTCTGACTTTGTACTGGTGTCAAGTCCGTTTTTTTATGTATTTATTTCTTGAATTTTTAGTATCAACCAAACTCATAAAAACATTCCTCAAATATTAAAGTTTGGTCTTTTGTTCGCCATATTAGAATACTATCTTAAATTTTCAAAATATAATAACCGATTCGTTATCTGCAACGAAACCCTACAAATATCATAATTCAAGATGACCATGAATAATTTCAATAGACAGCCTTTTCAAAATTTAGAATATAGTTTTCCTAATTTGAACGATATGAAACTAAAATCGATTAAACAGACAAAAATGTACCTAATTATAAGTAGATACTTAAATTCAGGTCGCACTTTGAGTGGGAACGAAACTTCATTATCCCGCTGTCATTTATTACCCGAGTCTTAGTTTCGTCATTTCTGGTAGTCTGCATGAAACAGCCATCTAACTTCATCAGTTTTTATTATTTTGCAATGAAATTTTGCAGGCACGTGCGCTCCTTTAACCCAAAAATATATCTAAGAAGTGAAAGTAGAGTAAAAAAATTGTTTTCCATTGCTCCATCGAGTGGCAGATTGAACTTGAAAAATAACAATAAATGTTTAATATTCCACTTTTTATTTACTTCTTCATTCACTAAATAGGGGCCTCCAAAGTAACTTTTTAAATGCCCCCCCTCCTAATTTTTCAACGGTAAATTTTAGAAATCTGAAAAAATTTGATATAACAGCTCTTACTTAATATATGTAAAACTATCACGGGTAAGTTATGTTAACTAATTTATGAGGCGTAAAAAACTATTAAAAATTTGATTTCGTTTTCTTGTGTATCCGATCGACGGGAAATACTATTGAACAGTCTTTAAAAACACAATTAAATATATACCTAATTTTTTTATTTAGTCGTCTCATTCACGAAATATAATATTCCAAAGTTGTCAACAGTTCTTCCCCTATTTTATGAGTGTATGAATAAGGCAGAGGAGGTTACCGATCGTATGTGGCTTTTATATCTAAATATAATTTTTTTTTATTAAATTCTGTGTTAAATTGTTTTAGACATAAATCTGAAATTTTATTGTTTTAATTTTTCAACGGTAGATTTTAAATATCTGAAAAAATTCGACATACCAGCACTTAGTAAACGCTTTAAACAAAATTTGGTACGATTAAGTTACAAAAAAAAATATTTTAAATTGAATCTCCAATATTTCCCTGTACTTTCCGAGGATAAGCCCATCTTTTATAATACAATTTTGCAGGTACATGCTTTCAATAAACTGGAAAGCACACATACAACCAAATTTAAAACCAAGAACATCAATAACTGCTACGGAACCCTAACATAATATGTATAGGACAAGCACCTGATCAGTTTTTTTAAAAATAGACGATAAGAGCATATCTACAGTAAAATTTATTGAAACTTTCTAAAGAAGGAATGAACTTAAATTGCTTCTTTGACCGACTTCTAAAAGGAGGTTCTAAATTTGACCGCAATGAATTTTTTATGTAAGTAAATTCCAGACGCATTCAAGAAAATCTAAACTTAATCATCGACTATGTCCGAGTACAAAGGTCAAATTCCTTAAAATACCTGGACATCATAATTGATAAACACTGAACCTGGAAAAATCATAAAGCGGTTAGCGGACAGCTTTTCCCACTCCTAAATAAAAGAAAGTAAACTTTCACTCAAAAACAAGGTCCTTTTATACAAACAAGTTATCAGGCCAAAAATAACATGCGGTAGTGAGTTTAGGTGTCAAATAGCGAAAACCCATAAAAAAGAATTCAAACGTTTTGAAACAAAATTTTGAGATAGATCGTAAACACTCCTTGTTAAATACGCAATACCCAGCTTTCGGACTTTGAAAGTAGAAACAATTCAGTAACTTCTAATTAAAAGACAGGAAAAATTCCTAAGCGATATGGAAAACCACCCAAACCAAATTTTACAAAAAAAGAAATCCTAACCAAAATAAAAACAAAAACCGCAACATAAA
Source organism: Diaprepes abbreviatus (assembly GCA_034092305.1). Lineage (NCBI taxonomy): Eukaryota > Metazoa > Arthropoda > Insecta > Coleoptera > Curculionidae > Diaprepes > Diaprepes abbreviatus. The sequence goes on along the minus strand of JASJET010000110.1, from coordinate 15,344,366 downwards.
CGGGTCAATACGTCCCCCCATAAAATGAAATTTTTACATTATGATTAGGAAGTTGCTACGGCGGTCCCATGTTATCTTGACCGAAATTAGTGCAGTAAAATCGAATCTAATATGTCGGATAAAAAATTTAATTTTGTCCGATTTTCTCCAAAATTGTTATGAGGGAGTTTTTGGAGCCACATATAATGAATCTAAAATTACTTTTAAAATATTCAATATAGGGGATCCAAGATAGTGGATTAAAATTTTACATCTCTCGATTTGGTCCAAAATTGTTATAGGAGGGTTTTGAGAGTGTAAAATACGGATTTAAAATTATTTTTTAAAAATTCAATATGGCGGGTTCAACATGGCTGACTAAAAATTTAACATATTTCGATTTTGTTCAAAATTTGTTGCTGGGGGTTTCTGAGAATGCAAATAACGAATTTAAAATTATTTTTAAAAAATCAACATGGCAGTGCAATATGACGGGCTAAAAATTTTATATTTCCGGGTTATATTCAAAATTGGTACTGGGTAGTTTTCGAGGGTATAGATTAAGATTAGATTAAGAGTTTAATTTTTTTTAGTGAATTTTAAAATATTACGTTTTTCCCATTATTTGGTATTAGGGGGTTTTCGAAATCGTAAGTTACTGATCTGAGGTTAATTTTTTATGATTTAATAATAAAAAAAATATATACAATATGGGGAACTAAAAATTTTACATTTTTCCGATTTTGTCTAGATTGATATTGAGAAGCGGGCGTATAGCGCAGATCTGAAATTAGTTTCTTCAATTTCGATATTCGAGATAAAATATGTCGGACTAACAGTTTATTATCTCAAGTTCTTTCAATATCGGTATTGGGGAATTTTGGGGGTAGGTTATGAATGTAAAATAAATTTCAATTCAAGATAGCGGATACACTATAGCAAATTAAATATTTGTTTGGTAAAATTTCATTTAAAACTGATATTTGAGGAACTTTTGTTGTTCAGTTTAGTGCAATCTAAAATTATAAATAAAATAAGTGCTTTTTACGACCTTCGACACTCAATTCAGTTCGAAATTTAAACTCGAAAAATAAAATTTTTATAAAAAAATTTAACTGACTTCTAAAAAAAAACTAAAAAGCGAAAAGTAACAATATAAATTTTGATACGAAATCAAAATTTGTGGAACCAAAGTCAAATTATTGCTAAGTGAAACAAATAACTACTAACACGAGGTACATATAAGCTACGTTGAAACAGCAATTACAAATAAAGTATTTCTCAATCTTTTTGTGTGAATCACATTCTGTCAGGTTTTAATTTAGCACCGACTTCAAAAATTTCAATTTCAAATAAAAATTTATATTGTTATTTTTCGCTCTTTAACGCTTTTTTCGAAATCGGTTTTTAATAAAAATTTTATTAAGCATCATACAATCAATATTTCAAATGTATTTTAAGTTTAGCGTGAAGTATAACAGAAGTTATTGTTTGTATCATAAAATTTTAACATTTTTTTCATAAATTTTGTCAGCTACTACTTATTTTGTTGAATGTTCTGCCTAACAAAATTTTAATAAAATGTTTAATTTATTTCCTAAATTTGAGGTTATCGTTAAAATAATATTGTACAATGCACATATGATAAGACATTATTGACATTTGTCTGTCGGTTATCGCCTCATTATACAAACCACTCGAATTTTAATATTGAAATATCTGTTATTAATTTAAGGGATAAACACATGTTCTTGATTTACATTTTAAGTGTAAAATCTGAAAACAAAATTTGTTTTTTTCAACAAAGTAATTCAAATCATTAGAGATGCTGCTAACGAAAAGTAAACAAAGTTTTAACGATGTACATCTTTAATGTTTATTGATGAGCAAATAACAAAATACCAAAAACGCCCACTTATTGTGTCACGACATTCCTGCATCAACATTTTGTTGCTAAATTATTTAACGGTTATTACAACATGCTGCCATAAACGAAGATTGCATTACATAAGCGATGGAATCTGCAAGTATAAGAAGAATATTATAAGTAATCCTACTTTCCCATAAATTCGTTTTTTATTTACCCAAAACTAAATTATCAGAGAATTGCATATAATTGCATTGGTTTACGTGAATAAATAATAAAATGTTGCAATAATGCGTCACTTTACATAATTGTTTTTGGAATAATTGGTTGTTGCAACCATTAACTAATGTATTCTATCGTATGTACCTGGTATTGTAAAAATAGTGTGATATATTTTAACTTACACATCCTTATATCAAAAGTAGTTTAGGTCGGAGGTGATGCAATCTTATGGTCTATTGTGGATTATATCCATAATCTACTTAAATTCTTAACTTTTCATTCTTTGTGATCTATATTTCCATATCACTTTTAATTGTGCTATTTAAAGGGTTTTGAAGTTTTGACTAAATTTATGTTTTCATTTTATTATTTGGTCTTGATAGACCATCACAAATTCAAAATCATGCTACAAATTGTAAAATTATGTCCCCTTTAGTTACACGACGTCTTTCTAAGCAGAGGTGCACATCACAGGGTGAGACTCGCTATCTTAATACATTCTCTACTGTTTCATGATTATTCATACATAGCTGACATTTTGTGGTAGTCAAATTTATGTATATGGTGTGTTAATCTGGGATTTAAACCTACTGAAGGCCAATAGCTCACTAGTGCCTGTGTGTATGTCCAATCTGATTGATCGACAGTATTATAGGAATTACCGAGTACTGATTTTGGCACAATAAATTTTGTCTTCATTTTTCTTTTTATATCATTCACTCATCAACTGTTGTTACCTTATTACACACACTTGATGCAATAATATCTTTCGGAAATTCCATATATTAGAGTGTAAGAGTGTATTTACATGTCCTGAGGATTACTAGTTCTTCAACACAAATTTCATGGCTTATAATTCCAAAATACTAAGCAGGTGCTCAAACTAAAAGTGAGTCCTTGGTCATCTCCCATGTACTCAAGCGCCGACAAAATATATCAACATGGATATACCTTCAATAGTTCAGGTTTTATTCTAAACGCAGTCATCCTGTTCATAACAGCTTGTAATCGATTGAGCTCGTAAGCCAAAATATCCTCCTTTTTTCTACGTGATGTATCTACTACCGACTAATAGTCGTCTCATTTTCCTTATCTTTCCAGATAAATACGTAAACTAAGTAGAAGGGGGGTTTCAAGCATCTGATGTTAGGGTGGTTCGTCTAGCAACTCTAAGCAACACTTAATATCTCTTCAATCTATTTAGTTTAATTTGTACCTTACCAGTCGTTCCTCTACTAGGCCATAGAATCGTATGCATACATCTACTTCGGCTGCATGCCCCAAGTTCTTTCACAGACCTTGGAAAAATTGCATATACGCCTAGTTTACAGATAATATTTTCCAAATGCCTGTTTCAGCTTTATTCACTTAGGGTAAACTGAAAAATGTTGTAGGTTTACCTTGTTGGGTATAACTTTTCTCTAGTTTCCATTTCTTGATAACAGTTTTGAAGAAATTTGTAATCATTCACGTACAGATTTATCAAAAATAGCTATAGGAAAACGTTCTTAACAAACACTTATTTGTAATAAATTGTAAAGCTAAATTAATTCTAAGGTTCAATAAATACATATATTGTAAAAGTAATGAAATTAAGTATATTACCTCTAAATAAACTGCAAATGTAAGATTGGTGTCTATTAATGTTGATTTGTCGCTTGCTGTAACAGAAAATTGAAATACGAAGGTAATGTTAAAAATATCTACATATTAAAAACTTTCATTTAATTTTTGAAGAATTTTATTATATTTTTTGAATATGTTTTCCTTGGATCTATATAGATAGGTTCGATGAAAGTTTTTGTCAAAAATATCAAATTGAACTTTTTTTTGGAATACTCTCAGTTTATTCACTATACGTAGACGAAGCTTATTTATCATTGTTAAAGTGAAGACGATGTGGAGAATAAAAGAAAATTTCCAGTGGCTAAATCATTAGAGAAAGAGAATGGGACAAGTTTTTATCCTCTCTTAGAAAAGCAACGGTATACACTAAAATTTTCAGTAGGACCCTCGTAAAAGCAAGATTAACTATTTGACCTAAAGAAATAACCTTAAAGCATTCACATATTGCTCAGCTCTGTTTAAACTTTTTTGTTTCTAATCCCTTTATTTGATCTAAATAAGTGATTTATCTTTAAAATGATATTACATGATTTGTAGACATAATTATATGTTCATACTAACAAAAATTTTATATTACAGGTCATTCTTACTATCACTTTAGGAGTATGTCTTGCTCAACAGAGACGGCCAGCACCTCAGGATGATCAGTATGACGATCAACAAGCACAGGCTCCCCAGCAGTTCCAGGGACAAGATTCCCATAGTAGGCATAGGGAGCAGACTACGCCTATTCCCATTATTAGATTCGACAAAGAGCAAGGAAATGATGGTTCTTACAAAGCTGCGTAAGTTTAGTAGTTTTAATGCCTTACAAAAGCTAGATTGCTTAAGCATTAAAAATTAAAACATTTTTTTATAAATGAAATTGTGTTGAAGTCTTGAGTCAGTTTCGATAGTGGTATAACTTTCTTAATAAAATGTAACGCCAAGTGTATAATAAGGGTTTAGACCATGTCATTTTTGATTTACTTTCCGACGTTGGGCCTACGATTATTGAAACATGTTAAGGGATCCTTGCTCTAAAATGTGTTCCTCAAAATTTTACCTGACAATTTTAATTTTTGAAACATAATTAAAAATTCGAAGTCTACGATCTCGAAAACTCGCAAATAATAATTTTGGTCAAAGTAAAACATTAATATAAAGTTCAGTTCAATTTGATTTTGACAAAATTTTAATTAGGCTACCTGACTTTATCCCGAATACACAATTACAAGAATCATTTAAATTAGGCCGAGTACCTCGGATTACATCAGATTACTTCAAGAAAATTTATATTTTTCACCAGGCGATAAAAAAATGCTATTGTAGAACTATCTATTAAAATAAAGAGTCGATTCGTAAAATATTTTTTTTTGAGGTTATTTATTACAAACACTGCAAAAAAACAAAAAATATACAAGAAATAACAGAATATAAATGTGGTGCAACATAGACAACGATTCCCTATTCAAATTAAAACACTTTTTAAAGAAAGCTAGACACACCTACAGTAGAGGTCATTGTCATTAGTTTATTATAATCTTTATTTAAGGCGGCATCACGAAATACTATCTAAACTACAACCAGATTTACATTTAATTGATAACAAGTTCTACCACAAAATGAATGAGTATATGTCCCAATAACCATTACAACTTTTACTGACCATTTTTTTTTTGTAAATTATAAAGGCGTCATAAAATCAGGTGCGAATACAGAATTTCGCTGAGGAGGGGAGGCTATTTCTGTTCAATGGGTTTGCCTGACTTAAGAGGAGAGAGGGCAATTGCACCCCTGTAGCCAAGCCTGCATATAAGACCCATATCTTCTAGTAATAACACAGCCCCGTATCTCTAAAATGAACAATATCAAAAATCAATCAATCAATTTCATTGGAAATAATTTCTAGACTAAAAATCGCGACTGATAGTGAGATTTTATTGTAAAAAATCGACTTAAAAATTCATTTCTGTCAAAGTCGACCCAACTGACGAGATTTGCAATCTTATAATACAATATTGGTAATTTTTGCCAATTGAAGCATTTGTAGGCCGCACCCCTCGATTAACAACTTTTTTACTGATATTAAATATACGAGATTGGAAACATTTATTCATTACGGACAACTTTTGTGTTTTTAGAATCTTCTTAATTATTATTGAAGATAAGATATCAAATATATTGTAATATAAATCATTATAAAATTATTAGTTAATCCATATGACACCTTTATAATAAATTTGTTTGATTTAATAAAAAATCTTGTTCAAAAAGGCACTAAACATGTGTATTTACTTTTTTCTACATGTTTCCAGGTAATGACGACTCGTAGGGTAGTGCCAAAGTACCATTACACTGCTTAATTTTCTCTAAAAATTTATTTCTTAAGTTTTTAGTTTAAATTTTTTCGAATATTTTTTCCTTCGCCATAGTAATAATTTGGATATTTGGCAATAGAGCAACAACTTAAAACACGCGAATTTTTTATAATCGGCAATATAGTGTTGTGCCATTTAATAATAAAAAAACCAAAGATCTAAAGCACTGGAATGCTATTAATTAAATCGAATAAAGAACACACTTATTTCCGGGTGAAAATTTACATTAATTTTTTATTTCTGCATTCGTTTGTTTTTTTTTTGCACTTGGCGGTTCTAAAAAGAATTTTTACTTTAAATTTAAAATTTATTTATTTATTGTGTATTTACGGAGGTATTTACATAATATTTATTTTTCAAAGTCGGTGTGTATTTCCTTTTTGTTACTAAACGTCGTTTTATTTGTTGTTATGACTACAAACAACATCAGTTTTTTAAAGAACTCTTTTAGTTCACTCTCTTAAAAGAAAATTTTAAAAGAAAAGGATCAGAATGGCCATAAAAGAAAAGGAATAGGTGATCGTATTAATAAATGGGATAGAACTACTCATGAGGTATCTAAGATCCACATAAATAATGTTTTAGCATTCTAACGCTTGGTAAGATCAATATAAAAATACAGTTAAATTATTTTTACCGTGACTATAAGTAAGGAAATTATTTTTTACATGTTATATTGTAATCCTATCTCACGTGTGGTTACTATCCGTCTAAATAGCCTCAAGCCGCCATTTATATTATGAAGCAGGCAAAAATGGAAAATCTTATTTATTTTCAGGAGATAACAATCTCTCTTACCGATTTTACTGCATTTCCTTAATAAAGATTTATATATATATATATATATATATATATATATATATATATATATATATATATATATATATATATAATTGAAGGTTCTCGGGTATACCGTGTATATGCTGAGTCCCTCTCAGGATTGTAAGGTAGCTAACATTTCGGTGAAATCTGATTCACCATTTTCAAAGCTCACTGTACGGCGTCTAAGAGCGAACTTCAGCTGCCTAGCAGTCCTAAGAGAGACTCAGCACATACACGGGCCCAAAAACCTTCGATTACACATCACACCCGTGAGGATATCAAACATAACATATATATATATATATATATATATATATATATATATATATATATGTGTGTGTGTGTGTGTGTGTGTGTGTAACTGGCCAATTACAGGATCTTTTTTGGTAACTAGATCGGGTCTAAGTGAGACTTAAAATTATTTCTGGGTGTTTAAGGTTATATTTAAATGTAAATATGAAAAACCTAAAATTAATAATAAATATTTTTAGGTATGAAACTGGTAACAATATTATCGCACAAGAGGAAGGTTTTTTGAAAGATCTTGGTCCTGATCCAGACGAAGAAGGTGGAATTCTTGCCGCTCAAGTACAACAAGGTAATTTTCACCTTAACTTTATAATCTAAAATGATACATGTACCGATCTCAGAATGCTTGAAGTAATTTTTTGGAATATGTTTTATCGATGGATAGTTTTTTTAAATAAAACTAACGATTTATTCCTGCCTATTCAGACTTAGGAGCATTCTGATTATTGCAGATCTGGTACCCTTCTGATGACTATAGAGTAGTGGTCTATTTTAAATACGAAATACTCAAATTTAACTATATTGTTAAATATCATCCTAGTTCTACAAAAAATAATTTCAACTAAATTCAGTTTATTTTCATATTTTCAGGTTCCTATTCATACACCGCACCTGATGGGCAAATTATTACAGTAAACTACATCGCCGATGAAAAAGGATTCCACCCAACTGGAGACCATTTACCCACTCCACCACCAGTGAGTCCAGAAGTACAAAAAGGTCTAGATTTGATCTATGCTGGAATTAAAGCTCAACAGGTAAAAATATAGTAAAGACTGATTGTAAGTTTACAAAAAAAAAGTAGAACAAAATAAGGACAACTTGCCTTTTTAGGTAGTCTCTATTCGAAAAATCCTTTCTTAATAAAAGACCACGACAAAGAATTTCTTTGACACTTTTAAAGGACTGTAATATAATTTCAGTTTTACATGAATTCATTAACCTAGATAATTTTATCTTGTTTAAAGTAATTTTAGTTGATAATAAGTTCTTCATTTTTTTTTGAGTGGCACTAGCTGAAATGCTCAATAGTTAACCCTTTATTTTTTAAGAAAAGCTAAAAATACAGAAATAAACTTTCAGTTTAGTTACATTAAGTTCACTGATGGTTTCAAAATAACAAATTATTTCCATAACGCGTCCAACAGACTGCTCCCTAATTTTTCATATAACTGAAAACAATCGAATTTCTTTAAATAACAAGAAAATGTACACAGTTGTTTCATTTAAAAAAAATAGTAAACTAAGTGGGAAGATATTCAAAGCACGTCATAAACGTTTCTTAAATAAACAGATTACGTTGTGGAAAATTAAAGTCATCCACAGATGTGTTATGGGTATTTTTATGCGATGTAGATACAATTCATCATTGGATGGCATCACAATTTTTATCTAACGTAGTTTTTCTAAAGCCCTTGTATGATAAATATTCGTGTTACCCGAATTAATTTAAAATTGGATATTGATTGTTTTAATAGATTGTAAATAGAAATTATCACTCTGTACAATGCATTGAATCCCAAAATCACATGAAGCCTTCTGCACTTAATTTTATGGAAGAAGTCTTATTAAGTCTACAATTAAAAAATGGTTTTAAAAATCTTTCAGAAAAAAAATAATTGTAGAATAGTACTTACTTTATGTTTGATTTTGGAACATTTCAATTTTGTCATTTAAAAAATTCTTTTGTCTGAACTGGGCTTTAAAACTCCTTTGTCGAAGTTTATAACTATATATTTTCTTCTCTTTCTTAGGAAGCTGATGAGAGAGAAGCTAGAGAAAACCCTGGAGGAAAACAAAAAAATCTAATTGACCCAGATTTTAATGGACAATACAGACAATAAATTTTTAATTTTAAATGTGAAATATTTAGATAATATTTTTTAAAGACTTTTTATGATCCATTTTTAGTCAATATTACTAGATTAAATGTCCAAAATTTTTGATAGAAAACATATATAATAAAATAATTTTAATTTAAACAACTCTAGATAATTAAAGCACATTTTTTTATATAGGGCGCCAAACTAGAAATATTGACTTAGTGGCATATACGAATAAAAACTAAGATTACCAATTTAGAACAGACTGATCATAAAAAAAGTTAGTGTAAAGAACGAAGAAGATGTACTAAATTTTATTATAGAATAAGTTTTTGTTGTTTTGCACAAAAATTTTCTCGTAAAAGTACAATGTAATTATTAGTGTAATTTTTCTCTTTCGAAACTATTACAAAGATAATATTTCGTATTTTGGTAATATGTCTAATACTGTATCTTTCATGTAATTGATAGTTTTGTGAAATACAATTTTTTTATAGTTAACTGAGTTTAATTTATATCAGTAAAAAGAAACATTTTATAGAATTAAAAATTGCCATTAGTACTATGCAATTTTTAAATTATGAAGGCGATGCTGTTCAAAAATCTCTAATATGGTTTCTTCCTAATTTTTACACAATAAAATATAAACACTCTGCACACGTATATAATAGTAAACAATCTACTATCAATTTTTCGTATCTTTTTCTTTTTTGAATTTAATAATAAAAAGTAAATTCTTTTATAATATATATATATATATATATATATATATATATATATATATATATATATATAACTGAGTTAAGAACTGAATTCAGCAAGGTATAATAGCATTCAGGTCAGTTAGAAACCCAATTGGAACTACACTATTGTGCATTGAATATCGAAAAATACTTGGCCATTTTACAAATAGTTTTTACAAATTTTGTTGATAATCTGCCATTGGATAGAAAAGATTGTTGATATCAACTGGACTGCTCCCCTCCACATTGTGGAAATGTGATAATCCAAAAGTTGTATAATATGTTTAAGGATGAATGGATTAGACGTCTAGGACCGTGGAATTGGCCATGAAGGTCCCCAGACCTAAAACCGTTAAATTTTTATCTTTGGGAAACAATTAAGTAAAAGATTTACTCCACTCCCGTTGAAGTAGTGGCTCCAATCAGAAGAACCTTCGACCAACTCGATCCAGCTGAAATAGCAAAAGCAACTGCAGAAGTTATTATTAACTAAAATGTGGTTATCGGACTTGCATTGTCTTTATTTTTTATTTATTTTTACAACGTTTCGATTAGGTTGTATCTCTAATTGTTATCAAGTATAAACTGAACGTTTTGTCTTAAGGCTACGAGCTTATGTAGGGACTGGGTCCACTAAAGCGCAAAATTTCGCTTTACTGTACACACTGCAATGATTTGAGGTTACAAAGGAGTGGTTGCCAAAAATTAGGTATCTCAGTACTTGATTTACTCAAGATTCCATTATTATTTTTAATTTAAGCTGCTTCTATAAATTTTCTCTTTTCATATTGGCTTCCATATATATATATATATATATATATATATATATATATATATATATATATATATATATATATATATATATATATATATATATATATATATATATATATATATATATATATATATTGCCTCAGCTTCAGACTATTTTATATGGTGTTATTTATGCCAGGCGTGTTCTGTAATACCTGATCTCGACGCTTCCCCTTTTTGTGTACGAGTTTTATTTTCCTTAATTCTAAATTTTAGTGGTCGCTTGGTTTCTCCAATATACATTTTACCACACTTACATGAAACTTTTTAAACACACTCTTTCTTATTTTTAGTTTTTGGTTTTCTTTTTGTTAAATGAGCTCTAAGTGTATTTCCTGATTTAAAGGCTGTTTTTATGTTATAACTAATGGCAATTCATCTTATTTTCTCCGAGATTCGCTTAATATACGGAATTGTGTTTCTTGCTGTCCACTGGTCGTTGTCGTAAATAGGATAAATCGGCATTATTGCATATACATATAGCATGATCGAATTCTGCCAACATAATAGGTTGGTTGTAACAAACACATGGTTTAAATTACCCAAACGCAGACTGTATACATGGAAGTCACCGGTGGATAGAGAAGGGCGGATCACAAGAAACCAAATAGACTACATTCTGATTGGACAAAGATATAAAAATGCAATTATGTCGGTAAAAACATATCCAAGTGCTGGCATAGGATCAGACCATAATCCCCTAGTCGCCAAAATCAGATTTAAAATGAAACTCATTAAAAGAAGAACAGGCACTGCAAAAAGTAACATTTCCAGACTCAATGATACAAACATAAAACAACTCCTTACGGAAGATATCAATAAAAGATTAATGAACGTCAAAGAGGTGATTCTCCAAGATACAGAACCAGAAAACAAATGGCTTTTAATGAAAACAGAAAAGAGGAAAGTCAAAGAGAAATACTAACTCCAACAAGATATAGAAAGCTGCAATGGATGACAGAGGAGATACTGGACCTAATGAATGAGAGACGACAATTCAAAAACAGAGATGAGCAAAAGTATAAAGAAATAAACAAGCGAATCAAATTCAAGATTAGACTAGCGAAAAATAAATGGCTGCAAGAAGAATGTGAAGAAATAGAAGAGTATCAGAGAAAAGATGATAGTTTTAATATGCACAAAAAGATAAAAAAGATAACTCATAGTAACAGAAAGAGAGAACCGACACTGCTTAAGAATGCAATAGGCAAGCTAATCTTAGACACCCAAGAGAAACTTAAAAAATGGGCGGAATACATCAAAGACCTGTTTAAAAACAATAAAGTAGAGCAGATGGAGATTGAAGTAGAAGATTAACGCTACTGAAAGATGAAATAAAAGCAGCTATAAGAAACAACAAAAATGCGAAAGCACTAGGTCCAAATCAAATCTCAGTAGAAATATTAAAATGCATGAATGATGATACCATGGATATATTGTTAGATCTGTTCAACACAGTATATAAAACGGGGAATATACTCAGAGAATGGTTACTCTCCACCTTTTGCGATATTCCAAAAAACAAAAATGCGAAAGACTGCAGCGAATATAGAACAATATCTTTGATAAGCTATGTATTCAATGTGTTTTTAAAAGTAATACACGGACGCATTTATAAAGAACTTGAAAAGGAGATAGATGATAGTCAGTTTGGATTCAGAAATGGTATAGGCACCAGAGATGCGTTGTTTGCACTTAATGTGCTTTCACAGAGGTGTATGGATATGAACACCGATATACACATTTGTTATGTTGACTTCGAGAAGGCTTTTGATAAAATTAGACATGAAAAACTAGTCGAGATTCTAAGAAGAAAAAACATAGACAACAAAGGTTTAAGAATAATAACTAACCTGTATTGGAATCAACGCCCACAAATAATAGTAGATAACGAAACAAGTCCGGAAATTGAAATAGGAAGAAGAGTGAGATAAGGACGCATTTTGTCACCCCTACTATTCAATGTTTACAGTGAATCGATTTTCGAAGAAGCACTGTTAAGGAAAAGTAAGGGAATAATAATGAACGGAAGAGCTGTAAACAACATAAGATTTGCAGACGATACTGCTATCATAGCTAGCTCCGCTGAAGATCTCCAAGAACTAGTGAACGAAATAAATAACGTTTGCGAGCAACACGGATTAAAAATGAACACCAAAAAGACTAAATATATGGTAATAACTCAAAAACAAAACATGCAGACAAACATAAAGTTGCGAGGTGTGAATTTAAAAAAAGTGCAAAAATACAAATACTTGGGCACATGGATAACAGCAAATGATGAACAAACAACAGAAATAAGAGCGAGAATAGAAATGGCAAGAAGTGCCTTTATAAAACTGAAAACCATTCTGTGCAGCAGAGACATCACTCTAGAACTAAGAATGAGAATTTTTAGATGTTATGTATTTTCGGTGCTGCAGTATGAGTTAGAAGGCTGGACACTAAAACAAGAACACATAAATAAACTGCAAGCGTTTGAAATTTGGTGTTACAGAAGGATGTTGAGAATATCTTGGACGGAGAGAAAAACAAACGTAGAAGTATTGCTAGCGATGGACAAAAACTATGAAATAATTAACAACATAAAAATAAAGAAACTGCAATATCTTGGACATATAATGAGAGGTCAGCGATACGAGTTGCTTAGATTTATTATGCAGGGTAAAATAGAAGGATAAAGAAATATCGGAAGAAGAAGAATTTCGTGGTTGAGAAATTCGAGAAAGTGCTTCAATTGTAGCTCAGTAGAACTTTTTCGAGTAGCGGCAAATAGAGTGAGAGTGGCAATGATGATATCCAACCTCCGATACCTGAAGAAGAAGAAAATAGCACGATCATTTACCTCTTTTTTTCATAAATTGCCTTTCCTAGATGGAATGGTGAACCGTTCAAACGAAACTATTAAAACTTCAGTATACAGGAAGCCAACACATACAATATCTTCACCATAGTTCTAATCATTCTGTTGTAACAAAACGGGTAATTATACGCAACCTCTATAATCATGCTATATCTATATACTAATCCCGATTCATTGGAAAAAACATTAAATCCCATTTACAACAGAATGGTTAACCTTTAAAATTAATTGACAATGTTATAAATAACTTTAGAACAATGACTATTGGACAGCAAGAAACACATTCCTTCTTCACAATTTCGTACATTAAGGGAACCTCGGAAAAAATAAAACGAATTGCCAGCAGTTATAATATAAAAACAGCCTTTAAATCAGAAAATACACTTAGAACTCATTTAACAGAAACAAAACCAAAAACTACCGATTAGAAATAATGTGTTTACAAAGTTCCATGTGAGTGTGGTGAAATGTATATTGGAGAAACCAAACGACCACTAGAAGTTAGAATTAAGGAACATAAAAGTCATAGACAAAAAGGGGAGACGTCGAGACCATATAAAATGATCTGAAGCTACGGCAATATATGTGTAACCCAACATGAAAAAAAAATATGTTTAGAAGCAGCTTACATGAAAAATAATAATGGGATCTTCAGCAAACCCAGTGTTGAGACACCTAATCTTTGGCAGCCACTACATTGGAACATCAAATCATTGAGATGTCTACACTAAAGCGAAATTTTGCGCTTTAATGGACACAGTCCCTATTAAGCTTAAGACAAAACATTCAGTTTATACTTGATAACGATTAGAGATACAACGTAATTGAAACGTCGTAAAGATAAATAAAAAATAAAAACAATGCAAGTTTGACAACCACCTTTCACTCAATCTTCAACATTGTCTACAACCTTCAAACGGAAGTTATTATATCTAGCATTTGAAAGTGTTTAAAGATCAATGGAGGTCACATTGAACATTTAGATTAAGATTATTTTTATGATTATTTTAAATTATTACTTGCTGATTCTTACTATTACTTATTGTTTATTATTATTTACTATCCATCGCTGCAATTTTGTATAAAATGTTATCATAATTGAAATGATTTTTCAAAATGTTACTTCTCTCCATTGGCGTTAAGTTAAGATATCTTTCGTTGAATGAAAACTCTGCATCTTCAACTTATAATTCTGTTGTACTTGCCATGAATAAAAAACAAATAGGGCATATTATTGCCTATATGCTGAATGAATCAACAACGTAACATCCTATTTAGAAAAATTAAGTTATTTTTTAATTTTTTTAATGTAGCTCAAAATGTGTTACTTTTTCACTTCCCTGTATCTAATATGTCACTTTGAAATGATTCATTATCGAGCCCAATAATATCTAAAGCTACGACCGGAATTCCGAGTTTCACTATTTTATTTTTGAAACGATATTCAGTTTTAGGCGACACCCTATTAAAAGTCAAAATTTATAAAAAATATTTTTTTCCTCAAAAACGGCCAGAGTAGAACAAAAAAATTTTAAGAAAAGTTATCGGAAATGAAAGAATTAATACCAAAAAATATATAATATACAGAACAATCTGTTTAAAAAGAGTTTCGGATAACTTCCTGTATAACGAATAATCGCACAAGATCGCTGTTACTTCATCTGAAGAGAGCGTCACTAAAAACGCCATCACAGAAATTTGCAGGATTCAAATCGCATTACTTCCCGAGATATTCTAATGGACGCTGACCTTGAGACACCTTGTATACCTACTTAAATTGTATTAACAAATCCTCCATTATTTTACTCGTGGGTAAAGTGTTCTAATTATAAAAAATATCACATTCACGTTATTTGAATTATGATAATATGCAGAGTGGCCTGTAAATGTATAGATAACAGATATTAACAACCAAAAAATAATATTTTGAACACTTTAACTGATTGTTAAGAAAAATTATTTACCTGTCTTGGTTTTTTCTGCTTTTCTAAAAATGACAACTATCTATTTACCCTTCGAACATACCCATGTAGAATTAGCATAACGCCAGAATTAGAGCCCGGTTGTTTGAACGCTGGATAACGTAGTAATATTTTTATTTATATTTGAAAAAGTGTTGATAAATCGTAGGTTTTTAGTTTCTTGGTACACACATACCGATTTTATGCTATCCTTTTCTAATTACATTATTTAAACAAGCATCATATGATAATCGGTACGTCAATTCTGAAAACATAAAAGTATAAATATATGGTTGCCTAAATTTTATTGTTATTTTCAATATGTAAACAATATTTAACAATATTTACCAATAAAAATTAGTTTTTAAATCCTCTTTTTGTTAATATTGATTTAAACTTCGTATTTATAGTAATTTCTAACACTTAAAACCACTGAAAAGAGTCAGACAAGCAATTAAACTGAAAGAAAAGATAAGTAAACATGTTTATGTCTGTCAAACATCAAAAGAGCCCCTCCCCTACCGATCATAAACAGCCTTCAAACAAATCTATTGTTAAATATATAGGGTATGATCGAAGTATTTACCTCCCTAGTTAAAAATTTCGATTTTCTTTCGAACCAGTAATGTCACTTTTATTCAAATTATTTCGTTAAAAATAACATCTTGGCAAAGTGTTAAAAATTTCATTTTTCGTTGTTCATGTCATATTTCGAATGTATCTCAAACTAGGTTTTAAATTTTGACTGATGATAGTTATGCAAAATATATCCACATTATTGGCATTTCATGCAGCTGCCTTGAAACAACAATCTCGCTATATACAATATACAAAACAATAATTCGCCCAGAGATGATATACATACACGCATTACCAATCTGGACACACACCACCTAGACGCGGAGGATAAGACTTGAGGTACAACAAAACAAGATTCTCCACATGGCCGCCTCCCTAGCTCTTGAGAACAGTGCAAAAGCATCGAGATCTCCAAATGCTTGCCCATATTTCTGCTATACAAACTCCCGAGTGAAGGGACCTACTACCATGAATCTTAACCAGATGGAGAGAATACATACTATTTACTATACTTTATGGACCTAAAAAAATATTTATTTATTAGATTAAAATAACTCAGTTATGTAATATAATTAATAGGTAATTTGACCTAACTCTCCAAGACAAAATACATTACAAACTCTCCAAGACAATATATATATATATATATATATATATATATATATATATATATATATATATATATATATATATATATATTACAAAATACTGAATAACCTTCAAAAATATAATATACTCCGTTGACAGTGGTGGATTTAGGTTTGAGTGCACCATAGGCTCCGCCCAATATGACGCCTTTTTTTCCTTTATTGTAATAATTATTTTAATAAAACGTCTAATTTACGAACATTAAAAATATTTTATTTTGAAGTTTATAAATCGAGATATAATATTTTTTTTTTTTGAATTTATCTATATATATATATATATATATGGATGAAAGCAACATACCCATTCCTGGTATAAAAGGTAGAATCGGTTCTATTTTCTGAACTCAAAACTCTTGGGAAGGGGAAGGGCGATCGCAAGCATACACATCCCTATATTCTATTCAAGAACTAGAGAGAGTAATAAAACTGTTACCGAAACCTCCAACGTACCTGCCCAGTACCGCAGGTAACTGAGGACTGCCGTAAATCTAGTTATATTAATTATATTTGAATATTATAAGCTTTTATAAATTTACTGCAACAGTAAAATTTTTGATAGTTCAATTTAATTTCCGTCAGTGAGCAAAGAACATCTTACAGTGTGGCCTTAGTGATTTATCTTGTTTTTGCTTGTTTTCATATATTATTTGAGATTAGTGAGATACCCAAAAAATATGGCTTCCACATCTATATTTATTCCAAAATCGTTAAACCAGGGCTTTTTTTCCTCAACAAAAAACTTATTATGATGAATGTTTATGATGCCTTAAGACATCAATATCTAAATAATAATGTTAAAAGTTCTGTTAACATTTGTTCCAACATGACAGTAGTTGGAAAATCTACTATTTACCGAATACTGAAGGAGAAAAAACGACTGGAATTGTTAGTATTCCCACGTACAATCGATCACAGGCAGACGAAAAACCTCGTTGGGAGAAAAAATATAAACTGCAATAAAAGGAGTTGTACATATATTTTATTATGAGAAGCAGATTCCAACCGTCGACAAAATTCTAACTGAAATCAATGAAGATCGGGATTTTCCTGAAATTAAAAGGACTGAGCTCTGGAAATTGCTCAGAGAAAAACCAGATAGGAAATTTGTTCTTATAGATCGTCCGGAAAATGTCCATTGGAGAAGAAAATATCTCCCTCAAGTAAAAAGTACTTACAAAATTAGTAATTTAACTGGACTTTTGAAAGAATTTTTTGAATAAAGGTACTGCGGAAAATTGGGAAAAATCCATATAATAAAAGAATAAAAGAAAATGTGGAAACTCGATCGGTGAGATAAAGGAACCAATTATAATTAATTTGAGTGACGATAGCTTAACTGACTTTGATTACGAATTAGATGCTTAATGTTTACCAGCGTAAACACAATTTATTATTTCTGTAACATATAAAAATTAATTACATTTAATCCCGTTTTAGTGTTTAATTGTAATTCTGCAGATGGTTTAAGAAATAAATGAACTGAAACGTCAAATGTCCTAAAAATGTTTTTAATTAATAATGACCGATAGCCCCAAAAAATTTTAATATTATATGGACGAATTTATTTTTTTCTATATGTTTAACTTCTTGTATTTTTGACAATGGGTATTTTGTAAGTATTTATAAATTATAACTTAAAATTTTTTGAGAGAAAAAGCTACGTTTTAATCTGAATGTGACTAAAACGGTTTCTATGCCATAATTAAAAATAATAAAAATACAATTATGATTTGTGTTAAGTATGTCAAAATTATCTATATTTTCTAATGTATGTGAATTATTAAGAAATCATAAGAAATAGAATAATATTATAAAAACTTTTTAGTTTATTACCGAAATAATATTCTATGCCATAAATACTTAGTGATAAAATAAACCTCCTTCCGAGGCCTATGAGAAGGATTAAAATCCTTTTTAACACTTCACACATCCAAACATCTATTGTTATACAACCCAAATAGTCCATTATTATAGATCGGTATTTTTGATTATAAAATTTCTAACCCATTTCTATGAAAAATATATGTGTCTAACAGATTTTGCCAAAGACACCGGACTAAAGAACACAGGTAGTTTGCGAAGAAAAAAAAAGATAAAAAATGATTTATTACTCTCTCTAGTTCTTGAATAAACTA
The DNA here is from genome assembly GCA_034092305.1 of Diaprepes abbreviatus. Taxonomy (NCBI): domain Eukaryota; kingdom Metazoa; phylum Arthropoda; class Insecta; order Coleoptera; family Curculionidae; genus Diaprepes; species Diaprepes abbreviatus. The sequence continues at coordinate 15,325,614 of JASJET010000110.1, read as the reverse complement.
TAGTATAAGAGGCAAAATCGGATCTATTTTCCTGAACTCATGGCTCTTGGGGGGGGCGATCGCCCCCACCGCCCCCCCCCTTGGATCCGCGCCTATATATATATATATATATATATATATATATATATATATATACAAAAAATCAAAGTTATCGTCCTTGTAATTTTAAAATTAAATTGCAAATTCTCGGCTATGCAGACAAAGATCGTTGATAAATATTACTCTCATGTTAAAAAGTGCGGAGAACTCCAAGGTCATGGACAAACTCCGAGTCCGAAAAATAACGACAGCGCTGTTTCGTTCTAGTATGGGACTCATCAGGCAATTGCATTCGGTACAAACCATCATCTCGCATCGTGTCCTATAAACAGATTTCATGGTTGAAAAATAGTAAATAATTCACAGTGGCGACATCTCGATGGCTCACTCAATACCACGAGAACAGTACAAATCAACAATGTTGTACAAAACCGCCATGTGGTAGCGCAACGGTAAATTCAAAAAGTAATATATCAAAACGCGACACACGAAACGTGCTATTCTTAGGATAAAGGTCGCATTGTCACGCATCGGCAACCAAACCAACTACGTATTCCGCAGTTTAAGTAAAGTGTCGCACCAGTGATCTCCCTAGAGAGAGAGAGTTATAGTCCGTGTAATTTTAAAATAAAATTCGAAATTCTCGGCTATGACCGTTGGACATAGACCGTTGATAAATATTAATCTCATGCTAAAAAGTATGGAGAACTCCAAGATCATGGAAAACTACGAGCCATCGATATGTCGCCACTGTGTCTTATTTACTATTTTTCAATCATGAAATATGTTTATAGAACACAAATGCAAGATGATGATTCGTACCGAAAGCTTTTGTTTCATTTGTAACTCATTGCTACTCAAGCTGTTTATATATGTTTTTACTTCCGGCTAATTATACGTTTAGAATATCCAAAATATAGTAATACAAAATATTTACTGTCCCAAAAAAAAGTTGTCTTTCATTTACTCTTGGCTAAAATTTTCGAATTTTTCTGCGACAAGTATCATAACAATGATTATTTTGAACTCCAAATAGTATTTTAGCATTTCCACCGTACCATGAAGAAAAGAAACCAGAGAACCATAAATTTAAACGACAGAATATAAAGCGATTTGCGATTCCTGAAGTTTCTTACTAACAGCACTGGAACGATTTAAAATTTGCATTCCAAATAATGACTAGAATTGTTGTTTCTAAATCCTTTAATTCTTTGCAGTCCAACTGATTCAAATTATGTATTCGGTTTCTCTTTTGTATTTTCTACAGTATAGCTCAATGTATCAAGTCTTCCAAACCACTCATTTTCACATGTCATCATATCGAGCAGACCTACAAGTTTGAGGACGACTTTTGAGTTTTAGATTTGTACGCTGCACCAAAATCTCCCGACGATGTGTAGACATTACAAAAAAATTATAAAGTTCATGCAAAGTAGCAAAAAAATCGACTGCTTCAGATACCGATTCAACTGCACAAGTCTCCACTGAATTTAATGAATATGCAACGGAAGGAACGTAATCTGTCAAAAAATTAATTCTTTTAATTCGTGCCTGAAGTTCTACATAAATACCTGACATATTACTTGCATTATCATAAGATTGACGACGACAGTTCATCATGTTAAATCTCTCTACTATTTCATTTATGTCGGATATTCTCACGGGTGTGATGTGTAATCGAAGGTTTCCGAGCATCCCGTGTATGTGCTGAGTCCCTCTCAGGACTGTAAGGCAGCTGACGCCTGCGACTCCGGTGTTGTCTGTACCGTGTACGCGTCGGACATGTTCGTTTTCCGAATGGTTCCGAACCAGGTGGCGTGACCTGCTGCGCGTTCCTTATGTAAGAGGCACCACAGACAAGATCGCAAGAATTCTCAGGAGACACAACATTGAAACCATTTTCACCACAGACCGTAAAGTAAAAGATCTCTTGCCAACACCTAAAGAAAAAAATCCCTCTAGAAAACCAGGGAGTGTACGAAATTCCATGCAGAGAGTGCAGCTCATCTTACGTAGGCCAAACCCACCGTAAAATAAGCGCCAGAAGAGACGAACATATAAACGCTGTCAAGCAAAAAACAACTTCTTCTGCTCTGGCCCAACACTGGTTAAACACAGGACATAAGATAAATTTCTCGGGAACAAAAATGCTATCGAGATGTGAAAACCTGTCCACAAGGGTTATAAGGGAGGCTATTGAAATTGCAAAGAGGCCCAACAACTTAAATAGCAGGGATGATAGCCAACGTGTGCCCAATACTTGGAAAAATCTGCTTACAAAACATCAACCAGTACCACTTAGTAACGAAAGAGATTACAACTCGGCAACGCAACCACAAACACTGGCAACAGGGCCGATGACGCGCAGCAGGTCACGCCACCTGGTTCGGAACCATTCGGAAAACGAACACGTCCGATGCGTACACGGTACCGACAACACCGGAGTCGCAGGCGTCAGCTGCCTTACAGTCCTGAGAGGGACTCAGCACATACACGGGATGCCCGGAAACCTTCGATTACATATATATATATATATATATATATATATATATATATATATATATATATATATATATATATATATATATATGTATATATATATATATATATATATATATATATATATATATATATATGTATATATATATATATATATATATATATATATATATATATATATATATATACAGGGTGAGTCAACGATTGGATGAAGTAGGTTTGTGCCTTTTCGGTGAAATTAACAAAGAAACTATATTTATTGTTTGATACAGTTTATTTTTACGCAGATTTTAAAAATATTTAGGACTCTACAGGGTGAGCCAAAAAACTAGGACAGCATAAAGTTGTATTTTTTTAAATAGAACACCCTATATACGAATCGTATTTTCGATTTAGCTTATAATTTTAAATCTTTTTTATTAAGGGTTTACTATAACAAAACTTTATAGTTTCTGAGATAATTAAGTTTAAAGAAAAAAAGTCACATTTTCAAGCATCAATTCAATCCTAAATAACGTTTTCAATTTTGTGACAAATATATTCAAATTTGGAATTTAGCAAGGCCAAGGACAATTTAACATAATTTTTACCTAATATTTGCAATAAAAGCTACAGGATGTTGAACACATCAGCTCAAATTTGAACAAGTTTAAATGAATAAATATCTTTTTTTTTAAACGGTACACCCTGTATATTTTCATGTTATTTAATAGAGTAATAAAAACCATAAAAGTATTGTTCAATATATCCTATACCTATTTATAATAGTTTTTGAGATATTTCAGTTTTTCTTATTTTCCATACTTTTTTACAGAAATAGTCTTCATTATCATAGTAGCCATGGCAAAAACAATGTAAAAGAACATTTTTCTGAGTGTCAAATTTATAACCGCAATCACTTCTTTTGGTTTTTATGTAGTGTAGTTTGGTTTTTTTTGCATTCATCTTATATTGTAAAATGAATTTTCCAAAGAATGAGTTAATAGATATGATTTATACAATAGGAGAGGCTGAAAAAAATTGCCTTCTTGCTCAAAGAATTTACAAAATGAAGTATCCTGATCGACGCCAGCCTAATACCCATACTTTTCAAAACTTAATGCAAAGATTTGATTCTTCTGGTACTGTTGATTATCCAAAACGTAAAGTGGTCAACAAACCAGTAACTAATGAAGAAAAAGAACTACAAGTATTGTTAAATGTTCAGGAAAATCCTTATATTGGTAGCCGTCAGTTAGCAGCATTATGTGAAACATCACAATCGACCGCTAATCGTACTATCAAGAAATATAGGTATTATCCATATCACATGGAATTACACCAAGAATTGCATGGACAGGATTTTGAAAGTCGTGTAAACTTTTATCGTACAATAAATGCGGAGATTCAGTTAAAGCCAAATTTATTATGCAAGGTAATGTTTAGTGATGAAGCTACTTTTAGAAATAACGGTGCCGTAAATAGACGCAACATGCATTATTATGCCACAGAAAACCCATATTGGATTAGAGAGGTGCAACATCAAAACCACTGGTCATTAAATGTTTGGTGTGGTATTCATCATAATCGAATTATTGAACCCCACTTTTTTAATGAACCACTAAATGGCCATAATTACCTGAACTTTCTTCAAGAAGAACTACCCCAACTGCTTCAAGGTCTCGATAGGGATGAGCTCGACAGTATGTGGTTCCAGCACGATGGTGCGCCTCCGCATTACCATCGTGAAGTTCGTGCGTTTTTGGACCAACGATATCCGCAAGAATGGATTGGACGTGGGGTTTCATTGAGTGACCACCAAGGTCTTGCGACATCACCCCATTAGATTTCTTCCTATGGGGTTATATTAAAAATAAGGTGTATGTTAATCCACCAACAACAGTGGAAGATATGCGAAACAGGATTAGGGATACCTGTAGAACAATAACGCCACTAATTTTGTCCAGGGTCCGAGAAAATCTGCAAAAAAGACTAAATTTGTGCATTGCACAAGAGGGTCGTTTATTCGAACACTTAAAAAGAAATAATTAATCTCAGTATTTAACAGGTAATTTTTTTGTTTCAATTTAGTATAAAAGTAAATATGTATTTGCCTTGTCGTTATGGTTGTGTTAATTTTTTCACATTATGTTTAATTAAACTATCGCCGTTGTAATATAACGAATAATGTATTTCATCATATTTAGCCACATTCTGTTTGTTTCTGTAGTTTCTTTTTATTATTTTACATGGCTACTATGATAATGAAGACTATTTCTGTAAAAAAGTATGGAAAATAAGAAAAACTGAAATATCTCAAAAACTATTGTAAATAGGTATAGGATATATTGAACAAAACTTTTAGGGTTTTTATTACTCTATTAAATAACATGAAAATATACTGGGTGTACCATATAAAAAAAAAGATATTTATTCATTTAAACTTGTTCAAATTTGAGCCGATGTGTTCAACACCCTGTAGCTTTTATTGCAAATATTAGGTAAAAATTATGTTAACTTGTCCTTGGCCTTGCTAAATTCCAAATTTGAATATATTTGTCACAAAATTGAAAACGTTATTTAGGATTGAATTGATGCTTGAAAATGTGACTTTTTTTCTTTAAACTTAATTATCTCAGAAACTATAAAGTTTTGTTATAGTAAACCCTTAATAAAAAAGATTTAAAATTATAAGCTAAATCGAAAATACGATTCGTATATAGGGTGTTCTATTTAAAAAAATACAACTTTATGCTGTCCTAGTTTTTTGGCTCACCCTGTAGAGTCCTAAATATTTTTAAAATCTGCGTAAAAATAAACTGTATCAAACAATAAATATAGTTTCTTTGTAAATTCCACCGAAAAGGCACAAACTTACTTCATCTAATCGTTGACTCACCCTGTATATATATATATATATATATATATATATATATATATATATATATATATATATATATATGTATGTATATATATATATATATATATATATATATATATATATATATATATATATATCCAATATTTATAGAAAGCTGATCGACATGTGCAATATCTGGTGAAAAATCTACATCAGTGTCATAAGATTTATTAACTATCGTTCACCTGTTATGTTCTGTAGAGGGAATTTTTCGTTTGATTTTTTTCAAATTATTTTTTTTAATGCTTTACTGATTCGAAAAATTAAATAGGAAAAATTGTAAAATCAAAATTTTAATGAAAAATTACTTTTATAGACGAAAATTAGTGAAGTCTCACTTCTAAAATATTATCAAAAATATTTTCAGTATTTTTACCTCATTTTCATTCAAAACTGCAAAGAAAATTAAAAGTTATTTTGCGGCGCCTTACATATACTGCGTTTAATCTCACTATAAATTTTGTTTAACAATTTAATAACTTATGTTTGTTCAACATTTTAATAATTATTTAAAAACACTAAGCCAAATTGATATTTAAATTTAAATCGTTCTTTCAATTTTGCAGTCTCTACAATTTTCTTGCCTCTAAAACTTGGCGTCCCTAAAATTTTAACGCCCCTAAAATTTTACTACTCCAGGCCTCACAGAGCTAAGCGTAATACATCATCCTATATATTCAGAAATAAGTTAAAAACATTTTCTTATCACTTATAAGATTGGAGTTATCTTTCATCCACGCTCTAATAAGCCATCCATCAGAAATGTTTATAAGCAAAACAAAATCTTATTTATAATACATTAATTGAAATAGTGGACAATATGGGATCATTTTTTGATCATACGACAGTCTCGAGATATTTATAGATATTTTTCCATTTTTATAACAACAGATACATGACTTCGAGATTTTTATGCGTTAAAATTATTAATGAATTTCCTTTCGCATTTTTTATGATAATTATATAACAACAATAATCGGTAGTTAAGTACACATCTACCAAATAAATTTTAATAAAAGAAATCACATATTTTAACAAATAGATCCTCCACATAAAATTATACTAATAAAAATTCTGTAAGAGAAAGCATTTTTCTGCAAAAATCCATGAACCTTTATTTTCTTTTGCAACATTTCTAGAAAATATATTTTTTTAAATTTTACCCTGCATGTAGGGGATAAAATCTCTCCAACTTCTTTTTTCTTATGGAAAGATATATCTCACAGTACCTCGTTATAAAGATTGTAAAAAATGAAAGTGCACTATTTACTTTTGCGAATCTAACTCGATCCCTTGAGAAAATAAAAAATACAAAGGATCAAGACGGATGTAAGATAGTAGGGCGCCTTCAAAAATCTGCAGGGGGCGCATATACTCTTAGTTATGACACTATATATATATATATATATATATATATATATATATATATATATATATATATATATATATATATATTACACGTATTTATTCAAAAAACTTTGTTAAGATTTCAAAAAAAGTTGTAAAAATTTGGGTTTCCTTTTACTCTAGAAAATGCTTGTGGCTAGTTCTTCCCATGAGTTCAATTACTCAGCTAGGGCACTAATTAGGAAATGATTTAGTGTAGCCTAATAGCATTTAGGGCACGTAGTCGATGTGCAGTGATCGAGTCGGGCTAACGTATTGTTGGCTTGGTGATCGATGTCGGATGGCCAATTAAGAAAATTAAGTTTTATTAAACCTTTTTGATATTTACAGACATATACCATATTTATGGAATAAAACAAACAAACAAAAGATTATCTGAACAAAAATATTACATACCTTGTTATAGAGTGAGGTTAGCCAAGCATTTCCTTTTTATTTTTTTTTTATTTTAATCTTTATGCTTATAAATCACGGATACCATACTAAACATCTGGTACGTTCGATGTTCACTCTTCGACAGACAAAGTCCTGATTCAGTGTGGTATAACTAACATACTCCAAATTTTCCCCACTTGTGCACCCTAATTAATGCTTTCCTAGAACTGGTAGCACTGCCTCGACACTGTAATGTAAATTCAAATTTTGCTTAAGATCATTAGTAATTTTTGTAACTGAAATTTTAAAAACTGATAAAAATAATTCGTAGTGACATTTACAAAGTATTATTTCTTATAAAATAGATTATTTTATTAAAAAGAAAGAACTTTTAACACTGTACCTTGGTTACTAATAGCGTTGAGACGAAATATGGGAACTGCCGTTGCTCTATGTGCCATTACTTATGGAACACTCTGTATAAATAATAAAATGATAATTTTTCAAATCTTTTTTTAATGTTTCATCTTGATCAAAGCGAGGCGGACCCAAACTATAGTAGCTTCTGACTTCAGAGAAGCGGCTACGAACAACGTCTGACTCAGAATGGGCGGATGAAAATTGAAACCTAGGAAACCAACGGGAAACTCCCTAGATAATTCTTTCCCCAGGATATCATTATGGCGGAAAATAAAACAATCAAGGCCCTCAGTCCCGGGCACCCCTTCAGTAGGGAGAGGTTGCGAAGAATCTCCCGGTCAGCTAATATCCTGAAAATGAACAACATAAAGAAAATAGGCACATGGAATGTCCAAAGTATGTCTCAGGTCAGAAAGGCAGTAAATACTATCAAAGAAATGAAAAGATTAAAGATTGAAATTTTGGGCATAAGCGAATTAAGATGGCCCAGAACCGGCCAATGCGAAATGGATGCTCATCATGTTTTTTACTCTGGAGAAGACAGCGCACATCACCGAAATGGAGTTGGCATAATAATAACCAAAGAAATAAATCAGTCAGTGCTCGGTTTCATATCAGTCTCGGATAGACTTGCCGTTCTTAAGACAAATTCAAGACCGTTCAAACTAAACATAGTGCAAATATATGCACCAACTTTTGAGAGTAGCGATGAGGATTTAGAACAATTCTACAACAACATCAAAAAGGCACTGAAACAAACACGCAAAGAAGAAACAACTGTAATAATGGGAGACTTTAATGCGAAGGTTGGCAAAGGAAAGGTCGAAAACGCAATGGGCGATTGTGGACTCGGAATAAGAAATGAACGAGTAGAGTCCTTAATTCAATTCTGCAAAGAGATGTATTTCATAATCTCTAATACTTACTTTAAACTGCCCCCTCGTCGTTTATACACTTGGAAGTCTCCAACTGACAGAGAAAGAAACTTTGTCAAAAATCAAATCGACTTTATTTTAATAAATAAAAGATTTCGAAATGCTTTGACATCAGTGAAAACATACCCGGAGCAGATGTTCCATCCGACCACAACTTGCTGCTTGGAAATCTGAAGCTAAAACCCATAAAACAAACAAGAGACAGAATAACACACAAATATATCCACACAAATTAAAAAATGAATCTATCAAGGACGATATTACTGAACATTTAAATAATAAGATTCATGAAAGAAATAAGAACATGACTGATGTAGAAATTAAATGGAATGCTGTCAAGAATATAATTAACGAAACTGCTAAAGAAAAACTTGGAACAAACACGAAAAGAAAGAAACAAAAATGGATGACAGATGAAATCTTGGAGTTTATGGAAAAACGTAGACAATACAAGAATAAAGATCAAACAAAATACAGCGAGATTAGAAATAAAGTAAAACTAGCAAAAGAACAATGCGACGAAATAAAACTATTAAACGGTCAGCATGATTTGTTTAATCTACACAAAAAATTGAAAGAAACTGCTGACGTCGGAAGAAAAACGAATAGAAGGATTATTACGGACGACAATGGACTAGTCATTGTGGAAGCTGAGCATAAGGTTAAAAAATGGAAAGAATATATGCAATCATTGTTCAATTTCGAAAATAGAGGTGAACTTGCAGAAAAATAAATAATAACAGGGCATCCAATGACAAAAGAAGAAGTAATAAATTCAATAAGAAATCTCAAAAAAGAAACGGCCGTAGAATCATATGGAGTTAGTGGTGACTTGCTGAAACCAATCCAAGAAAACCATTTAGATATCTTGACCGACTTTTTTAATCATGTTTACGATACAGAAAATATTCCTGATGACTGGCTAGTTTCGTCCTTTATTGCTGCCCCGAAAAAAACCCACAGCCAAAAAACGTGAGGATTATATATCCATCAGTCTTATAAGTCAGGTTCTAAAAATATTTCTTAAAATAATACAAGGACAAATATATCCGAAAGTTGAACAGGACATTAGCGATACGAAATTTGGCTTCAGGAACGGCTTAGGCACAAGAGAGGCGCTATTTAATTTAAATGTTGTAATTCAGCGAAGTCGTGATGTAAATTGCGATGTATTTGCCTGCTTTATTGCTTTTGAAAAAGCTTTCGACCGAGTAAATCATCAAAAACTAATAGAAACACTACAAGAGCATCAATTGGATGATAAATATTTACGATTTATTCCCAACCTTTATTGGAAACAAGAATCAATTGTTCAAGTGGAGGAAAAGGAATCACAAAAAATCTAAATTCGTCAGGGTGTTCGGCAGGGTTGTGTGTTATCCCCACTAATCTTTAACATCTATTCAGAAAAACTATTTCGGGAAGCTCTTGAAGAGGTAAAAGGAGGTATCTCTCTAAATGGGGTTTTGTTCAATAATCTGAAATATGCAGATGATACTATCCTTCTTGCAGACACAGCTGAAGGACTTCAAAGACTGATAGAAAGGGTAGATGAGATCAGTGCAAAATACAACATGCGATTGAATATAAGCAAAACAAAGGTTATGATAACAAGCAAAAACATATCCCAAAATGTATAATTTCGTATCAGAGGTTCTCTTATTGAAACAGTATCCTCCATCAAATATCTGGGCGCACAACTACATGATAAGTGGGAGCAAATAAAGGCAATAAGGATACGTATTGGGAAAGCCAGAGCCAATTTAAATCGCATGAAAACACTATTATGTAATGAAACTTAATCTACAACTAAGAACTAGTTTACTAAAATGCTACATATTCTCCATACTGCTGTACGGTGTAGAATCTTGGACATTGACGTAGGATTCACGTAAACGACTTGAGGCTTTTTGAAATGTGGTGTTACCGACGTATAATGAGAATATCTTGGACACATCACGTAACCAATGAAACTGTTCTGCAGGGCATGCGAAAGGAGAGATAAATCATGAGAATCGTTAAAGAAAGGAAGTTAGCATACTTTGGACATATAATGCGTAATCAAAAATACGAACTGCTACAGTTGGTTATGCAAGGCAAGATGAATGATAAGAGAGGCCCCGGAAGACGATGAATTTCATGGCTACATAATTTGCGACAATGGACCGGAAAGACATCTACTGAATTATTTAGAGCCGCTGTCAATAAAGTAACATGGACCAGAATGATCGCCAACGTCCACTGAGGATAGGGCACAGGAAAAAGCAGAAGATCATTTATTGGAGCATGTGACCAATATCAAACTAAGATGTATATGTAATATGTCTTATTATTTATTTAAAAATATTGTTCCATATATCAGAAAAACCTGACACGCTAGAGAAAAATTAAGGTCATTGATATACCACCCAATAAATATTTTCAAATCCAAAGAGAGGAAATTTTAATTCAAATATATCAGGTCTGTGTATTAATTGTTTATTGATACATTTAACATCATAAATATAGGGGAGCCCCTTTGATCAAAATTGCAAGGGGTCCAAATTTCTAACTACGCCACTGTTTCCTGTTTCGCAATTTAATTTTTAAAATAATATTTCAGTTATTTTGTGCTTTTTCCACAATCCACATAATATTTATTTAAATAATTAAATATTAGATCTAATTTAATCATTTTTTTTTGCAATAAGTTCGAACTTTTTAATAGATAGACTGTGACCTTTTAGCAGAGATTAAATATAGCAAAGTGATATAATAGGAAACTTTGACAGTATTGTAAACAACATAATTATGTTTGTATAAACATTATGATTAATTTTTTCTAAAAAAAGCCTTTTTGAAGTAATGCAAGCTTGGGACAAAACGGGAGCAATGACACCATACTCTTACATAAAATATACTGGGTCTAGAAAAATAAAAAGTAATTGTAAATAAAATAACCTTTCATTTTTCAGATTTCAAGTCATCTTCTTTTTTTTTTGAGTTTTATTAATAATAACTGTTTTCTGATGATACTATGTTATTTTTTATATAAAAAGTAATCATCTAAACTTAATATATAGAAAATAATATTCTAGGTGAAGTGACCAGGGCCTAGTTTTCATTTAGCTTGTGACGTAGATATAAGAAAGACCCTTGGAAGGGATAATTTTTCAGTATTAAGAATATTTACTGTATCAAATGCCATACCGCATAATACATCTTATGGACTTAAGAAAGGGTTATGACTGTTGATTGACTTCGGTTTTTTTTTTTTCAATTTAATATATATCAAACGCTACCTTAGAAAAGTAAATAATGTTTACATTTTGTACTTTATATACCTCAAACGGTAAATATTGGCGTTAAATCTCAGCAATAACTTTGCGAATTCTCTTCGAACTTCGGAATAAAACTGAACTGTCTTCGACAAAAAGGCCTTCATTTGCGCACGACCAACGGACTGTGATCGTTTGAACAGTTCGGCAGTTTATCCGGTACACTTCGAGTATATACATCTCGTCTGTTTCATTGAAGATTAATCATTCATACAGTAGTGGTTGTATGTTTTTAAATTCTTCATTAGAAATAGGTTATGTTTTGTATTAAAAAATATTATTTCTACTTTACCGATTTAATTATGGTATTTGAGATCAATTTTATTGCGTTTCAAAAGACTATATTGTCAAGCAGTGTATTTTAGCATCTCGACCGCTTCTGTTTATTATCACGAAGTTCAGTGGAACTCTCAGTTTATCATTCGTATCGCGAATGGATTATAAAGCAGCGAGTTAATTGTTTTCAGCAATTTGAAATAGTTTAGTCCATAGATTTGTTGTTTTGAGTGAATAACAAGGTCTAGCCAGTAAGTGATAAATTATAATTAAAGTATTTTTGTCCACTAATACGCAGTTACTATAGACACAAAAATGTGAGTAAAACAGTAAATACGACGTAAACTAGATGTTTTGGCGCCACAAAATAAATTGCCAAAAACGCTAAATTTGAATTGGTTTGTATCAAAGTCCTGTTTCTATTTATTATTTAATTATTTTTACTACAGTTTATTTTACAATTTTAGTTTTTTTACACATTAATGTACGCTTCCAAATTATTTAAAATTTTGTTGTAGGGTGAACAAAAATAAATAAAATAAAAAATAGTATAAACGTTATATATAAAAGTTTTAAATTTATGTTGTTGTCCAAGGAGTGAACAACGCTTTTTTTTAATAAAAGCGAAGGTCTAAAAGAAAAAAAAATTGTAAGACAATTATTTCAATTAAGTGAACTCTAGAAAAACATAGAATACGATTCTGGCCGTGGCTTTCCACAATTTCTCTTTATTTTTCCAGAAAACACAAATAAAACACTGTTTGTTGAAGAACAATAAAATGTTTAAATTATTGTTGATAGTACTAGTTAAAATACATTTTTGTAATTATACTTCAACTATTTTTGCACAAATTTTAGCAAATAAATTTTAAAAAAGCCTGTGTTTTCGACATAAAGGCAAAAATAAATTTCTTAAAAATCCTTGATACTTTTACTATTTAAAAACCTAAATACGTTTGCGACGTTACCAGATGTAAAATATTATCATGTAATAATCTTCTTTTTTTTAATTATATAATTTGTCCATATCAGTCTACAACATAGTTTAATTTTTGTAATGTGAAATTAATTCAGATTAGTTCAAGCTAATTTAGATTAGTTAAGGTTAATTTAAGTTCGTTCCGATTTAGCTTGATTTAAGTTAATTTGGAAAACTAAAACTAACCTGAACTAACCTAAACTGACATAGAAATATTAATTAAAAAAACTTACTGTCTAGCAGAGACCGCGTGGAGGAGGGACAATCCTTGCCAGGGAAGGACATTGGGAAAGATCTAAATCAGTTGGGAAGTAGGTGGTTTTTTAGTGTGATATCTGCTGAAAAAATAAGACTTAGATGTATAAAAATTAATTAGGATTATAAATTCAATGGAAATAGGGTATTGTTTGGCACCTTAACAGTAGAAGAAATAGGTGACATAAAGAAATATCCAATAAAAGCACATTATTAACGTTCTTCCGCATTATCATTAAAAGAGTTGGGATAAACCTGTACCATGTATTTAAAAAATTAATGGACATTTTTTCTGAAACAAATGTTCCTCTAAGTAGCCGTGGAGTGTTCCTCACACCGACCAAATCGCAGAACACTTCCACGTAGATCCCTCCAGGGCCTTCCAATGTTTTGAGTGTGGACTCCACCATCCAGATCTACGCAATTTTTTGAATAATTCACGGTCTGGGTGCTGATTCTCATTCTCGATGGAACGATGATGTTGATAGAAAGTGGTCATGATTCCTCATGAAAATATAAACCACATATGGTATTTTGATGAGAATCGCGCTCACTTTCTATCAAGATTCTCTAGAAAACGAGAATAGGTACCCAGGAGTTGGAACCCCTCGTCTGCTAAGCAGTCGTAAGCTTTCCAAAAATCGGACACTATAGTAGTTCCCGACAGTATCCAGTTTTAAATGAAGTTTAAAGAGTCTTCTTTTACCGTTCAACAACGGGAAAGAGAAAGGGCCTCTTTGTTTCCCGCTCTATCCCTCCGAAAAATCCACCGTCCATCAATCATTCTACCCCTGTTGTATTTTCTCTTGGCCATCTAGAATTCATCTAATTGAAAAATTTTTCCTTTTCATACCAATTTTTCAAAGTTTGCTATAATTGTAGCCAAACAAACTTTTCTGAAACAATGTGCACAATTAATAACCGTCGCTGAGAATAATATTAATTCGTTCATTAGTCACTCCTGTTTAGGGTCTAAAACCAATCCACCAAACACCAAACTGGCAAACTTTGGTCCACGAAATCGTACATTCTCAAAAAATGTTCTTCTGTTTAATAAATTAAAAAGAATATATATGTATATTTTACAGAAATTATGTTTATGCTCTGGCAACAACGCAAATTATTCCCCTACAGAAACACGTTGCGTCGCTGACAAATGTAACTGGCGATTTTATTTTTAAAATTTTTTAGGCATTTTTCGTGACTTTTATGTTTAAAAACTTCGATCATACCCTAAACAATAGATTTGATGGTCGGTGGGGGAGAGGCTTTTTTCATGTTTGACAGACATAAACATGTTTACTTATCTTTTCTTTCAGTTTAATTGCTTGTCATAAGTCTTTTTAGTGTTAAAAATTACTACAAATCCGAGGTTTACAATTAATAAGAGAATTTAAAACTTATTTTTATTGGTAAATATTGTTAGATATTGTTTATATATTAAAAATAACAATAATAATAATTTAGGCAACCATATATTCAATCTTTTATGTATTCAGAATTAACGTACCGATTGTCATATGATACTCGTTTAAAAGGATAACATAAAATCGGCATGTGTGTACCAAGAAATTAAATATCTACTGTTTATCAACAGTTTTTCAAATATAAATAAAAATATTATTACGTTATTCAGCGTTTAAACAACCGGGCCCTAGTCCTGGTGTTATACTAATTCGACAGGGGTATGTTCGAAGATTATAAAAGTGCAGATTTATGAAATTTTATTTAATACAGAAGCTTCAATATACGTGAGTTTGTGAAAAATGTTTTCATGTGTTTTTCGGAAAAATAAAGAAAAATTGAGGAAAATAAAGGCAAAAATTATGTTCTGCGACCTGGAAATAAAGGATGTGTACCAAATTTTTTTCAAAAAAAATTCCATTTTTCTAGAATAGATCTTAGACGATTTTTTTAGTGCTACAGACTTAAAGTGACATCAAGTTGGTTCACAGATTGGGGGAACAAAGTGAAGCAACAAGCAGTCTGGCATGTAACTTATTATCTGGACATTATTTTTTTTGTCCAACTAACATACAATATGCTTTTATTTATTTTGCCTGAACAACTTTCTGCAAATAAACGTGATATTTTCCCCAAAAACACCGTGCATCGAAAGGGTACAAAATAGCGCTTCATGATAATTTTATCTATCAAATTTTTAAGAAGAATAGAGCTTATGGACAATTGCCTTTTTTAAATTGAACTTTTAATCGTTAAATAGTGAAAGATAATTCTATAAATTTTTTTCCTATGTTGAAATCAGCACAAAATTAATACATAAAAAAAATCAGTTAGCAGAATCTATCTTACTTACTCTGTCATACCTAAGCTTGATGAGTGATGGCTAGTTTGTATCTTTTATTATTTGTTTCATTTACTTAGTATTAAATTGGCATCGATTCAAAAAATTTTTATTTTCATGGTTCAGGTTAGTAATTTATTGAATTATTTTTCGCTTTTTAGTATTTTTGTTTAAGGAAGTTCAGTTTAAATAAATATATATTTATTTTTCGATTTTTTTTTAAATCGAAATGTATACTGCGTAATTTCTAAGATAAGATTTCTAAAAAAGGATCCATTTTAGCCAAATTGAGCAATAAAAAATTTTTTCCCCCCATACCAACTTTCAAAGTATTTAGATAAAGCAAAAATTTGGTCTGCCATATTGAATCCACTAAATATAATTGTAAGAAATTAACTTTCTAGATTCGTAATCTACGCTTCGGAAAACCAGCCAATACCAATTTTGCAGAAAATGAGAAAATGGTAAATTTTTAGTTCGCTATATTGAATTTTAATAAATTAAATTATTTTCATAATCTGCGATCCACCCTACACCATATTTTTTTCACCCCACTGTAAGCGACATCTTGAATTTTCCTGAATTGATTTTCATCGCTAAAAAACGGAATCACCTCAGCAACCTCCTGTATATGATGTTAAAAATGTATTAAATCGAGTACATACATATGAAACATACATATACAGGGTGTGTTATTTTAAAAATGCTAGAAAAATTTATCCCAAAATTCGTGGGAAAAATGTTCAAGACAAAATTTGTAGGATTCGAAAGCGAACATCCAACAGTAATCTTGATAGAGATCTTCAAGGTCCAGTTTTTTTTTCAATTGAAACCTCTATTTTTTATTTCGGGCGTGAAAAATAAGAAAAATATTACATTCAACCATATATTTATTCGCCTCAGAATCAGATGCGGATCCAGCCTGTCGCATTAATTTGAAGAGGGGGAAATATCACAAGAGCAAAGAAAGGGTCAAATTATCCCTACCCCATTCGTAGACGAGAAAGTACAATATGACAAGCGAAAGCAAGTTTCCAGCGGGGGAGGAGGAGGGGGGTCAACGACATCCATATTCCTAATGTGCAACAGGTAGGAGCGTCTATTTTTCTAAATTCAAAGATCTTGAGGTAGCGGTCGCCCCCGTTGCCTCCCTTGGGTCCACGCTCAGTTTCCGTTGGGGAGATTATGAAAATACTCCCTTTTTAACCGACTTCTAAAACAAGGAGGTTCTACATTCGTCCGCAATGTCTGTTTTTTTTATGTATGTACGTTGATTACGGCGGCACTGATATTACCCGCAGAACTTGATGCCGGACTGTTATCTCGCCCTGAATCCCGGATATCCTGCCGACATTTTACGAAATAGGGATTTTAAAGTAGAATGTTGTTTTCGTCGAAACTAGTATGGGGAGAGAGAGAGAGAGTGGAATTCGCAGAGAATATACTGTCTGTCCTCTTTCTTAACGGTGGTAAGGAGAATAAAATAACTTTACCTAATACATAGACCGTAAAATTGTATATTTTTAATAATTTCCCGCCGCTCCAAGGTATATTTTTGATTGAACGTAACAGTCCGGCGGGTAATATCCTGCCGACCAGTGGCGTAACTAAAAGTATGTGTGAGGGCGTAACTAAAAGTATGTGTGAGGGGTTGACAGGGGTCCGGAGATTTATGATTGTGCCCGACTATGTCGCACCCGTCTTGATCCTACGTATTTATTCATAGTCATCAAGGGACTTGAGGGCGCCCCCCCCCCGCACCGCTGTGATTGCGGAGTCATTATTTACACCACTGCTGCCGACAGATATATGTATAGGTCATTAAACAAAATTCTTCAGATTATACCTATGTCATATAATCAAAAGAGCCCCAAGAGGCAACTAATGTTTCAAACATGGTTTTTAGTCTTTATCAAACTAAGGAACGGAGAGGGAAGGTAGTGGAAAAACACTAGAATTAAATCAAAAACGTACCTTGGAAAGTGGTTAGTAATCTCATTATGTGTTTAGTCTACAATGATTATCATTAAAAACGATATATATATATATACAGAAACCAAATCAACATATATAAATGAAACTAAGAAATTTTATTTCTAAACTTCATCTGCTTCTTTTACGTGAAAAAATGCATTTTAGTTATTTTCACAAGGTAGTAGAAATATTTTGTTTTGTTTCTCTCCCGCTTATTACGTATCTGTGTGTCTTAAAAAAACTAATTTATCCTGTATTGTGTATTCAACTCATGAAAATAATAATTTATATTGTGGCGCTTGATTTGTCGCCCACAGTGACTTTAAAATGTTAAATGTTTATATGTATTGGAGTCATAGAAAAAAAAGTCATTAGAGAGAAAATTGCAATTCATTTTTGCTGTTTTATTTATATTTTTTTCTAATTCTGTTTTACACCTCCGCAACTTTCTATGTGCTGTGCTATGATAAGTTTTTGTAATTTATTACATTTTTCAATTTGGTTATTTTAACTGTAGGTTTTTATTCTCAACTTTCTTTTGTTAGATATATATATATATATATATATATATATATATATATATATATATATATATATACATATATATATATATATATATATATATATATATATATATATATATATATATATATATAGTTCGTACGCCTAACCACTTTTTTCAATTCATAAGGCCTAGAGGATTGCTTTGAAAACAGTAAGGCATGTTTGGGTGCGATTTTTTAAGAACATCTCTTTCTCATTCCACTGTTGAACCTAAACCTACCCGAGATATTGTAAGTTTCTCTAACATGTATTCTCTGTATTCACCTCCTTTCAACTGTCCTCACTGTATCGTCTAACCATATCTTTCTACCCTCTTTAAGGCACCATTAAAGCACATGTCGGCGATTCTCCAAAGTATTTCCAATCGACTTGCCTTGCCTTTTTTTCTGATAGTGATATCCCTTATTTTTATCTTAGGATAACTCCTAGCATTCTCCTCTCCTTTGATCTTAGTATAATTCTCAGCTTTCCAGTAGTTTCTTCTATTATTATTTATTTACATTCAATGCTTAACTACTGGGAGAATATCAAAGACTTTTTGCTTTACGCATATAGGTTTTTTAGGATGGGAGGAAGACAGCGGCAGGCCATGCACTCTAAACAATTTTCCTGCATTTTCCGTCATCTGACTTTGTTTACCGAATCTAATAAAATGTCCTAGGCTGGCGTACTCTTCGAATTTCTCAATATTTTCTTGTTCGAGTGAATACATCCTACCCCTGCAGTTTTGTTGAAGATATCCTCTAGTACTGGGATAAACTGTCTTAAAGATAAAGGATCTCTCTGTAGTACACCTCTCAGAACTGATACTTTATTTGTTACTTCGTCAGTATCTACTTTTATTTATATGGTTCCTTATTGTTATATGCTTTTAATTAGTGTTGTATATCCGGAGTACCTTCTATCACTAATAGTATCGAACGAATAAGACTGATTTTTTCAATTTTTTTATTCGAATAAAATTACAATAGCCTTCAGCTGGTTAGTTACAGCCATTTGACTGTTTTCGAGTGTCCCAAAATGACGTCCCTTGAGATGATTTTTCAATCTCGAGAAAAGGAAAAATCACAAGGACTCAAGTCAAGCGAAGAAAAAGGCTAAAGAATATTTTACTGGCCAAGAACTTTTTTATTGGAATTGTTATGTAAGAAGGTGTGTCGTGATGCAACACCCAGTTCTTGATGTTTGATCTTACACTCCTGACCCTTTTTCGAAGTATTTCAAGAACCTCTCGGTGAAAGTGTGGATTGATCGTTTGGCCTTGAAGCATACATTCTTTGTTGGCGATTCTCCGGCTATCGAAAAATCAAAGCAGCAGCCATTTGTTCTTCAACGTGCTCATTCTTGATTTTTTAGGTCTTGGAGAGACTCGTCAGCAGTAATGACAAGTTCTAAGAAATGAAGATAATTTTCAATTGATTCCTAAAAGTGAAGGCACCTTTCCCTCCTGATATTCTTTTGCTCGAGCGAAAAATTTTTTTGAATCATGTTAGCGTAGATTTTTCTCATCCCCCAATTCATTGGTCAAAATCTGATGCACGGTGGTGTGAATCAAATTCAACTCTTTCTCGATCATTCTGATTATCAAGCGACAATCTGAACTACAAGATCCCGAATTTAGTAGAAATTTTCATGGGAAGATGAAAGCCTTCCATTGCATCTTCAATCAACTCTGTTCCTTCTGAAACTGCCTTAAATGACCGAAAAATCAGGGCCATTGACAAAACACTGTCTCTGTTGGCCTGCAGAAATTTCGCAAAAGTTTCCATTGCACTGTGCCGATATCTGAAGCAAAACCCATAGCATACCGTTAGGTCACTCATTTTTAGAACGCACTAGAAAAAATTGTTTCATGAAAAAAATCGCTGCGGACAACCAAATGACTTTAGCGAATTTAAACCTATACTGTAGGCATATCCCATATTTACTTGTTGCCCCTCCAAGTGAGATCAATCGCTACGTTGCTAGTCTCCTTACTTAATTTACACATCTCGTAGGTATACGGAATTTTATATTCTTCAATTATTTATTAGCGTCTTTAAAGTTTGGAGGTAATAGATTGTACTATAGCGTTTTCTGCGTCCAGCCTTGTCGATGAATTAATAGTTGCCTAATTAATTGATTAGTCATTCATCTTATTATGATTTTAGTTAGGAATTTACAACAATAAGATAAGAAGCTAATTGGCCTCAAGTTCTCCAGGTTCGCACAATCGCCTTTTTACGTATTACGATAATTTCTATATTTCCTAGAAAGTTGGAATGCAACCTTGTTCTAGATATCAGTTTAATAGGATTTTTATGGCCTTCCATAATGGCTGCAGGATTTAGTATACACCGGATGCAATAGCAATATCTAGGACTTTCTCTAAGCCAACATTGATAATAATTTTTGTTTTCTCTGCTATGTTGACGTTTGGTGTTTTTGAGGAATAGAAATTTCTATAGAATTGTTGTATTGTTGCTGTTTTTTTATCTCTGTATTTTTTGATCTTTTATTTTTACTATTATTGTTTAATTTGTTCCTTAACATTTTCAGGTTTTGGTTTCTTCCGATCGTTTCTATTTCTCGTTTTCGTGTTTCTGAATTATTTTCTTATTTCACAATTTATAATTCTGTTCGAGACTATATTCTCCTTCATTTCTATGTATTGTGCTTCTTTGTTTTATCAAATTTTGTATATTTTGGCTCGATGTATTGCATTTTGTCTTATTTAGGTACATACTTTTTTAGTTGATATTTTTATTTGTATTATTTCTGTTACTAGCTTTTGAAGTGCTAAATTATAAAGTCCATTTGGCGGTATTCGAATGGTTTACTATATTTTTCTCGATTTTCTTCTTATATTTCTTTATTAGGTATTGGAGACTTTTATACTAGTTTTATTATTTCGGTTTTATGTAAATATCATTAAGGCCCCTCTTAACAATCGGTGACTACCTCCACTGAGAAATCTATTAACTATAACATACATTGAAATCTCTATTGGACATAATAAAGACTTTTCCCAAGTCCATTTTCTTGGCTTTTTTTAAAGAAAGTATTCATACGATATACTTGTTAGTTGTAGAAAGTTTAACAATTCTTCTGGCAAAAATGAAACAAGAAAACTGATTTTGTAGACGCACGTACCTAAAGGAAGAGTGGAAAACATTACTTAACAAGCCCCAAGTGTCTTAATTTCTGAAAAATAGCCTTAAAAATTTTTTTGAATAAGTTTTTAATACAAAAAGTTACTCTTGAATAACGAGTCTTCAGTTTTTTATTTTACATTTGGCTCACACAGCGCCATATTTTAGTTCATTTATTTTGATGGATAATAAGATAATTTTTTACATATAATTTGTTACATTTGAGTTTTTGTTTTTATAAGTTAATAAATTTTTATTTACCTTTTCCAACCATAAAGTTAAATTACCTTTTTAATATTTAAATTTTTGATAGCGCTAAACATCCTTAATGAATAAAAATATATTGGCTTGGCTCTAAAATAACATGTCATTTAGAAGTTTCCAATTATGATATTAATTATAAATGAACTCACGTGGAAAAAACAGTCCCTATTAATATTTTTAAATTTTGCAATAAAAAAATAAAAATAAATTTAATCTCATTTTAAAAAAAGATTATGTATGTTTCTATTTTTATAGTAGGGTCAAAGAACTGAGATTAAATTGAGCAGTTAGCATCACTGCTAAAAAATTTAATATTTGCTTAACATGCAAACATCAAATATTTTATGTAAAGGTGTGAAAAGTAAACTGACCAGACTCACATTTTTAAATATATTTTTTTATATTAAAAGGCCTATTAAATCATCTGGTATTCAGCCTTTCTAATTGAGTTAGGAACTTAATTCAGTGTGATGTTCATAGCAATTAGGACAGTTAGGAACCTAATTATATTCGGTCGGTCTAATTAGGCCACGATTTAGAGTGTTACGAGCGACCATAGAGCTATTCATTATGAAATAGGGTCTCATGTAAGTGAAAGCGTTACGCCGATAGAAACAGAAGGAAAATAGAAGGTCTTTCTCTATCTCACTTCAATACCGCATGCGCAGTACAGAGCTCTCTTGCTATCAGCACACGGTGCAAGCAAAACACTGATTTGACGATTAAATAATCATACGTGCAATAATTATGATTATTATGAACCTAAGTACACCCATCAAACCAATTTAAACTATGCTTGAAACCAAATCACAGGACCCCAGATCGCAACTTAGATACAAATTTCACAGGTTTATTCGATAATAATTGCGATAGCGGAATGGATAAAGTTTAACCTCACACTCAAATGTACGCCGATTGGAGCCTTGGCGTGATAACTTTTTTTTTTATATGTAATTTTTCATGTAGAATAATAAAGATTCCACCTAATTTTTTACATTTGTCAAGAAATATATTTCTAATATAATTATTTCTTTACAAGTAAATAAAATATTATACTCTATCCATAATACAGTACCTCTACGCAATTCTCTAATATAAAAAGCGCCATAACGCACCCTGCCTTCTTAAAATCTTAAAAATGTAGTTTCTACGATATATTGTTAAAGGAATATATTTAGCATTTATTCGAAAATCGTTCGGATACATCGATTTTAGGTAATTTTTTTACATTTTTTCTGTTACTGGATCTTATACAGGCTTCATCACAAAAGCTGGAAACATGTCAACTTTAGTTTTTTAGATGGCAACCCTATACCTTTTTTGGATAATATAACCCATACTGAAATAAAATAGTTTTAAATTTTGGATTATTTCCATGAATTTAGTTGGATGAAAATGAAAATAATTTTGCCCTTGCATGCTCTTTTTGGTGAAAATTTCAATTAATTTAAAAATTTAGAGTTGCTAAAAAGGCAAGTTTTAAATATATCTATACAGGATGACCCATTTTAAAAAACGCACCCAAGTATATGTCAAAATTTGCAAGTTAAAGAAAAATGTTCCGTACAAAAGTTGTATGTTTCGAAGGTGGCCTTGAATTTGACCTCGGACATTTAAAAGTCCAGTTGATTGTTTTTAAACGGAAAACCCCATTTTTTATTGCAGAAATGGAAAGAGGGGAAAACTTCCTATGCAATGGTATAAATAACATAGATGTACAAACCACATCAAGAGGTCATTCAAAGGTCAAATATCCTTAAAGGACAAACCCAAGGTCAAATTTGAGGTCACCATTGAATACGCCGTTTGATTTCCTAAAACGTTTTTAAGAAAAGTTTTTTTCCGGCACCCTTAATTATCGAGTTATTAGATAATTTACACCAATTCATGGTATAAGGACATTTAACCTTGATTGGTGAAAATTATCCAATAACTCGACAATCTAGGATATCGGAGAAAAACTTTTCTCACAGAAGTTTAAGGAAGCATTGCAGGAAAAATGATCAATATACGACGAAAGAAACGTTGAACTGATTTTTCAACAAGACGATGCTCGACCCCACATTCTAAAATGTGTGAAAACAGTTTGGAAAACGTTAAATGGAACATCTTACCCCATATGCCTTATTCACCGGACTTAGCCTCTTCAGACTACCATTTATTTCAATCAATGCAGCGAGAACTTTTAGAACAAAACTTACATTTTTACGAAGAAGTGAAAATTTGGCTTGATCACTTTTTTAGAGCGGAATCCATTCTTCGACAGAAAGATGGGAAAAATTCGTAGCTAACGATGGCCAATACTTTGATTATTGAGATAATTTATTTTGTTCTGGAAGAAAAAGCTCAAATTGTGCGAATAAATAGTCATTGTCAACCGAAATCCCTATAGTCCAAGCCATAAGTAAATATAGTGACGTAAATTCCGAGATAGATGAGGCCTACCCAGAAATCTTCGGTGCGATGTAAAAAAAAACCTATATAAAATGTAACAGCAAAAATAGATTGGATCCAAGTGGGGTCAGAGTTGGCTAAAACAGGTTTTCTGAATCTACAAGCCAAAGAATACATTTTGGGAAAAAAGTTTCAATTAAAAGTTCCAGAGATTTTTATTAATTTATTATTGCAAAAAGGCCAAAAAACCTTCAAAATCGGCCATTTTTTTCATATCAATTATTTATTACAAAATTAACTTATTTTGCACTTTTTTGCCTTTCAATTAAAGCCCTTGTGTTTCTGAATAAAATATTTTATAATAGTAAATCGGATAATTTGTTGATGAGATATTGCTAATTGTTGATCCCAAAACGCAAAATAGTGATTGTTATAACTTTTTGTTGAGTAAACATATTGACCTCCACAAAGGTTCAATCTCTTCGTGAAGGCCTAGACTTTCATATCTTGCACGCGGAAAAACTGAACCCACAACTTCAAATCAGCAGCACTCGGAAAAATTCGCCATATTTCAGCAACGAATGGACCAATTTCGGTGTCTTTTCTTTAATCTGGGGTGTTTAAGGGATTGAAAATAAATTTTTTCATTTGTCCCCTTCAAGATATGAAAATGTATTCTTTCACGAAGTAATTGAACCTTTGTGGAGGTTAGAATGTTCACCCAAAAAAAGTTATAGCAATCAACATTTTGCATCTTGAGATAAACAAATTGCAATATCTCAGCAATAAATTATCTAATTTACTATTATTAAATATCATTTTGTTCAAAATGACGAGGGCTTCCCTTTAAAATTTAAAAAGTTCCAGAAAAAAATTAATTTTGCAATAAATAATTGATATGGAAAAAATTACAGATTTTACGGATTTTTTGTAATTTTTGCAATAAGAAATTAAGAAAAATGATCGCACGAAAGCTCAAATTGTAGATTTTTAAAATCTCTACAACTTTTGTATGAAACTTTCTTTTCCAAAATGCGTTCCTTGACTTGTAGATTCAAAAAAACCTGTTTTAGCCTACTTTGACCTCCCCCCTCTCAGCCCCAATCTATTTTTTGATGTTACATTTTATGTAAGGTTTGTTCTTACAGTACCTCAACAGACTGCGTGTGTCATAGAATATTGCTGAATATATTGGAATATTATGGATTGAGAAGTCAGATTTATTGTTGGTTGGGTTCATTTTGTCGGAAAGAAGTCAGGTAGTTTGTTTTCAGGGAGAAACTTCTACGTCATCTAATATCTCATCTAGGGTTCAGCAGGGATCGGTTTTGGGTCCTCTTTAGTTCCTTTTGTATGTAACGATTTGTCGCTTTAAATAAAACATGGCCATTGCACTTCTTTGCTGATGATAGCACAATTTCGTGACACCATTAAGACCTCATTACACTAAATAGGATAATAAATGAGGATATAGTTTTAGTTAAAAATCGGTGTAATTCAAATCTTTTGGTTTTCAACATTTCATTCCAAGACTAATATTCTTCATTTCAGGTGTACTTATAAGTGTACAAGTAACTAATGAACTTAACGAAAATAAATTTATAGGATTGTTCACTGACATTCATTGACAAAAAGCTTATATTTGATACTCACATAAATAAATTACGCTTAAAATTGACGTCATCTTGTTTTGCTCTTCGTAATGTAAGTAATCAATTAGACCACAAAATAACAAGAAACGTTTATTTTTCACTTACTGAATCACACTTAAGATATGGTATATGATCTTTTTCACTTGGTGTTTGTTATGCAGAAACGTGCAATTAGGTATAATTGAAAACTTGGACCACAAGAATCATGCAAACATTACATTCAAATTAAAAGAATTATAACATTGCCTAGTCTCTTTTTCTTCGAAACTATATGCCTCATGCACGAGAAATATTTTGATCAAATACAGTGTCACGTAGCAAGTAATACCCGCAATTCCTTTATTATTGGTTTACCGATCCCCACGATGAGCTTAACACAAAAATTGATATACTATAACAGTAAAAAAACTATTTAATAATCTTCATCTCCAAATTCGTCAAGTTCAAAGCTCTAAAATCTTCAGACGCCTTGTCAAGAAATTAATGGCGAAAAAGGTTTACTGTACTGTTGAAAAGTTTTTAAAAGACAAGTTTAATTGAAAATGAATTAATCATCCTTTTTTTAACTTTATATTGCATTGTTTGTCTGCGTGTGTTTCTGTGTTCAGTTTGTATTTTTCATGTGTCTTTCTAAATAATTTTATTTAACTTCACTTTTATATCTCATTTTATTCTTATAATATCATGTGGATATTTTTTTTTCCTTTATATTGCGTTGTTTGTTTTCTTGTATTGAATTTGTACCTTTATAACTAGATTTTTTATCTGACTTTGTAAATAATTTTTTTTCATTAAACTTTTATACTTCACTTTTATTCTTGTAATGTTATGTGATCCTATTATTGATTGTTTAATTTTTTTTTCGTGCTTTGAATAAATCTTATTATTATTAATATCATTATTATAATAATATTAATATCTTTATTAATAATTTTATATCTTTATTATTAAGTGTATATACATGTTATTTACTTTGTCAACAGAACTATACGCTTATTTGAACAACTTTTACTTTGAATTATATATATATATATATATATATATATATATATATATATATATATATATATATATTGGATATTCTCACGGGTGTGATGTGTAATCGAAGGTTTTCGGGCATCCCGTGTATGTGCTGAGTCCCTTACAGGACTCTAAGGCAGCTGATGTTTCGGTGAAATCTCATTCACCATTTTCATAGCTCACTGTATGGCGTCTACTAGCGAAGTTCGAACTTTGTCGGTATAACTCGATTAATTTAAATAGAACGCTATACTTTTTACCTTACCAGAAAATGTAACTTTTAAATACCTATCTGATGGTATAAAGGTGTTCTGTAGCTAAGGAAATGGATGGTCGAACATCTATTATAAATATTTTACTTCTGTTTTGTGCTATCGTCAATATGTTATTACCATTATTGCTGTTATCACCTGTTGGATGACTATAAACCCGTTCCGAGTTTCTGAACTTTTGTAAAGATATCCCTGATTATTATCCTTATAGTTGTTTACCTGTCATTTCCAAATGCCATAGGCAACTAGATACATTAGAACATCTATTCAAAAAATACAAAAAACACAAAATGGTGCAGAAAACAATTATTTGAGGTATTCTGTGAAAACGAGAAAACTTAGCTATAGGATACCCTGATACCATTCGATAGGTACATTTTCTGGTAAGGTAAAAGGTATACCATTCTATTTAAATGAATCAAGTTATAGCCACTTACTTAATAATTGGGATATAAAATATGATTTATTGTTACACTTCACTATAAATTTCGAGTACATAACTGAAATATTTCTGAAAAATTTGAAACATGAAAATTAGGTTAGATTTTGTCAAAATTCAAATTATTTAAAAACTTTAAGGTTTAAATAATATAAACCTTATCAAAATAGCCACTTATTTTGATCGGAGAATCCAAAAATGCAATAATATACAGGAGTAACCATATTAGACCCCCATATATCACAAATATATATATATATATATATATATATATATATAAGCTAATGAAACCAAACCTAGAGAACGTTATCTTGAAAAAATTCCCCTCACGCTGAAATTACACTTATAAAAACCATGAAGTATTCCAATTATAGAACAAATGATAATAGTACACATTCTTAGAATTAGACAAGAGAGAAAATGTTCTATGTATTATATATAGCTAAATACGTTTGCAGATTTTTGCGAGCGATCTGGAACAATGGCCTAAATACATGTTGTTTTACATATCATTATATTTATAAAT
The DNA here is from genome assembly GCA_034092305.1 of Diaprepes abbreviatus. NCBI lineage: Eukaryota > Metazoa > Arthropoda > Insecta > Coleoptera > Curculionidae > Diaprepes > Diaprepes abbreviatus. Next base: position 15,297,672 of record JASJET010000110.1, on the reverse strand, counting down.
TATGCGTCGTCTAAAATTTTGCAAAACAAGTCCCTTTTTTATACTGCCTAATTTAGTATACACAAAACAATGGATCTAATGAATTTTGCATAAAATTCTAATCAAAGAAATTAATTTTGTTAAATAATCAGGAAAATGGAATATAACGTTAATTCCTTATTACAAAATATCAATATGGCAGACTAAAAATTTTACATCTAATTTTGGCAAAAATTGATATATGGGGGATTTTGAGGGTGTAAATTGCGAATTAAAAACTATTTTAAAAAATTCAATATGATATGGTGGATTAAAAATGTCGAAATGTCAAAAAACAATTTTGATATTTTGGTATTCTCCCTTAAATTATATTGAGTAATTTATTGGGAACGAATTTGTGTCCATTATACAACAGCACACCTTTCAATCTTTTTAATCTGTCTGTAAAGAACGTCAATTTTTAGGTCTATTTTCAAAAAAACCTATAAAATTTAGAAGACGAAAGATATCGTCACAAAATACGGTTCGATAACATGTTAGACTAACCCCGGGTTGTTGTTAATGTTTTTCTTTTAGTCTCTATCTTCGATAAATTCAAATTGCGTACCACGTCACTGAACTCCTCTTGAGAAAATTCCTGTCGTGTAGAATTACACTCTTTAAACTCAATCTCATCATTGTTCTTTTGATTCTAACACATCAAGGGATAATGGATGAACTTCTCTTGAGAAAATTCCTGTCGTGTAGAATTACACTCTTTAAACAAAACTTATCGTTGTTTTTCTGATTCTAACACGTCAACGAATAATGGATCTTGACAAATTGTCACTGTTTTGTATTAGTAGCTAAGCCGATTCCACGTCAGGATAAATCCAAATAGGTTTTTCTACAGGTTCATACATTTTACATTTATAGCACAAAAGTAAGAATCAGCGAAGTTATTTTAGGGTTTACGCCATATCGACACTCCAAATTTAAGCCCTTTGTGATGTCCTTTGTATCGCAGAGATTCCACCCAAGACTTACCTTCTGATCAAAAAGTACCCGGAATTCCTCAGTAAAACGAAAATAGTTCAATTATTCATCGATATTCATTTTATTTCCTTCAAAGTAATCTCCATTGCAAGCAAAACACTTATTTCAACGCTTCCTTCAATTTTCAAAACACTTTCATAGATCGATTTTGTAATCGCCTTCAGCGAATTCTCCTTTATCGCCTCAATCGCTTCAAAACGCTTGCCGCGAAGTGGTAACTTGAATCGTGGGAATAGAAAAAAGTCACAAGGAGACATGTCAGGTGAATACGGAGCTTGCGGAACGGTATGGACCAACCCAAAAAAACATTGGCAATATGTACACGTGTTATAGGGCACACAATATTTATCCTGTTGTGCAAGTTTTTTTCCAAAATCTTGATACGTTTGTTTTATAAAATCGGTGATAATGTTTGCCATTTTTAGTTGACAAAATTTACCACGTATGTAAAAAAAATGTTGGGATCGTTAAAACAAGACTTGTGATACGAACTCATGTTTCTTAAGAAAAATAGTACAGCTATACAGAAATGAAGCATGCACTGATGGTATGAGGCGGCGACAAGTAAATATATTAGATAAAAACAACATTTAGTTGAATATACTTGGAATAATAATGGAATGTGAGGGCAGATTCAAAAAATTTATATGTATTAATTTTGACATATAGTTTACGTCGAGAACCAGAGTCTATTTAAACAAAATAACTTACATCTGGAGTAATTAAAATTCAAGTGTACACTAAAACCACTACAAAAGTTTAAGCCGCAGAAAAAAGTATTTTTTTATTCTCCAGTGTAATAGTTTACCTATCCTGGGATTTGTAGTTTAGTTGTTATGTATCATTTTAGTGAGGGAATAATCAAAAAACGGCCTAAGATATAAGCACCAAGATTATTTAACAGCTCACACTTCACTAATTTTTTATAGGATTTTGATCAAAAACTCAACTAATGACATTCAACAAGCATGATATTCGCTTGGGGGTAGGTCGACGACAACTAATCTCATGATTATGACTCAGGAAATAGCTGAGGCTATTGATCATGGTTGTCAGATGGATGTTGTTTATTTGGACTTCACAAAGGCATTTTTTGATCGTTTGGACCACTCCATCTTACTTAAGAAATTGTCATCATTTGGATTTTCAGATTCACTAATAAAGTTATTTAAATCATATCTCCATAATCGTATTCAGTATGTTGAAATTCGCGGTTCTCGCTCAGTAAAATATATTTCAAGTTCTGGTGTGCCGCAAAGATCAATACTGGGACCTTTATTTTTTAATATTTTTATTAATGACACAGATATTTTATTATATGCCGATGATATTAAGCTATATAAGAGAATAAATTGCTTACAGGATTGTATAGAGCTTCAATCGAACCTGGAACATGTTAGCAATTGGTGTTCCGAAAATTATCTGTAGCTCAACGAGGAGAAGTGTAATGTTATGACTTTCACTTCGAAATGTTCTTCATTTCGATATGAATATTCGTTGAATACCGTGCTACTCTCGCGGGCAGATATTTTTAAAGATCTCGGAGTCACTTACGATCCCGAGCTTTCGTTTTCTTTTCATATGAATAATATCGTTTCTGAGGCCTTAAGGGTTTTTGGGTTTATCTGGCGTTGTACTCGCGATTTTAATAACACTGACGTCATCAAATTACTGTATTTCTCATATGTGCGGTCTAAACTAGAATACGCATCAGTTGTGTGGTCCCCAGGCTACAATACAAACGTCAAAGAAGGTTTTTAAAATACCTCAATCTTAAAAGTTTTAGGGTTTATCCTAAGCAAGGTTTTTCACATGAACTATTGCTTGATGTGTTATCATACGTCTTCTTTTTATTTCTGAAGGTCAAAAAAAATTGAACCGTCATTAGGAAAAGTGCTTAAAAGTGAACAATAACAGCATAAATTTCAATATCGAACACAAAAAAATTGATAGATACTTTATTTGTGATTGTTTTTTTACTGTAGCTTTTCTCTATCTCTTGTTAATAGTTAATTGTTTCACTTAGTCATAATTTGGCGCTGACTTTAAAAATTTTAATTCCATATACAATTCATATTACTATCTTCGCTTTTTAGTACTTTTTAGAAAACGGTTCAATTTTTTATATGTTATTTTATTTCGATAGTTTTGAACTCATGATATTCATAAATTATTTGAACTAAATACACAGAAAAAGGTCTGGTGTACCTCCAATGCTTCCAAAGTAAAAAAAAAAATATGTAAACTACATTATATTGGACAAGAAAATTCTTGGTTTCTGACAATTCTGCAAATACCAGTTTTTCGTGTTTATGCCCCACAAAACCCTGAATACCGATATTGAAAGAACTTGAGATATGTAAATTTTTAGTCAGCCATATTGTATCTACCATTTAATTTTAAGAAAACTTTAGATTCGTAACCTATGACTCCGAAACCCCCTAATACCAATTTTGAAAAAATATGAAAATACTTTGAATTTCAAAAAAATGGTTTTAAACTTTTACCCTAGTATTAATCTACTTCATCAGAAATCACCAATGTTGAACAAAATCGAGGGATACGAAATATTGAATTTTTCGAAAATAATTTTAAATTCGTAATTTCTACTCCCAAAAACCACCCAATACCAATTTTGAACAAAATCGACAAATGTAAAGTTTTTAGTACGCCATACCGAATTTTTCAAAAATAATTTTAAAGTCGCAGTTTACAACCACAAAAACCCACCATTATCAATTTTGTATAAAATCCAGAGGGTAAAAATCTTCAATTTGACGAATTGAATCTGCCACATTAACCTTTTTAAAATAATTTCAGATTCGTTACGTGCGACGCTAAAAACTCTTCCATACTAATTTCAAAGGATATCGAATAAAATTAGTTTTTTGTCCGCCATATTTTAAGCGCCATCTTGAATTTTACTGAACCAATTTCTGCCAAAATCGTATAGGATCACCGCAGGAACTTTCTGAGCATTACGTTAATTATTGTTTTATTCATTCTTATTTTTACTTGTACCGACTAGGAAATTTAACCGTTATGAGAAATCTATGGCTTATGTGCCCTCAGTGCATAACAATTCCGTTTTTTTTTTTAATTACCTCTAAGTGAAATTTAAAAATTCGCTAATTTTAGAAATCATTCTTAGAATTTTTAAGTTTTGTCTTGGAACACAAATTTGTCCCAGAACTACAATCCTATCTTGAAAACGACAGGCCTACAAACTTCACAAATGAATGGAAAGTTTCATTCCAATCAAGAGATATTTTGACACGACTGAATTTTTGTAATTCGTGGGCTTGCGGACAGGACATACTTCTTAATATATTTAAAAACCTTGTCATTTAATAGATATTCGGCTTTATCAGTTGCCAGCTTTTCCAGATTTATAATCCCACAGACTTTTTAAAAAGCCGATTAATTTTTTTTATTGCAACACGTGTGGAGCCGACTATCAGTACAGTCTGCTTCTTATATACATAATAAAATGATTATAGACAGCTGCTGTTATACCCACAACTGGGTATTTATTGCAAATTTTAGGTTTTATGTCTTTAATACCATAACCATTTATATTTTAATAAGGTCGTTAAACTTGTCGATTTTTGTTAGTTTTGGCGATACTGATATATGTATGTGGGACAAATTACGGAGCTCCCATAAAAAATACACGCGATGAGAGCCACCTACAACTTATTTACAAGGCATAGTAACAGCTATCTATAAACATTAATTGTTTTCTATTAAGATTAAAAAATCTCATGTTTATATATCCTCCAGTGAAGTAGAATAGAGAGAGGTACTTCAAAGAAATGAGCGAGTAAGTTTTAAAAGGGTTACATTTGTTTTTTACTAAGCGAACACTTAAGATAATTTTTAGATGGATTTCCGCAGCTTGCAAAAAAGCGTCGCCATGGCTGCGTTTGCAAAAAAAATAATTAATTGCAGAATAAAACCATCATTATAAAATTGGACTTCGGTCAAGCATGATTTATCCCTTATATTAAGAAAGAAAGAGGATGGTGCACTATGCAAGTCAAGTTTCTACCACTAGCCACATATCCTGAATCACCAGTGGCGTATCTTCCCGGACAAAAGATACAATAATTTAATACACAGAAATTCCCTAAAGTTAAAAATTTTTGTTTGCTTGGAAAATTATCATTTATTGAGTTCAAACTAATGAAAGTGGTTAATAGGTTTAAAGAGTTAGACGGCGCGAAATTTAAAAATAAATTAAAAGGATTTTTGTTAGAGCATGCATTTTATTCGGTGAATGAGTACATGGAGACTTCTCCTAAAAGTGTATTGTTAGTTTTTTTTATGTAATTTACAAATATTTTTAACTTTTTCTTTTGTAAATGTCACAATTGTATTTTTTGTACAAAATGTAATTAATGTATCTAGCTATCTATCTATCATATATATTAAGATGGCTTAAGTTATCTATGAAACATTTTCGCTTACTTGCGTGAAAAAATATTTTATTGTAGAAGTGCTGCTAAGATAGGTTCAGTATTATTTTTTATATTAGAGACCAATCTATGTTATGAATAAAAATAACTTCTTTCTTCCTGGCATTGTGATTATGAAATTTTATATTCTTTTTCAAATTTAATAATTTTTTTAAAAACTTTTTTTGTAAGTTTAGTGTTATTAATAACCACAAAGTATATTAATTAGTAGAAAAACACTTTATCCTGAGAAGGTAATAAAAGTTTAAAAAAATTGAACCGACCTCTAAAAGGGGACTAAAAAGTGAAAATTAACTATATATAAATTTGTATTTGAAATTGAAACTTTTGAAGTTGGCGCCAAACTAATACCTAACAAAATGTGATTCGCATAAACAGATTACAAATATTTTATTTGTAATTGCTTTCTTACTATAATTTGTATATATTAGTAGTTATTTATTTCATTTAGAAGTAATCTGACGCCGACTTCAAAAATTTCAATTTTATATAAAAATTTATAGTTATTTTTCACTTTTTAGTGCATTTTTGGAAGTCAGTTCAATTTTTTTTTAAACTTATTTTTCGATTTTTAGTTTTGATTTCATTATGATATCCATAAATTATTTGAACTCAGTACTAATCGAAATTAGTGTACCTCGCAATGACTTCAAGGTGGCAAAAAAGTACCCGTTTTATCCAAAGTTGTAAATCATCCTAAAATGAACCACTAAAAATTCTTTGATTCTTAGAGTTCTCTAAATATCAGTGAAATTGTGTCAAACAAATATTTAGGCTGTCATAATAAATCCACTATCTTAAGTTTCAAATTCATTTTAGATTGGTAATATAGGCCCCAAAATCTTCCAATATCGATATTTAAAGAACTTGTGACGTAAAATTTTCAGTCCCTCATATTGCATCTTATCAACCTAATAGTTGTAACAAATTAACTCCATATTCGTAATATACGACCCCGAAAACTTCTTAATATCAAATCTGAAAAAATGCGAATAAAGTAAAATTTTCAACCCACCATATTGGATTCGCCATATTGAATTTCAAAAAAAAAATATTTTAACGTTTTAATCCAATCTAAATCTAAATCCCTCAAGGCCCCCTAATACCACTTTTAGATGAAATCCGGAAATTTAAAACTTCTAAACCGTCACATTGGATCCGATATATTAGATTTTCTTAAAATAATTTTATATTCGCCATTTACATCCTCAAAAATGATCCAGTTCCACCTTCGAACAAAATCGAAAAACGTATTTTTTTTAATCCGCTATATTGGATTCGCCATATTGAATCTTGAAAAATTATTTTTAAATTCATAATTTACACCCTCAAGAATCCTCTATATCAGTTTAGGGAAAAATCGAAAGATGTAAAATTTTCAATACGCCATATTGAATGCTCCAGATTGAGTTTTTCAAACAATATTTTAAATTCGTAATTAAAACTAACAAAAATACCCCAATACTGATTTTAGGAAATATCGAGAGATGTAAAATCTTTAATCCGCCATCTTGGATTCCCTATATTTAATTTTAAAGTAGCTTTTTTAATATATCAAAAAAACTATTGAAGCCTTATTGTCAGACTATGTTCCCATGTAGAAATAAATATGAATGCAGGCAACAATTTCTTCATCTTGACTTGGTAGCGTCCATAAATCTCGTAATCTTTAGGAGAAGGGGAGAGGTTCACAAAAACATTTTGGTCTATCTCACAACGGGGGAAGGAAGTTTTGAAAACAATCACGTGATACTTCAAACTGTACGGTTTTTTTTTATATATTTTTAATTAATTATCTATAATAAATCTGAAAGTGAAATTTATTGAATGCAATCGAAACTGATCTTATTTATAAAATTAATTATTTTTACAACTTTTATAGATTATAGAAGATACTTGTGCTGCTGCATGCTCAGCACCTTTTACTAATTTAGAAGAAAATATGCAATTTTCTTGAATTAAAGATGAAAAGTGATTATAAGGCTGAATCATTTTATAATCCTAATCCATCACTTTAATTAGAAGAGGTTTCAAAAATTCTGAAAATTCCATGACTAGATTTATAGACAGCACCTTTTCCTTATTCATTAAATAATTTTTGTCTTATAATTTTCATTCTGGGTGTATCTTGCTAGATGGATGTTGATGGGTCTAAAAAATATACTTATCATGTATTGATATGTGTCTATTTTTATATATTTAATCATGAACTACTCAACAGTATTATGGCAAAAATACATTTTCTCTGTATTCCAATTAACAATTTTATTAATTATATATTTGTCATGTTACAAGGAAGACACACAAAAAAAAACTAGAAACTTTGGAAGGCTCCGAACTTTCATATTAATTAGAATTCCACATTTTACAGTTTTTTAGATTTTTAGGAAAATCAAAACAAATTACAAATTATAATACATATTTTTAAACTTTTGTTAAAAAAAGATAAAAAATTAAAAAGTTAAGTTTTCAATGCTTCATTTAACATTTTTCCCTCTTCCTCACTATATCATTTTTTTTTTGATAAATTCAAAAAATCATATCTCTTGGTTTTTTCTTCTTCCAGTGCTATAACCAATTCGGGCATTGGCAACGGATAAGAATTTTTGTGCCTAAGACCTATTTCTTACGATATTATATAGGCTGAACACGGCGGCGAATCCAACTTCTCTCTTTGAAGGGATGGGGCGATATCACAATCGAAATTACCTGTACCCCACTCGTGGACAAGACAATACTCCTTGGATCCGTGCTTGCTTGCACCAGTCCTAATCCACCACACTAGAGAATTGTGTTTTACGTGATAATACACAGCTGGTTTCATTAACATGGTTTAAATTTAAAACCGCCCTAAATTGAAGTGAAGCAAATTTTAAACCCTCCTAATAAAAGCATAAAAAATCATTTTGTTTTATTATTGAACCGGCAAAAATGGAGAACTTTATTTGTTTTCGGGATACAACTATTTCTCCTAAATATTTCAAAGCTATGTCGTAAGGTTCTTCTTCCCTATATAAGCGTTTATTTGTTGACACATCTAATATAAATTGTGACAATATCATAGGCAAAACAAAACTGGTCCACTATAAAATTTAAATTTCATGGCAACTAGATCGGGTTTAAATTTTCTCAGTGAATCTGGCTGACAAAATTTTAGAAAATGACGTAGATTATTATATGATTATTATTTTTAAGTTTAAGAACTCGAGGTGTTGAACAACCATCATCGTACAAAAACTTTATGCTTTTTTTGTTGGCATGACTGTGTTTCTCACTATTTTATTTAAATATTTCAATTATTTTAAATCGCAGTTCCAATTACCTAAAAACAATTGAATTAAAATGAAATAAAACGATGCTAAAACAATTCTGCTAACAAACAAAAACACCGTTTATTTTTATAGATGACCTTTGGTGTTAAAACAAACAAACAGCCTAATCTCTAAAACAGGAACTTTTTGAAAAACTGTAGATCCCTTAGTATTTTTCTAATTTGTGGTCTAACAAATATTCCTTCCTTAAACTTAGCATCACTTAGTTTAGGAAAATTTTCTTTAAGGTGTTTAAACGCCTCTCCTTTATCTAAAGCTTTAACGAAATTTTTAATCAATCCCAGTTTAATGTGTAATGGAGGTACCAATACTTTTTTGGGATCAGCAAAAGGTATATTCTTTACGTTAGCTTGACCTGGAATATATTGATCTATCGGAAGCCATTCTTTTACTTGGTAATGGCTCTGTGTTGCTCTATTGTCCCAAATGCACCCTAAAGCTCTAGTAATAGTCTTATGACTTTTAGGTCACTACATATTTGCCACTTACATGTATTATAACTTATTACATTTACAATAATGACATACTTTCGTATGTTTCCTTCATGTCAACTGCATGTACAAAAGGAATATAGGGTCTTTTGTTGCCATTATAGAGCAGAACTGTTTTTAAACTTATTTTAGAAGAATCCGTAAATAAGCGCCATTCGTTCGGGTTATGTGCAAATCCTAATTTTTCCATAAAAGTATTTGAATTAACACAAACACATTTTATCCTGCGGAGTACAAAACGAGGATAGCTCCTAGTTACGGATCCTTAATATTGTAATTTTGGTTCCAGTGGCTATTAAATTCCATTGTTGTATTATAGACCCTAATACTTCAGCATGCTGTTTGGACAAGTGGAGGTTCCAAACCAGATCATTTAATGCAGGTTGCTCTTCCTTCACTTTCGAGAAAATAAAAATCGTCCTTATCTGATACATTATCCTGTTCTGCCTTATCATCATACATTTCTAAATATTTCTCCCATTTTACCAGGGGCGCTGGAACTTGCAAACCTTCTCCATGAAGAACCGGTTTTATTGCTGAGGGAATATCAGGATATTCAATATTATGCTTGCTCTTTCTTGAAAAACCAGACATTTTTGTCATGCAAAAGTATCAATCGTTAAAATGATTTTTTGTTGGTTCTCGCCAAATCATTGGAACTGCAAAAGGCATATAAGAGCGTTTGCCATTTAACCAGTTACTTAGATTTACTGCACAAGTTTGGCAACATATGTGAGGAACCCAGTCCCGATCTTGATCGCCAACAAGACATCCAAAATACTTATGATAAGCTGCTTTGGTCATTTTGTTAATTGTTCTTTTCTACTATTTAGGGATAAACTGACCACATATGTGGTCTATTCGCTGAGTTAAAACAGCCACGTTTCTGTACTTTAGACATTTTTGTACTGTCGCGTACGTCGGTTCAGAGATGTGATACTTCGTTTACAAGCGTCAACTAACTTTATTCAATAAAAAGATAACACTTATACAAGGCTCTTACTATTGACTTGTTCGCGCACTTCGCTTCTCTATCTAATACTGACCACTACTCGTGCTAAACCATTAGCCGTTCTATTGTTATGGTATTTTCTAGAAACATCGGGTATCAGAAGTTCGAAAAGCGACGGCGTACTTCTCATATACAGGAGCCATCTATAAGTAGATTTGGCTACGGGGTAGAGTAAAATTTGGAATTATATGAATTTAAATGGGTATTTTCGTTGTTTTAAGCACTAGAGAGATGACTTCGTAGTTGACTTGCCATCTCTAGATCCCCACATGGTGTTGCCAGATTGTGCACAATTTCCCTAACTTATGGACAACGTAAATTTGGGAGCGTCACGCTCCGGTATTTTACAAATTACTTTTTAAAATAATGTGATTAAAATACTCATTCATTTTTGCTGAAAAATTCAGAACTCAAAAATCATACGTGCTAGAAAGTTTTTACCGTCATTTTCACATTTAGAGACCAACAATTAACCAAAGCCTGCCTTTTACATTACAATCGCAAATTAGCTGCAAAGTAGTGTAATTCTCATTGAATATCATTTATTAAAACGCTGATTGGGATTACAGAAAACCTAGGGACTTTATGAATTAATTTTTGTGGATATAACTTACTCGTTATTTGTGTAATACTGCGGTATTTTATACTATATGAACTGAATTCTGTAGGAAAAATTTATTCAATAAAAATAATTCCTGAATTTAAAAGGATTCTAAAAAAAACCAACTATAGTGTTTCCAAGGAAAATCTAAAGAATTAAATATATTTTGTTTATGTTATAACACATTAACTTACTAATTAATTACTTCTAATCACTACCAGTACTTTTCCATATCTATTATTGTCTAGCTATGGTCTGGTAGATTAGTTTAAAATAAACAAACATTGCTTTGTGTAAACGCACGCCACTGCTTTATCTTCTAATACCCTGTCTACTGATTGATCAAATTCAACAATACTATCTCAAAATTAATAAATTACTTAACTTTCCGTGTTTTGACCTGAGAGTAATATTCTCTTCTATTTACTAAGTAAGTAGTTCGCGAATAAAAATATCATATAAATTAACAATTAAAGTTTATCTATAAAGTTCAAAAATTAATTTTTATTATGTAAGATGCTGAGAGGCAGTGTTGCCAAACGTACCAATATTATCTTTCCAGAATTTTTACCTCTGCACCATATTCCATAATTTGCTGTTATGTTACCCCGAAAACACTGTTATTGAAAAAGAAATGGGATATAATTATTGTTTTATTATTTCTACTTGATTTTTTTAATGGGCGCCAGAATCATAGATAAAGCCAAGATAGTTCCCCACGGAATTTTAACAAAATGGATCTTCACTTATGCCGTCTTCGCGAATCTTTCGCAGTCACCATCAGCTGTGTTCATGCAGATCACGCACCAACTTGTTCGGAGTTTCACAGTTCCGTGTTTTTTTCTAACAATAGTAATTCCTCGTTTTCACATTATTCTCATTTTGAACTAATTATAAATTATAATTAAAGATTACTCACATTTTCTATAATTTCTCCCACCCAGGGCCATATTTTAATCCAACGGTCTGGCAACGCTGCTTAAAGGTTTATTTTTAAAAATGGCTAATTTCATATCAAATGCTCAGATTAAGAAAGAGAGATCAGATCCCTGTTATCAGCCACTTTTTTTGAAAAGGTCTTTTAATTCATTTGGCTGTTATTAGTGAAGTTTACCCTTGAAATTTCAGTTGACTATGTAAGTTTTTTATAAACAACATAAAAAATTATATATATATATATATATATATATATATATATATATATATATATATATATATATATATATATATATATATATATATATATATATATATATATATATATATACAGATAAGATCTGTCGAGAAAAATCCCTCTTATCATACAGGGTGGTCAAAAATTCTTAAAACGTAAAATTGACTAAGTACACTACTATTTTATTTTTTGAGAAGAATGGTAAATAAAAAATTTAATTATAATATGGGAAATCCCATAATTTCAAATACATTAAAAAAATGTTGAGCTGAATTTTATTTCAATGGAAAGCCCTAAAACCTTTTTATCTTTTATTATCTTTTTCAATTACAAGAACGCAGGCATATTTCTATATGTTCATTATATTCACAAGAAGTAATGGTTATGATGTACTTTAAGATCCTGTTGAGAAGTGTGTAACTAACGAATGTTTTGAGTTTTGAAAATATTGATATTCTCTATTTTTAGTATGTTAATAAATTTTTGGTGTACTGTGTTATGTATTAATGTAATGTAATATAAATAGTTTAAAATATAAATAAAATATTAACGCGTCTTGTTTATTTATCAATCTTCTCAATCATTAAAAATATTGATTTACTCGTAGCAAATTTTACTTTTCATTAATTTTTTACCACTCTGTATAATATAGGAAATTTTTTTCTCAACATCTCTCAGTTTTAAATGATTTTTTTTTGAAACGTTAAAATTTTAGTCCGTTTGTCCTCGAGAAGGGACATATTGTATATTGCACACCCTGCATTATATAAAAATCAGCAATAATTTTGATAGCTTTTTAGAGGATAAATTTTTATGGGACATTTCTTCTTTGAGGCAGTGTGCCGTGTTCAGCCAATCACCAAAATAAATATTACCATAAATCACTTTTCGTAGATAATTTGATTTTTCCAAAAACAAATTATAAGCACCAGAAGGGTTTTCTATTTAAACCATATTGTCCAAGACCACACATACAGTCCGAAACTGTGGGTTCAACAAATTTCCAAGATACAGGGTGTTAAAGAATAATAAATAACAAAAAATATTCGATGTAGTTAAAAAGACTTTTGAACTTTCATAACAAAATTGGATTGCATTTACATCTTCTTTGGTTGATGATTCTACAAGTTAAGGGTGTTTTTTATAGAGGTATAGAACTTTTAAATAAAATAAAATAAAGATGAATTTTTCAAATTGACATGAAATTTACTTTATTCGAAAGATAACCTTCTGGCATTATAATTTAAATATAACTTCTGGCATATAACCGCCACGAATGGCTCGGACGTAGTCTAATCTGGAAGTCCAATTTTCGATGACTTTTTCCAACATTTGTGGCCGTATATCGGCAATAACGCGGCGAATGTTGTCCTCCAAGTGATCAATCGTTTCGGGCTTATCGGCGTAGACTAGCTACTTCCCATATCCCCACAGAAAATAGTCTAGCGGCGTTAAGTCGCACGATCTTGGAGGCCAATTCACGGGTCCGAAACGTGAAACTATGGGGTTACCAAACGTTTCCTTCAATAAATGAATTATGGCACGAGCTGTGTGACATGTTGCGCCATCTTGTTGAAACCACAGCTCCTGCACATCATGGTTGTTCAATTGATGAACGAAAAAGTCAGCAATCATGGCTCTATAGTGCTCACCATTGACTGTAACGTTCTGACCAGCATCGTTTTTAAAGAAGTACGGACCAATGATTCCACCAGCCCATAAAGAACACCAAACACTCAGTTTTTCTGGATGTAACGGTGTCTCAACATACACTTGAGGATTATCATCACTCCAAATACGGCAGTTTTGTTTATTGACGTATCCATTCAAACAAAAGTGAGCTTCATCGCTAAACAAAATTCGCTTATGAAAATCGGGATCAACGGCCATGATTTTCAAAATAAATTTGCACAATTTGGAAGCGTTGTTCAGGCGTCAGTCTATTCATGTTGAAATGCCAAACCAAACTAATCATAAATCACTTGACAGCTGACAAAATGGCCGCCAGTTAAAAAAGTGTTGCCAACTTAAAGTTCTATACCTCTATAAAAAACACCCTTTACTTTTCATTTTATTGTTTTTTTAATTGTCTTATTGCCTTATTTATTTTTTATCTGTCTGTTCCAGATGTGTTTTCTTTTTATATATAAGAGAATTTTTAATGCTTCTTTTAAGGAGATGTAACTACTTTGGTAAATCCAGCATCTGCTGGTTTACTAGACTTTTGCGTAATTTTCAGACTGGGTTTAACTTAGAATGGTGATAAAATTTTGTTATTTGTATCAGTAAAAATTTGTCTTTCGACGTCTCGAAAACATCCAAAGATAGAGATAATTTTCCCTTATTGACTTCGTTATTTTCTGTATTCTGATAGTTCAGTATTCGAGATTAGTTTTCAGGATTATCGTATAATGAAATGTTCCCCACAGCAGTTTCCAATATGAAATGAAAATAACTCAGTGTCTCACAGGAAATATTACATTGCGGAAATTTTGAACTTATGTTGTAAAAGTATGCAAAATCGTAATACAATATATGTAACGATCTTCGATCATACCCTATAGATTTAAATCATAATAGATTTGTTTGAAGGCTGTTTATGGTCAGTAGGGGAGAGGCTTTTTCGATGTTTGACAAACAAAAAACATGTTTACTTTTCTTTCAGTTTAATTGTTTGTCGTGACTCTTCAGTGTTTTTAAGTGTTAGAAATTACTTTAAATGCGAAGTTTGCAATGAATATTAACAAAAACGGGATTTAAAAACTTATTTTTATCAGTAAATATTGTTAGATATTGTTTATATATTGAAAATCAAAATAATAATAATTTAGGCAATCATAAATTCATACTTTTATGTATTCTAGAATTGACATACCGATTATTATATGATACTCGTTTAAATAATGCAATTAGAAAAGGATAGCACAAAATCGGGATATGTACCAAGAAATGAAATATCTTCTGTTTATCAACACTTTTTCAAATATAAATAAAAATATTATTACGTTATTCAGCGTTCAAACAACGGGGCCCTAGTTCTGACGTTATGCTAATTCTACAGCGGTATGTTCGAAAGTAACGAACATGAAAAACGACAAATAATGATACTACTATAAGTAAGGGAAATACGTATTTTAAAAACAAAATATTTCAAAAATTCCGTGCACAAATTTTTATAAGCTTTCACATATATCTTCACTCGCAACTAACAAAAAGTTTGAAGCATTCGTTGTTTGAAGTTTCGATGCACCTTACCTATGACAGAAACATAAATATTTGAGCGTTTAGATAATATATTAAACGAGTATCTTATAATACGCTCCTTTACCGTATATGTAGAAAAAGGACAAGAAATCAGGATGGAACGTGGAATCTCTTAAAATAATAAAAAAATATATATTTTCAGGAATTAATTAGCACTTTAAATGCAAGATGCAGAATTTTATTTTAAAATTCTTGCTTTTATGATAAGGTAATTACCTAGTTTTAGTTCCTGTAGGTAAGGCAGTGATATTAAGAAAGCATAAAATGTGTAAGTTGTTGTACATTTTATAAAATATCTAGTCCCAAATTACATCGGCATGTGAGATATATTTGCAATAGTTATTTATATATCAAGGACGTAAAGTGTTCATTTTTGGCCCGCGAGTAAAGGTGTACGAGGGAAACAACTCATTTAAGAGGCCTATAAAGTCGAAATTACCAATCTCTAAGAATTTTTTATATTTTTTGCTACATGTTTTAAAACTAAAATCCAAAAACTTTTCCAAATTAGTAAATTAAAGAGAATCATAGTTTGTGATAAAAATGCGAATTTGGTTTTTTAGTTTTCTTGAGAAAAGTTTTCATATGATTAAAGAACTCTGTAATTTCTGTACTTCGTTAGAGCAAAGAAATTATAAAAGCAAATTTAGATTTTTCTCTAGTTTCTGCATTCGAGAAATTGTCTCTTCAAATGTTTTATTTCTTTCCGATTAACTTCGAGGCTTAGATCTTTACCGA
Organism: Diaprepes abbreviatus; assembly: GCA_034092305.1. Taxonomy (NCBI): domain Eukaryota; kingdom Metazoa; phylum Arthropoda; class Insecta; order Coleoptera; family Curculionidae; genus Diaprepes; species Diaprepes abbreviatus. The sequence goes on along the minus strand of JASJET010000110.1, from coordinate 15,281,568 downwards.
ACTATTTTCATTAATACTTTGACAGAGGTAGTAAACGTAGATTAAAAATTTTAAAGATACGCACTATTTGCAAGGCGTCTCCAGGCACGGGCCAGGCCAAGGCAATGGCATGCTAGTATATATATATATATATATATATATATATATATATATATATATATATATATATATATGTAATCGAAGGTTTTCGGGTATCCCGTGTATGTGCTGAGTCCCTCTCAGGACTCTAAGACAGCTGACGTTTCGATGAAATCTCATTCACCATTTTCAAAACTCACTGCACAGCGTCTACGAGCGAACTGACGCCTGCGACCCAGATGCTGTCGGTCCCGTGTGCACATCGGGAGCGTTCGTTTTCCGAATGGTTCTGGCCAATCAGGTTGCGAGACTTGCTGCGCGTCATCGGCCCTGTTGTCAGTGTTTGGGGTTGCATTGCCGAGTTGTAATCTGTTTCGTTACTAAGTGCTACTGGTTGATGTTTTGTAAGCAGATTTTTCCAAGTATTAGGCACTCGCTGGCTATCATCTCTGCTATTTAACTTGTTGGACCTTCTTGCAATTTCGCTGACTACCCTTATATATCAACAATATTACAAAAATATTGCTATTTAAATATTTACGGTTGGTTTGGCCTAGGTAAGGTGAGCTGCATTCTCCGCATGGAATTTCGTACACTCCTTGGTTTTCTAAAGGGATTCTTTGTTTAGGTGTTGGCAAGAGATCTTTTACTTTACGGTCTGTGGTGAAAATGGTTTCAATATTGTGTCTCCTGAGAATTTTTGCGATTTTGTCTGTAGTGCGTCTGACATAAGGAACAAAAGCTTTGGAGCTATTCTCTCGGTTTTCACGATTTTTCGGGGCCAAGCGTTTGTTTTTTAGAACCTTGTCTATATGTTCCTTTTATAACCATTTTTTGTTATGGCGTCTTGCAGTATATTCATCGCTTTGTGGTAATTTTCTTGATCTGTGATAATGTGAATAGGCGTTGAGGTATTTGTTGGTGAGTGGGCTTTCTGTAGACAGTATGCGAAACCGAGCCATCCTCTTTTCTTTTCAGTGGGATATCTAGAAACGATAGTTTTCTTTCCTGTTCTGTCTCCATGGTGAATATCCACCACACACACACATATATATATATATATATATATATATATATATATATATATATATATATATATATATATATATATATGATTTATTTGTGTTTAAACTATAAAGTTGAAGCGAAAAAACATCAAGCAGCTTGTGGTTAATGTCAAAATAATGAAGAATCACAATAGCTCATAGCTCCCTTTTGACGCATTTGCGGACCTATATCCATATTCGATTTTCGATTTTTTTGTGGCGCTACGTTGGTACTTATGTCCTTCACTTATCCCGACAAGTTCGGCCATTTTGAATGTTCAGTTAATTTTTGACAGCTGTTTTGCTTGGACTTGTTTTGGCTCGTCTTCGATTTTTGCCTATTCCAAAAAATGGATCAAAGAATAGGTATCAAATTTTGTGTGAAAAACAAAATTAAGTGCGCGGACGCATTCCGAATGTTGACTGTGGCATATGGTGAAGCTACCTTGGACCAAAGCAACGTTTATCAGTGGTACAAAATGTTCTCAGAGGGTCGAGAATATGTGAACGACGAAAAGCATGCCGGACGCCCGAGCACGTCAACAACAGACGAAAACATTGATGAAGTGAAGAAAATAGCATTGGCCAATCGGCGAATCACCGTTAAATAAGTTGATGAGGACCTAAACATATCGATTGGCTCGTGCCACTCGATTTTTACCAACGATTTGGGCATGAGGCGGGTCGCCGTGAAATTCGTACCATAATTGCTCAATTTCGACCAAAAACAGCATCGCATTAACATTACTAAGAGCATGTTGCACTCTGTCCACGAGGACCCAAATTTGCTCCAGAGGGTAATAACTGGTGACGAGTCATGGGTTTATGATTATGACGTGGAAAGCAAAGGTCACTCATCCCAATGGAAGCTGCCGCATAAGCTAAGACCGAAAAAAGCGCGCCAAGTTCGGTCGAATATGAAGGTTTTGCTTACAGTTTTCTTCGATTGCAGGAGCGTGGTGCATCATGAGTCCCTGCCAGAGAGTAGAACGGTCAATAAGGAATATTACCTGCAAGTTATGCGTAATTTGCGCGAAGCAATCCGCCAGAAACGCCCGGATTTGTTGAAGAACAAAAATTGGCTTTTGCACCATGATAACACCCCTGCTCACACATCGTTGCTTGTCCCCTAATTTTTGGCCAAAAACAACACACTAATGATGCCGCAGCCACCGTATTGCCCAGACCTAGCCCCCTGTGACTTTTTCTTGTTTCTGAAACTGAAGAGACCCATGAAAGGACGATGCCACGCTACGTTTGAGGAGATAAAGACGGCATCGAAGGAGGAGCTGAACAAGATCACAAAGAATGATTTTTTGAAGTGCTTCGAGGATTTGAAAAAACGTTGGCACAAATGCATAATATCTAATAGGGATTACTTTGAAGGGTACAAATAAATCAGAGATTATGCATTGATTTAATTAAAGCTAGTTTTCTCCTAAACTATTAGTGTAGTGTTTTTTGCAAAAATATATTTTTTATGTAAATAATTTTGCGGAATCATAATTTTTAGGTGGAATCACTCATACTTAACATAAAAAAATAGCATTTATTGATATTAATTCGAATACACATCGGTTTTTCAAGCGGTTCGAAAGATATTAGATAAAAACCCGTGATCAAGAGCCATCTTTAAACGGCCATAGCTCTCTTATGACACATTTGCGGATCTATGTTCATGTAACATTTTTTTCATATTTTCGTATGTAAAATGTCCTTTTAAATTACACAAACGGAATTTTCAGATATCCTGTATATACAGGGTGTCCGGAAATGATAACAGAATCTAAGATATGATTCTACATAATAAATATGAGGAAAAGCTTAAAAGGTCTGCAAATACTTCCATAGGGAAATACAGACCCTTAAAAATGGTGTCATGAAAATGTTTTTTATTTAGTTTATTAAAATCTACTTACATTACAGAAATAAACTTTTGGGAAAAATCCTGCAAACATTAAAATCCGCTTACCTCGAAAACGGTCGACTCTACGACCTTATACTTAGAGGACCTTTTTACGTAAAAATTTTCAAAGAACCATAATTTATATAAAAAATAGCGAAAATACACTCAGCGAAAAAAATATGAATATAAATATTTAACCATCCGTTTGTTCCCACTGGTTTGAATATGGATCACCAAATATATTTAAAAAGTGACTCCCAATAACAATAACTTATACTTAATAGTGCACTTCTATATTATAAATAGATCCTAAGAGATGAAATAAAAACCACTTTGATGACACCGTCTTCAAAGGCTTGTAAATCCGTATGGAAGCCTTTGCGGACCTATGTTCATATGAAATTTTTTTCATTTTTGATGTAGAATCGTACCTTAAAATATATATCTGCCCGGAAATCATCATTTATATATATATATATATATATATATATATATATATATATATCTGTTCGTTCGTTTCTTGTTGAAATGGACAGACTTTTCGCCAAAATCTCATTTGGTATCTTCTTTACTTACTGGTCGTAGCTATCTCTATCTAACCTGTTGGCTAATTAAAATAAGCCCCCAGACATCACGCGCAACCTAAATATGAATTGCTAACACTATGAGTCCAAGATGCGAGTGGTTCAGTTGGTAAAACTTTCGACTTTTCGAAATGAGCATGCTTTTCACCAACTAAACTTAAAGTTTTCTGGAACAAAACTAAATTGTAATACAATTTAAGGTAGCAAACCCACAGCCAGCTCACCAATTATAATATAAAATGTGTTATAACTGCCATTTGGCTTAACACCACTCAAAGCTACTGCTGATTTCATTGATGGTTGGGTATCTGTGTTCTTTGCCGGATTTCCTCATTGGGACTACAATATATCCCTCAAACTAATTCCGAATATAGAATATGTATTTTGAGGGACATTTTATACCTAAGAACGTGTTAGGCCTGCATCATATAATTTACTAAGGCTTTATACTTCTCTGTTATTTTTTTCCTAAAAAGTTTGAACAAGCCTGTATCATGGATTTGCATACTTTTTTCCTTGAGCTTTTTAGCTTCACACGTTTTATTTTTAACAATTTTCGAATTTGGAGCTGTAAAATTATCCCCTCCTTTAATTTTTCATCTAACATTTTTGAAAAGTAATGTCACAAGTGTTTCATTATTCCTACCTTTATGTGCAGGTACGGCACAATATCATCTTCTTTTCATACTCATGGTGAATAAGTTATATTAAAACTCAATTTAAATTCAAAGGTTTTGTCTTTACAAATGATCGTATTTGGTACCGTATAATAGTCCCTCCTTTAATTTTCCATCTATCATTTTTGAAACATTATGTCACAATTATTTGATTAGTTCTAATTTTATGGGCAGATGCGGCACAATGTCATCTTTTTATACTAATTGTGAATAGGTATATCCTGGTCTAAAATTCTTTCTTGAAGGATAGACTTTTTTATATTTACATTTTCCTTTACGGCTGTCTTAAAGACATAAAGGGCAACTCTCTTGTACTCGCAAATAAGTGTAATACTTATTAATTCTTCGTATATTTTCCCCAAATATTCAATTTTTTCAAGCAAAGTTACAAATTACGTTATGTCTCTTTCATAGAAACACCGAGACCTACAATATAAGATATTTGTTACCGTTGTGTATCAATACCGGTATAAATTTATAAATAACTTCTATGCTTGGGGGAAATATTTAAAACAAAACCCTTCAAAAAGCCCATTTATATTATCACAATAAAGAAGAGAGCCGTTTATTCTAAAAAACCCTATAAGATCATTATAGCACTTACGAAAAATACTAAACTTTATACCTTTATCAAGAGCTTCTGCTTGTGCTTTTGATAAATTTAGGTTTCTACTAGGTCATTTAATTCAGGTTGACAAGTAACGGAGACTGAATCGTAACAAAATCTTCATCTGTATACGGTACATCCTAAATAAGTGTAAACAAATATCCCAAAATCATACTAAACTAGCTAGAACGCGCATGCCATTAATAAGTACTTACAGTGTACTTTTCACAATATGACTAATTACTTGTGGGGGGAAACATTGTTGACTGGCATTAATAAAAAATAAATAAATCGAGTACCTCACGAATAATTTGGAAAAAGTCTAAGAACGTCAACTTACTACCCTAAATCCGTAACGAGAGTTATGATTTTATTTAGAAAAGCTAGAATCATAATTTGTATCCAAACAAATTTGTTTCGCATCTATTATTGAAACCAAACTTGGAATACAGTTATAGATATCAATCCCATAAGAAGAAAACTCATTTTATACATCCAAATTTTTAGCAAGATATGTTTAAAAAGTGTAAATGAGTCGGAAATGTCTCGGTAAGAGTCACAATAATCTATTCTTTATATTAAAAAATTCTACAACTTAAGGTGTACCCTGTACATTTTCTAAACGTGATAAGAGTTTTTGTTGACCTAAGCATTTTTATAATTTATAGAGGGTCATAAGATTTGATATAATAACGTGTAAACAGGATAAACTATTTAATTATAATTCTGTATTCGCAAGACGTTGTTTAAACAGATATTCTGTGAGATTTTCAACATATTTTGATCGTTCCAGACAGTGATAATTTTCTTTAGCAAATACGGTTTGGACTGCGTGAGGTAAGCTTTTAGTTTTTGTTTGTTGTTTTTATTGCACGATTTATATTAAGTAACACCCAATATACCTGAATTTTTTTCAGATTTTATTTTTATTAATTTTAACTGTTTCCAAGATACTCCTGGTTACTGTCCTCATCGAGACATCATATTTAAAACCACTGCTTAATTTCATTATAATTATTACTTTAAAAAAATCACTTGATTGGAATGAGGAGAAACGAAATATGTTGAATATTTTGGTTCGAAAATGTAAAATATTCCCTATTAACTGGTAAAACAAGCCCCATATTGAGTAGGAGCCAAGATTTCGAAACTGACAGCTAATTTTCTGGAAAATTACACAATTCAAAAAACGGCTTTAGAAATATTTGAGTGAAAACATAATTGTAAGCTAGACCCAATTTCATATTTAACCTTAAAACATTTTAAGTACTAATAAAATAGATGGTCAGTCTATTTTACCCAGTTTTCGCTATTCCTTTTCCAATACCAAAATCTTTTTATTAACTTAAAAATCTCTGGACTTGCCATTTTCAAAAATGCATTGTTGAGTTCTGTTATTCTAGAAAATTGGCATAAACGCTTGAAATTTGGAGAGTGTGAGCCGTCAATCAAATGTAAATATATATCTTCAAAACATACAAACAAAATAAACCTCTTCCAGTTTATTAAGCAACAAAAAGAATTAAAATTCATACGGGTTGTTTTGTTCAATTCTAATATTAAATATGAATTTGAACACAACTTCTAAAATATCTAATACTACTTTTGAACTAAGTGTTAAAACAGATATATTAAGCGTTAACTGGGCAATTTTGCCAAATTGACGCAATATTTGCAAAGATATTGCACAATCATGCGTTATCTAAACTATATGTTATGAGATTTCAAAATAAGAATCAAGCTCCCTTTGTAAGATGTCCTTGGACTCGCGAAAAAATAACTCTAATAAAAGGTAATGATTCAATTTTTTTTTAAATTTAATATAAATAAAAGAATATCTTAGTAAGAAGTATAGATTTAATTAGCACTAGTATATATTAACTCAAAAACACACCATAAATATTTTTTATTTTTTGAAGAAAAATCCTAATATCTTCTGTGGAGATCTGATGTGAATTTCGAAATAACTTATCGAAAAAAATTTTTTTTCCGCGTTGTAGCCACGATTGTGTAATTCCTTCATTAACTCTTCATAACTTGACATACCTAGATTACATATTCCAAAATTAATTATCCTTACTTTGAAATTCCTTGAAAATTCCATTTTACGGATTCCGACTGACTGCACCTATGGTTTATATCTCTCCACAATAAGTCTAATGATACATCATTATCCTCTACTCTAAAAACTTCGTATTTTTATCAGAAAGTTAGGGGTGTTAACACAAGCAGTAGTACATTTTACAAGTCTGTTGGTAGTCTGAGTATCACATGATATATTTTTGTGTATGTGAGAGTGGGAGAGGGGGAGGGTCATACGTGCATTGCTTGCGTGTATAGGTGTGTTTTCCTTTTCATGGCTATGACTTAAACCGATTGGTTAGTATTTCTCTATTTATTAAAATTCACGTAGCTTTTAATGGATATATTTTGTTTCATCATTGATATACTGATCGATATTTCAAGCAATATTTTGCTATTTACGGATAGTATAAAGTTGTTTGGGGTAATCTATGGTACAATTATCTGTCTTGAATTACAAAAGGATTTAAATATTATGCTGATGCGACATTAGTTTCTTACTCATCAATGTTGTCAAATGCTTAATTGTGATACTTTCTAATAGGATAAATTGTCTCCAGTTTGATTATTCTCGAATTGATACTAATTTAAGATAGGTACTTTCTTTAGAGACCCTAAAATTACTTTTGATATAAAGCTCTCTTTTGCAGTTCATATTAATCAAATTTGCAATAATGTTATGAACATGTTAGATTTTATAATAGATACGCGGCTCCTATAATTTTATGAACTAAAAATAATAAAAACGCTAGACATACTGCAGCTATATTCAATTAAACTTGGAATATGCTGTATTTAAGTGTCATTTAATTTATAACAAATACATTGCTCATCTGGAGAATGTTCAAAAAAAAATTATCAAAAATTTAGCATTTAAAAGAGATGATATTTTTCCACTTAGATTTATTACAAGATCTACTTCGGCCACTTCATATCCCTTTCTTAATTAATGACAGACACTACCTTTTAATCCTGTTTTCAAATTGTATAAGTCCTTCATCAACTGTTCAGGACCTTTGACCTCAAACACGTGAAGTAAACAGAGATATGACAATGAAACCAGTATTCTTGAATAAGCAATGTTGCCAGATATTAAAAGTGTCAATAACCATATTTTTATAGTTTTATGCACGGCATGTCTGCATGGAAAAACATTATGTGGGATAATTCTGATTAACTTGTTTTTTAAATTTAAATTTTGCCAAAAAATTATTAGGTTAAAGAGGATTCGAAAGACTTCCGTTTCAGAAGAATACAAAAATACTAAATGAATTTGTAAAAAAGTACTCTGATTTATATAATACGCTAAAATGTAATATTTTCAATTGTTCGAAGACTACTAAGCGACACACATTTCTACTACTAGCAAATTTTTGATAATTTGGTATGTCAAAAATACTTCGTCTAAATTCATTATAATTATAAATAAAAAAATTGTTTAGTTACAATCATTATTAACTATATACCAAATACGCGGCGAATGCCAAAAAATACTCGTTGTCAAGTTTGACATTTCATTTTCGCACACTTCACCCAGTTCGCTTACTTGCCACCAAGGGAAGAGGGATCTGATTGATGATCTGATTGAGAATTCAAAATTCGCCATTTTTCGTAACATGTACCCATTCACTTCACATTTCCCAGTTCAAGGATAGAGCCACAAAATTACCGTACCAAGTAAATTTCCATATGTGTTTAAGATCTGTCAGATCCTCTTTTTTATTTACCCGTTTCCGTAACTAATTTGCTAGTCAAAATGTATTTATTTCAAACTATTGTTACAGTTTTCTCTCGTTATTCGCTCACTGGGTCCGCAGAATAAAACACAACACCTTTCACTAATACTTCTAATACCAATATATATTAACTACTTCTTAACACAACTAAAACACAATTTTATTGCTACTTTTTAATATCCTCACTATTACAATACAACTATACAACTCTGTTAAATCTCTTATCCTATCCCTATTTATATACTTATAGAATTTGCTATATAAATCTAGAACATAAAAATTGAGATCTATCTAGAAATATGTATATCTTATCGACATAGTCCATTATAATAAGGATGACTCATTACATCGGAATATTTACATATGAGGGTGTATTATTAAGTTTCTACTAGTCGTTCGTAATACTATGAACCTTTATTGATACTCGTATTAACAATTTATCCCATATTCAAATTGTTAGGATTTGAGAAAAGAAATTTATGTGGCATATTCTTTTCTGCCTAAATATTTTTATGATTTTTAAGCATATTAAATCTCTTTTGTATATAATTAGTCCTATTGTTTGTATTCTTATAGATTATTAAATGTTTTTTACAGAAAAAATTTTCAAGATGGCACCACCAGGAATCGGTAGCTCTACAGAGCGGCAACCAGAACATCAAATAACTCCCAATTCGAAAAATATCGTTGTTTTAGATGGAGGCTTTGCCACCCAACTGAGCTGCCATGTTAATAAACCTATTGACGGAGATGTTTTATGGAGTGCAAGGTTTTTAGCTACGGATCCGGAAGCGGTTATTGATACTCATTTGGACTTTCTGAGGGGTAATAATCTATTTTCTATTTTGATTAATAATAAAATATATTTTATAATTTTTTGATGGTATTTTCTACGTAAAATCAGGTAGAAGTTGTCCTTTTTGCACTGTTAGAGGAAGATTTAATTCGTAAGCAAGTCCAAAATTTAGATTTAGAAATTATTTCGAAATTGAATAGTAATTTCTTGTTGTTTTGAGGAGAGGGAACAAACTATATTAAAAAGATTAATTTTGAAGAAATTGCTACAAAATTCAACTTTATCAAAAAAAAGAAGAACAAGGCTTCTTAGTATTAATTTCCAACGTTGACAATTCCCTTTTCCTTTAAAATATTTTTCTAATAACTTGAAGATGAAGATGTTTACTAGGTTTTAAACGTACTTAAAACTTCTGTCTTGGAATATTAAGTAAATTAAGTGTGGTATAGATCTTGTTAGTGTTTCGTACCAAAATTGAAAAACTAAAGACTTATGAAAACACTTCATTGTCAATCTATTTGTCATAGCCGATTTTCTCCAAAACTATTGACATAGAAAGTTGAAATTTGGCACAAATATAGGAATTGATGGTCCAGTCACCGCCATAAAGTTTTGAAAGTTAATTTTAATTTTGAAAATTACTTCTAAGAAGTGAAATCGGAAGGGAACAAATATTTTTTCAATGTCGTCAGGCGGGATGTCAAATGAAATCTTTTTATATTTATACCAATTTTACCTCATATTAATTTAAAGAAATAATCTTTAAAATTCTGGAATATCCTCCATAAGGTATAGATTGAATGAAAATAATAACTCGGCTCTATGACAGGGCGCGTGCTGTGGAGCTGAGCATGGACTGTCCAGAATACGGATTGCGCGAGTCGGACTTGCACTTAGTCGGTTTATTTCTTTAAGAAAATTAACACACGAAAACTCGTTTTAGCTGGAGCAGACTTAATCATCACTAACACATATCAAGCCAGTGTAGATCTTTTCAAGAAACATCTAAATTTGTCCGAAGAAGAAGCTTACAACCTTATCAAACAAGCTGCGCAGATGGGCCACACAGCTGTAGAGAGATATATGCAAGAATTTCCCAATGCCAGTAAGTATTAAATCAACATACCAAACAGGCAAAAAGTATGGAATATACGAAATATTTCTAACAGATGGCGTTTATTCGAAAAACACTCGGACACAAGAATTTAAGTTTCCAACACGTCTAGTGATTGTTCTTTTTAAACGCACAACAGAATAGCGAAAACAGAATTTTTATACGCATCGAATGCATGTACTTTCGTAAACCTTTTCCAACTAACACAATTTTTAAGTTATGGGTAACCATTTTTTCCTGTCTACGAGGTGTGACTATAAAATAACGAGACTATTGCTGTAAAACATTTTATTTTAAATTTAAATATATTTAGTTATTATCACCTTCAATATATACATACCCCTCCCCTACAACGCTCCATTTTTTAGAAGTTTTCTGTGAGCTCCTTCATAACACATGCCCCTTTTTCTTTGACAGCTTCAGTGGACTCTAATCTTCCTTTTAATTCAGATTTGACCTTGCAGAACATATAAAAGTCACATGGTGCGAGGTCAGGCGAATAAGGCAGATGGTCTAACACTGGAATATCGTACTTGGCTACAAATTTCTTGACAGACAATACAGCACGAATCGACGCGTTGCCTTGATGGAGAACCCATGACTTGTTCTTCCACAATTTGATTAATTTTTTCTTATTTTTCACGGTATTAAGCAAAAATCTCAAGGTAATAATACTGATTAATTGTTTGACCTTCAAGAATCCAATGAAGATAAACAATCCCATGAATATCAAAAAAAAAAAAGAATCATCGCTTTGAATCTTGATTTGCTCATTCAAGCTTTTTTAGTCGGCATGCACTCGATAAACCTTCATTGTCGTATACTCCTTTTAATAAAACATAAGTTTCAGTAGCGGGTTTTCCAAATTTCATGTGAATTTTCACAACGATTCGTTTCTCTATTATTACACTTATCATTTTTTCGGCAAAACTAAAAACAGTTCTTATTCAATCGAAAGCCACAGCCACACAGCTGTCAGTTATTCGCCTTCGGCACATGCGTACTTCTTCTATAGAGGCATCAGTCTCGTTATTTTATAGCCACACCTCGTATCCAGTATTCGCTGTGTAAAACGATGCTTCCCCGAAGTGAAATAATATAAAAATAATTCATAAAAAGTATCTGCAGATGTATATATATATATATATATATATATATATATATATATATATATATATATATATATATGTTTATGCGACTTTTCACAGATTCCTCTGTGTGAGTTGCAATAGCAGTGGATACATCCACATTACGCTGTTGCAGCGCTGAAATCACATTCAGCAAACGTACAACTATATGCAACTCCGCGTATAAGTGAAGTAAAATGCGAACAGTACAATACTGTTCACTTATACGCGGAGTTGCATATAGTTGTACGTTTGCTGAATGTGATTTCAGCGCTGCAACGGCGTAATGTGGATGTATCCACTGCTATTGCAACTCACACAGAGGAATCTGTGAAAAGTCGCGTAAACATATATACGCCATCCGGCGGGAGGTCATCGAAACCGCATTCAGTATTTGCATGCTTCCTTTCGATCTGTCCTTTGCACAGCCAGGTGCATGTCGGTACCCTGATGAGTCTAGTAGAGACGAAACATGTGCCTCTGCCGTATCACTGTAGCGGGGAGGGTAAGTTTTAATTTTCTTCTCGATATGGTAGTACAGGTAGGCCATCATCTCGATGGTGGTGGAAATGGATGGATTGTGTTCTGTACCAATCTATTCAAACTGTGCAACCTCTAACACGGAAAGGATATGATGGAACGAAGTTTGCATTTACTGTTCGCATTTTACTTCATATATATATATATATATATATATATATATATATATATATATATATATATATATATATATATATATATATATCATTTGAAATCAGTGGTTTAAAAGTTTTTTATTATTATTATTAACCTCGATAAAAAAGCGATATCCTTATAGTATGTGAATGAACGTCTAATGCTGACAACATATGAAGAAAGAAAAACCGCCGTATGAGATTTACCTCTGGGCTGGTGACGAAATTAGTTTGATTAGCGCACGATAATATACTTTTTTCGTGTTTTATTTTATAAACTATTAACACACAAACTACAAAAGATAGTTTCCTATAAAATAGAGAATTTTACGCCAGACAGATTTGAAAGTAACCATAATTAAAATATAGTTAGCCGTTAACAAGTCATTCAGTAAAAACTGCAAAGTAAAAACTGATAATAATAGTAGCCTTTACACAGGACGTATCAACCGCCCAAACTTGGACACTTTCGCTCAATCGAGTGCGCAAGTATTTCTGTCTAAATTGTATTATATATTCAAAATATTGAGAGAACTCGTCAATTTGACAGACAAATAACATAAAAATTACATCGATCATATGATATGGGGAGTTCCCCCTAGGTTAGTAAATTATTGTTGTAGGCAGTATTAGCCCAAAATCGCTGAGATTATTATTTTACTGAAATGCTTTGAATTCGTTAATAATTTTGTATTTACATAAATTCAAAAAAGTTGTTTTATCCTATATTTTAATGTTTTACACTATTTAATGTCTTTAAGTGAAATAATTTTATATAAAAAGGCGAAGGAAATTTAAAGTCCGAACCCGAAGTTTATACTAACGTGATACCAACTGATAAAAGTTATTTCAATCAGAACTATTCGGGCCTATAATTAATGTCATATGTCATTTCTAAGCTTATTCAGTGCCTTGACTATAACTAGCAGGTCGGATTTTATAAGAGAATATTCGGTGTTCCAACAAACAAGTCATTACAGATTTAAATTAATATCTATAGAGAATACCCTTGCCTATGGCAAATAAGAAACAAGGATTGTAATAATAAAAACTTAACAAATAGCGCATATAAAGAACTGGTCGAATATTGTAAAAAAATGTGTTTTCTGAAACAAATAGAGATTTTGTAGTAAAGAAAATTTAGAGTTTAAGGGAATTCTTTAGAGCAGAACTTAAAAAAATTCACAACAGAGAAAAGTCTAAAATGTCGCAGGATCACGTACATACCTGTACATCAGGGCTATGGTATTTTGACCTTTTGGACGAAGATATTCTAGCTAACAATATTTACGATATTGAGGACGGAATTGAAGAACACGATGCAGAAGAATTAGCATCATTATTAATCCTATTGTTACTATTGCGACTACGCTTATTTGGTATAAAAACTGACAATTTTACACACAATTTTAGAAATGTTTAAAGTGTAACTTTTTTAAGTTTTACAAACTCTACGCTTCTCATCAGTTACGTGTAATCTTTAGAAAGTTTTCATTTACACGTAAATATTCGCTCACGGGATTTATTTTATATAATTTTAACCGAAAGCAAATGTGTACTCTTAAATTTGAATCTTTTTTAGTACCACAGATTTGCACGTACAATTTGCGCGCCTTTCCACTCGAGCGAAATCGCGTGTTCCTATGTCACCCGATTAACACTTTCTATAGAGGTCACTAATAACACGTAAAATACTAATATTATAAAAAAAATTTCAAAGAAAAATATCACAATATTTTCTCTAGAAAACAGGTTCCTTTTATTTTTGTCGTACCCCACCGCTGTGCCAACTAATCTTTAATTTTAAGGCTTTTTCTCATTTATGGGTGCCCACCCCGGGTTTTACCAGTGACCATAGATGAAGCAGTATACCTCGTATATGCTCTGACCCATCAGCTGATTTCGGGGGTTTTTTACTTTTTAATTTCTAGTAATTTATTGTTTTGTATGACCTGATCTCGCAATTAACCTCGCTCATATCAATATCAGAAGTACAAAACAAAAAATACTAGAAATTAAAACCCTAGTAAAAAAACCGTGAAATCAGCGGATGTGTCACAGCATAGATGAGGTATACTTCCTCTTCTATGGTCACTGGTAAAACTTGGGACCCAGAGTGGGCACCCATAAATGAGAAAAGGCCTTTAAGAATGGCCCACTAATTAATTCAAAAACATCGCACTTAGGGTTTAATGCAAAAAAATTATCCATGTGACTGGCCTGTGGTATAGAAGTAATAAAAAAACTGTTGCAGTGCACCATTTTTTGTTATTTAATTTAAAAGAATTAGAAACCGTGAAAAGTCCGCAATGTCTCAGGATCATGTGTATACCTGTACAGTAGGGCTATGGTATTTTGACCTCTTGAATGGAGATACTCTAGCTGACACTATTTCCAATATTAATGAAGCAACTAAGCAACACGATGTACTGGTTAAACTTTTACAGAATTTGTCAAATTTGTTGAAACTGTGTCTTGTTCGTACACAAAAAATATAATACAGCTGCATAATTAATAACGACCGAATTCGTCATATATTTCTATATATAAACAAATTTTTAACCAACATTCGACAGTTCGACTCCAAAATCCAGCAATAACTTATATGCACATAAATAAAATAGTTCTTGAAATATTCAAGCTTGATTTAAATTTTTTTCAATAAATTTGACTAGATGAAGCCAAATAACAAATACTTTAAAAGTATTGGCTTTTTACACATTGTTTGAAATAGAACAGTTAATCTTAGAAAAAAATAAAACTAAAAAATAGAAATAATACTTCATACAAACTTGAATTAAAAGCCATTATATGGAGAATAAATTTTACAAAGATAAAAATAAATTTTATAATTTAAGTTAACAAAAGTATCGGCACTCTTAATATTTCTTAAACTGCATATTTTTTTGTTACCCATTTAGATAAAATACAGGTAGTAATCAACAAAAAATATTTACTCCTAACAGTTAATAATAGTAACGATGTGAATTGTAAAATCTTTAAAATTCAAAATGGGTCATTAAATTTAAGACGTAACACTGTCCGAAACAAAAATAATTAGTAATTTGCATTTCGTACACGAAAATAGCAAATGTGGTTAGAAAAAGTCATTTTACTGGATGAAAGTGGTGATTTGAAGAATCTACCACGGACAGGTCGACAACGAAAACTTTTAGCAAGGGATCAAAAGAAGATTGTTAAGCAAATTTAATTAAATCCTTGAAACTCTGCACCAGTAATTAGTTGTACGTTAAGATAACAGGATCCATACCAGTTTTATTTGCTCCCCTTTTTTAACTGTTTTTTGGGTTCCGATCAGCCTCTCGCACTTTCAAGTGTGACGCTGATGCGGCCCCTTTTATTACACGGTGCCTTCCTAGGGAGCCACGCTCCATAGTTGGATAATCGCTCTACGAATGAGACCATAAATCATAGCGGAGGCCGCTACCTAGTTTGGAGTTCTATGGCAACAGTTAGTGTTGGTAATCTAGTTTTTACCCATGGAATTATGGATAAAACCGTTTTTAAATATTGTGCAGAACAATTTAATACAACTTACGTTCTTAGACAGTGTTACAATGTTTCTCGCCAATTAAATGCACCTCCATAACCATAAAATCATAACCCCTCTGACAGTTTATGGAACGAATTAAAGAAACGTATCTGAAAATATCATGTTTCGAGTAAAAGTATCCAATTTATCCAAAAATTGATTTATTTAATGGAGAAATGTCTTACTGGAGCCATAAAAAGGAGGGGACCCTCTACAAAGAATTACTTTTTAGAGTATTTCTTTCAAGTAGCTGTGCTAATACTTTTGACCATCTAAGTTTAGAAAGGAGAACTTTTATTCTTGTAAAAATTTATTTTACAAGAATAAAAGTTCTATATAAGGTTATAAGGTTTTATTTTTTCTTTTTTGATAGAAGACATTGGCGTTTTCATTATGGGTTTTTTTTCTGAGATAGAGTACTGTGAATAAGTATCAGTAAGGTCTATGTCCTGCAGTGGGCGAAAATAGGCTGAAATGATGATTCAAAAAAAATTATGCTTGTTCGCAGCGCCGCCTTGTGCTTAGATTTGCAGATTTGCGCAACCCCCAAAACAATTTTAAATTAAAATAAAGCATACTAAAAGATATAACTGCATACATTTTTTTAATTTCTACTGGTAATTTAATGATTAAATTTAAATTAATTTTTGACCTCGATTATACGCGAACAGCAGTTAATTATTGAAATAATTTAACGTACTTCGCCTAAATATCAAGAACAATTTGTCTGTATTACACCTGGAAACGTATCGCTTTGCTGGTGTGCAATTTTAATACAATCCAACCTAATCCATTGGAGCGTACATGGAGTTGCCTATCTAAGACGTGGAGATTAATTTCATCTCATAAGCTTCATATAGGTTGCAGGTCAACTTGCAAACCTGTGTTTAGTTTGCCCCACAAAATATCCCTCTACTAGAAAAATTTCTCTTATGCAACTCACTGGACGAGTATTTGAACTTTTGCTACCAGTCGCGTATGGCGCGGCCAGTATCAAGTAAAAGATTCTTCTTCAAGCATCATTCCTTTAGTTCAGGTTAGAATACAACCGTGGTGTCTACTGTGCCGGTATTTCTATGCGTGACGTCTACTGTACCGGTGTTTTAATTTTTGTGAAAATAACTACGTTTTTACTTTGAACAAGATATTTTGTTACGTTTTAAAGAGATTAAAAATGTTTGGCGAGAAAAAAAACATCCAAAATTAAGTGTTTTGTCTCAAACTATGCAGGCAAATACAGTAGTCGATTTCCGAATTCAAAGGAGTTACGAAGGAATTTATAAAAACCATCATGTATTTGTAAGACATTTTTAAGGATCTCTTATAAGAGATTCTAGAAAAGCAGTTAAATATGTTGCAGTTCCTGCTCTCTATCTTCCTGTATAGGTAAGTAAAACCAAGTGAGTGGTTTTTAATTTTCTAGAAAACATGAACGGCTCATCGAATGGGGTGCAAGCAAGTATTAAAAAAATCTATGAACTTGATGCTTACATGCATTGTTATGCACATTAATTAAATTTGGTAATGTTAAAAGCTGCATCTACCAATCAAAATGTCCGCACATTTTTTTCAAATTTACAAGATTTGTTATTATTTTCAAATAGTCCTTAAAGAACCGCAATACTAGGTCAAATTGTTAACAAACGCTTACCTCGTTCGACCCCAACAGGATGCAATTTTAATTCTGGAGTTATTTGTACCGTATTCGAATACAAAGACAGTATTCCAGAGACAATGGAAAAAATCTTAAATGACAGTAGAAACGTTAGTACCACGAACCAATCATCAAAGTATGTTAAAATTCACAAAAGCAAAAGTTTCCTTACATGGTTAAAGTTATTTTACAAAATAATGCCTCAAGCTGATTTGTTATTTCGTAAGTTTCAAACAAGACAAATTGACGTCATCGCAAATAAAAATATATTCATTTGAATCAAAATTAACAGAAATTAGAAATAATATTACCTCAAACGACGTTGAGCCGTCTCCATCTATTTCAAAACGACATAAGCTCGATTCTTCGGAGTTTTCTCGGGATGCGAAAGAAGTTTTTGATATAATTATTTCTCAAGCAAAAGAACGATTTAGCTTTACAAGTTATTTGGTAGCAGCCAGTCTTTTTTTTTCGGAACAGTATGTCGAATGTTTTCCCGAACAAATAATTAAGGATACGATTAAAATTTACCCCTGTTTTATCGAACAAAAACTCCGTACAGAACTGACCTTTAAATATGAAATTGAAGAATTTAAATCAATTTTAGGACTTCTTGTCCTTTATGACTATCTTTCGCAAAATATCGAGCTAAGTAAGACATTTAGTGAAGTTCTAAAACTTTTAAAAATTTTAATGACTATTCCGATGCCATCAGCTGAAGCAGAACGGTGCTTTTCTACTCTCAAATGGATAAAAACGTTTTTACGGAATATTATGAGCCAAAAAAGACTTTCTGCTTTGGCCCTGCTTTCTAAAGAAAAAGATCTTGTCGAAAGCAGACCTTATTTCAATTAGCAGGTTATTAATAAGTTTGCTAATACCAAAAGTCGGCATATGGATTTACTTTATAAATAATTCACACAGTAAGTTATACGTGCATTTTGTTTTGACTGCTATATTTTTAAAATTTACCACCTCCTTTATGTTTAGTTGTTACACTGCTTTGTTTCATACTAACTCAATTTTTAAAAACTTTTATTTTTTCATCCACTGGTGTCTATGACAGGTTTTATACATATCTGTGGTTTTAATGTACCATTGAAATTGCAACCCCTACTTTTTTAATGCACCAGCCGCCACTGATTGTTCGCTCTTTTTTGTGACAGTTTCAATTAATTTGAACATTTTGAATTGTTAAAAATACATCATTTATTTTAAAAAATAATTAATAAATATCTTAAGATATTACAGCTTAAAAATACAAATGGCTATTTACAGTTCCTAAAAATACCAAAATATAATTTTTAAAAAAGTTGAATATTTAATTAAATGTTCAAATTGACCTCTTTTCACAATTCCACAGTATCCTTCGTAAGTGATTGACTGACTTATTGTTGCACCTGTACTCTTAACTTGGACTAGTTTTAAAGTTTGACCATGCTAATGAATCAGTTAATTTTTATCATATAGTTTTCCTGCAAAAAAAAACTTTACAATACTTCTAATTTGCAGCATCTGTGTGATAGAAACTATATTTTTAAGTAAGTTGCTGTTATTTAAAAAAATACTTCGTCTTGAAAATGATTTGGACTATAATTTAGCTACAAGGAAGCTAAGCTAAATAATCAAGTTAAAAATTTTAGGAAAGCCCTTAGTAGTCGGTTCTGTTGGTCCTTACGGAGCCTCCCTCCATGACGGTTCTGAATATACTGGTTCTTATGCGGCTACAACTTCAACGGAAATAATGAGAGACTGGCATATTCCAAGAATAAATGCACTGGTAGAAAGTGGTGTAGATCTGCTAGCTATTGAGACCATTCCTTGTAGAGCGGAAGCCGAAATGTTGGTAAACTTGTTAAAAGAAAAATATCCACAGACTAAAGCATGGCTCTCATTTAGTGTTTCAGTAAGTATTATTTAACATCCTTAAGGAAAAAAACCTACGACTTAACTCGATTTTGTTAAAACGTATAGAAAGTATAGAAGCAAAATTTTGATAACCTTGTTTCCTTGTTTAGAAATATATTTCGAAACTTTCAAAAAGTAATTTCCCTACAAAACAGGCCAATAACATTTTCATGTACATATTTCAGATATGGTCAAACATAATGAATAATACTAGCTTCTGGAAAACTTCTTCAATCTAAAACTATGAAACAATTTGACATTTAAATTTTTTATCAGTAAAATATGCATTGAATGTATTTCTATTTTTACCAACTATAGGGAAAAAAGTTGCAATCCGGGACCATCAATTACTTGGGTGATCTAATGTACCCAACCAAAGTAATCCCGAGGTAATCAAGGGAATTTTATGACATTCCAGTGTAAAGTCATAGATCCATTCGTCTATGTGGAAGCAAAGGAAAATGACTTTACAGCATATACATAATAATATGCAGTACAGCCTCCAAGAGTCAATAATTAACTGATGGTAACATTTTTTTTAAAACTGACCCAATGTATGACAGATTTTTGGAGATTATAATTAGTCAATTTCAGTTAAATTTACTAACAAGATTTAAGACTTAGATTCGATCTAGTTGCTATGGAAGTTAGATCTTTTAGTAGGCCAGTTTTGTTTTGCTTATGTTGCTATTGTTATAATTTATATTACATATGTCAACAAATAAACACGTGTAAAGGAATATTAAGGAATAAAATCTAGAGATAAAACCTTGAAATCGGTAATAGGAATATTTGTCTCCCAACAATAAACAAAATTTTCCATTTTTGAAAATTTAATAATAAAAAAATATTTCTTTATCTTTGTATTTTGAAAGTTTAAAACTGGCTTAATTGATTGTTGTACTTATCAATTTAAATCTTCTACTTTCAACTTAGACCGGTTTTAAAGTTATACCATGTTAGTGAATTAGGGGGTTTATTTTTAGCAAGATGGTAAATCTACAGCCTATGGAGAATCTTTCCAAGAAGTAGCTACAGCCTGCTACGATCTAAATCCAGAACAATTAGTTGCCATAGGCGTAAACTGTACCGCTCCAAGACTAATTGAATCTCTAATTTCTGGAATAAATAATGGCAGGTCAAAACCCATTCCTTTAGTTGTGTATCCTAATAGTGGAGAAAGCTATAATGTTGAAATGGGGTAAGTGTTATAGCAGCTTGGGATTCTTTTTGAACATCGACATACTTAATATAAATAAAACTAAAAACCTTTTATAATCTGTTTTGCTAATGGTTTCATGAAGTTTCACGAGTATCCACATCTTATTAAAATTTGTTTTTTTTCGCATACTAAAGAAAGCATTTTAACTGTGGAGTGTTTTTCATTCCGGTGCGTCCTTGTTTAATTGTGATGAAAAGATATTTTTTTCTTCTTAAGGTGCCTATCTTCTCATGATGTTGGCGACCACGTTAGCCCATCTTATCCTATTCACTGCAGTTCGGAATAGGTCAGTTGATGTTAGGCCAGTCCATTTTCTAAGATTGGCCAGCCAGGATATACGTCTACGTCCAGGGCCTCTCTTGCCCTCGATCTTGCCCTGTAGAATTAATCTTAGTAATCGATACTTATCATTACGCATAATGTGGCCGAAGTAAGCCAGTTTCCTGTTCTTTATAGTGGTGATAATTTCCCTGTCTTTTCCGAGCCTCTCGAGAATCGTGATGTTAGTTGTGTGGTGTGTGTATGACACTCGTAAGATGCGGCGATAGCACCACATTTCAAATGCCTCCAAGCGTTTGATGGCAGCTTCTGTAAGACTCCAGCTTTCTACCCCGTAGAGGAGAACGGTAAAGACGTAGCATCTGAGAATTCTTATGCGTATATTGATATTTAGAGAGAGGTTGCAAAGGACGCTTCTGTGGCGACCAAAAGCGCTTCTGGCTTTTTCAATACGGGTCCTTATTTCGTAGCTATGATCCCATGTATCACCGATATTGCATCCCAGGTAGGATATTATCTCTACTCTTTCTAGTGTTGTATCGTTTACAGTAAATTGGGCGTTAGTGTCGATGTTCTTACTAATGATCATATTTTTTATGAAACATATAATACTTAAAACTAGTATCGACAGAACTTATTTTCGCGCCAGTTTAGTTTCTAAAAATACAGTTTAAAATATACATATTTAATAAGAAATGGAAGCCACAGATAGTTTTATTTATGTTAAAGATCCAACATAACACATAATAGTGTAACTTTTATGTTTGCATGATTTTTCAGTAGTTTTGTATCGACTTGCATGCTAAAAAATTTGGAATACTAGGTCATAACCTTAATTTGGTAGATACTACAAATATAACCAGTAAATTATTTTAAACCACCTTATTTTTAAAATTCGTATATTTAAAGCCTTCTTCTGCAAATCCGCACTTTTTTGAATAAAAATAAATTATCTTAACTAAAAGTAAATGAAAGAATAAATACCTTTTAAAGAGCTTCAAAAAATAAAAATTTTATTTTTCGACAAAATCTAATTATTTCTTGAAAAGTGTTATCAACATACCTCTAGACTGCAAACAATGGACCAGTAGTAAAGATACCAGATCACCTTCTTATTGTGTATTTGCCTGTTTTTCCACACTTTCCTGTAATCATCTTATAACCTATAAATAGGTCGTGGGAAAGCAAAATTTGCAATAATTGCTTCGTGTGTAGTAAGTTACCAGTTCTTAACTATACGAAAATTTCCTAATTCAGGCGTTGCTGGTTAGTTTTCTCCATATAATCTTGCACCATGCAAGGTTCTAGAAACCCAACCAAAATGCAGGACTCGATTTTTATTCAGGTGATCATGAGAATGACATGAAATATGTTGTATTCGATCTAGTTTCAAAAAGTAATATTGTATCCAGAGAAAATAGAACACCTTTTTTATATGATCATCTAAAACTAAATCATTTGTATTCAATTATTTCTCAACTCACTTAGTTTTTGTGATAAAATGGTAATGAACTGTCTTGCGGACTAGCATACGTACGTGACCAATAATAATATATTGAGCTTGTAATTCTAATAAGTTACAATTATAAAGACGTCATTTCAACTAATTAAAATATCAAAATTCACACAGGCGCTTTACATAATAATATATAACAATATTTTACACAATGTTACATTACAACACAATTTGTAGTAAAAAACTCCAGTGGCTCCCAAATATGGTGCTCCTAAATCTTCAGAGGATTGTTATAATTTATGAACAGGGGCGAAAAAGATTTGATTAAGAGAAAACCATCAAGCTCATAGCATAATCAAAAAAATTAATATAAATGTAAGAAAAGTTGACGCTTCGAAAGTTCAAATTATTTAAACTCAAATTATAATTAAAAGGAATCATACATTCTTAATAATTTTAGAATTTACTGTTCTGCTGTTTTTAATCTGAATCCATCCATTTACTACCTCTTTTGAAGAGAGTCAGTAATTTTTCTCATATTGAAGTACCTGCAGTTATTCACGAATTTTAAGAGACTGAATGCTCTCCATTGATTGCTGCTGAAAAATTCATTATTAAAATTAACTGGTGTAAACACTTTTTTAAAGTTGTTTATACATTAATGCAATTTTTACCACATTTCCATTTCATTATTTTTCAATAATCCAAACAAAACTTTCCCCAAAATAATTTAATTTTTTTTATCGAGATGTTTTAAACAATATTACTAAGATATTTTTCTAGAATCCATACCGAAACATCTAAAACTAAGAGTTCTTCGTCCTTAAAACAATAATCTTAAATTACTTGGGTTTCTAGTCTCCTAGGTCCAATTTTTCCAATACAGTCAATTTTTGCCTAGTCAGTCATTGTACGAGGCTCTCCCCATTTTTATCCCAGCTTTACAAGGGCCATGCCCTAGAAGCCCGCAATTTCAAGAGAATGGAAGTAACTGTAATAACAAAATTTTAAGCACAAACATAACATAGGATATATTCAATGTGGGTACAAACTTACTTTGGGATAAAACACAATAAAAAGCACTTAATGTTAATATCGCCATTCATTGGTGCGCCTCATCAACTAACAATCACCTGTTTATTTTGAACTTATATTAAAGCGATGACGATTCGGAATCATACAGATGGATTAACCGAGACAAATGCGAGCCAGTGGAGACGTACGTGCCAAAATGGTTGGATCTTGGAGTCACGTGGGTTGGAGGCTGTTGTAGGACATACGCCATTGACGTAACGAGGATAAAAAGGGAAGTGGAAATGTGGAAGCAAGGATATCGGTGTTGAGGTTATACACAGGACATCCTCTTTTTTTCATAGGTTATAAGCTAGTCTTTTTTACTGAGTTCTTTAAAAAGGACAGCTACTAACCAATGAACTAATCATTAAATAAAATATATGGATGAGACAGGAAAAATAACAAATGCTATATATATATATATATATATATATATATATATATATATAGTGTTTTCGTAAAAGTAGCTTATAAATTCAATATAAACTAAATGGTACTTTTTGAAAAAACGCTCGGACCCGTTGAATTTTGTTTTTAGTTTAGAGTTTTTTTACGTGATACCGGGTAACTCAAGAAGGAACCATGACGACATCGATATATTTTTTTAAATTGTAAACCAGATTTTTTATTTCAGAATCAGAAAGGGTACATTTTTTTATATACGACAAGGTGAATATCGATGGTAATTACAGAAAGAAATTGTTAATAAAAATTACTGTAAAACTTTAAAATATAAAATAAAATTTTGCAACCATCTGAATTAAATGTTAAAACTGGGCCCCATTAACGATATGACAATAGCCAAATCGATGAATAAGTTTTTTTTGAACATTGTCGATGACATTTGCGGTTATGTTTCGTACTTCTTGGCTTATTCGAACTTTTAGGACTTCTAAATTGTCAGGCTGGGTCAAGTATACTTTAGTTTTTAAGTATTCCCACAAGTAATAATCAAGGGGGATCAAATCTGGTGATCTGGCTGGCCACTCAATTATCCCTCTTCTGCCCAACCAACGATTTGAAAAAACCTCATCCAAATAAGCGTGGAGAGGGGCAGCGTAGTGGGGCGGCGCTCCATCTTATTGGAAAAAAAATCACGCTGGAACATATCGGGTTTTTGTGACTCTGGATATAAAATTATTAGTGCAGAAATGAGGTCATTTTAAAGAAACTCCAAATATTTCGTACCAGTGGGGGTTCAGTTTGAACATCTAATTTAGATGGTAACAAATTTTTTTAATACTTTAAAGTTTTACAGCATTGTTGCTTGACCATTTCCTTATGTAACTGACGTCGATATTTACCTTGTATATAAAAACTGTACCCTTTCTGATTCTGAAATGGGGTTTACAATTTAAAAAAAAATCGATGACGTCTTAGCTCCGTCTTGAGTTACCCTGTATATTTCGGTATCACGCAAAAAAACCATAAACTAAAAATAAAATTCGACGGGTCGGTGCATTTTTCCAAACAAATACCCATTTAGTTTATCTTGAATTTATCCGCTACTTTTACGAAAGCACTGTATGTGTATATATATATATATATATATATATATATATATATATATATATATATATATATATATATATATATATTGTGGTTCATATGAAAAGAATATGATATATTAATGAATGAAAAAACGTCTTTATGCTAGATATTTGCCCTTAAGCATGAGATGTGAAATATAGTTTTCTCAAAATAACTTTTGTTCCCCTTAATAAAATGTAACAAAATTTGACTACCAGCAGTGTACATTCAAGTAAGTGACACAGACTTTTAAGTAATAATAATGGATTGAACTTTTATTTTAAAATAACAAAATAATTTTTACAAAACTGCATTCAAATGGATACAGTAAAATATTCAAATGTATTTACATCGAAAATGGTTAATTTTTTCCTAATCAATGAAGATTAGCTTTTTTGGTAAGAAAAGAATAAATTATTTAAAAAACGTATGTTACATTTAAAATATCTAATGGGCTTTAATATTTAGTGAAAAAAATTAACAGCACTCTGGACTCATGACAGAAAATAAAAAAAATTGTTAGATCATTCTAAGGGTGTTCGTTTATTACAACTTTCACCAAAATTTGATTACATTTTATTAAGTATTAAGCATGGGGTCATTTTTCGAAAAAAAATTATAAGAACATATGATGTTATTTTCATGTGAATGACACGTTATATATATATATATATATATATATATATATATATATATATATATATATATATATTAGATTTTAAAAGTATAAAGTAACCCATAAAACTAGTGAGCGAATGTGTACTTTTATTCACTCAATTATATTCTTGTGAATGAGAAATTGTGTCACATATTAACATTAGGTACTTCAGTTGTTACATATACCACTTAAAGAAATTAGCCCACTCGCCTTTTGGACTGGCTTATAAACTTTTTTTATATGCCTTATACCTCACTAGTTTAATAAGTAAGTTTTGTTCTTGACAAAACTCTTTTTGTAATTATTAAAAAGACAGTAATAATGTGTTCTATGCACTAAATCGATCCGAACTAAAAGCATTTACAGGCTTTTATTTTATACGTAAAACAAAAACTTTGAGAATTAATATTACTCAAAATAAAACAGAAAAATTTTATAATATTTAAGATAGAGTTGTTTAATTTTTTTTAATGGTGAATATTAAAGTAAAAAAGGCTCTCTAAGACCATTCACAAATATCTCGATTGGCTCACTGAATTCACAAAATTAGGAAAAGTATGCATTACGCAGTTATTCTAAAATGATCCGTCAGGATTTTTTTCAAATTATGAATTCGGAACGCTAATCATAACCGACTTTAATTTTGAAATGCCTAGCTCAGCAAAAGTGTACAATAGTAATGTTTATATAATTTACCTTAATTCATATTTAAATATTACAAGAAACGAGAGGATAAGCTCATAATATATATATAACGATGACTTACTTGGCCACTTCTTATCGTAAACAGAATATTTAAAAAAAAATAGTGGTAGTTACTCTTCATTTACGTCCTGCCGCTATAGTTAATGCTACTTAGTTGTTACATAGATTTTCAAGGGCCATATTTCAAAAACTGACCGATATTCATAGAAACGTCCATCTTGTTTTGATGAGACTGTCACCTCCTCAAATACGTCAATTTTTTGACATCCTGCATAGTGCGTATCCCAAATCCGCTTCCCATATGGATCTAGGTTGTTATAGAAGTTAGAGATATTATTAAATTAGGAAAGTTTTATAAAATTTTACGTCTATCTTAAATAATTTTTCAGAATTTGCTCAAAGCTTTTTGTTCTTGAAAATTGATTATTTACTTTTCCGTCATTGCTATGTACTTGTATGAAATTTTGGCCATCGTAACACTAGCTTCTGTTTTTTATTAGGTACCATCTTGAATTTTTATTTGGTTTTATAGTCCTAAAAACTACTTTTTCAACGATGTATCACATGCGATAAAAAAATAAAATTTAAGTTGATATTTTGAAACAAAAATTAATGCATGAAATAAAGATGTGAAAACACCACCAGTTATCCAACTGGCTGAACCATAGTTTTTAAAGATTTTTGATGGCAGTTGGGCCAAGTAACAACAATAATTAAAAAGTAAAATTATTTTTTCAACAATGTAGCAATGGTCTAAAAATTTGGAAATTCAACATTTAAATTATTTCATGCAGTGCTGTTCTTAGCTTATTTAGCTTGAAAGCAACCAAATGAATAATTTTCTGCAATTAAATCCAGTAGGCCGACTACTAATAATTAAGAAACATGATAGAACCAATCATCATGACACCTAATGTTTGGCAATTTTTTATTAAAAACGCATTATCTTATTTAGAAAGAAAAACAATTTAAATATTTTCTAAGGAACAGAATATTAATATGATTGAATGTTAAAATCAAACAACTTGCTTAAGATCTGTATTTTGACCTTTATCCCTAAAAGCAGCAACCACACGAAGAGTTGTTAACAGTTCAATAAGTAATGTTTTGAGAAAAAAAAAGAGACTCATATCAAACTCATCCTGACGGATGTAGAAGTATTATTCAAGGAACAGTTAATATTTATCCACAAATATCAACTAGAAAAGCGGATCAAGAAACAAGTATTCCCAAATCATCTGTACAACGCATTTTGCCAGGTGATAAATTCCATTCCTACAAGCCTGTAATTGTTCAAAATAAAATAAAAATGATTACTTAAGACTGGAATTTTGATATTGGTACTTTCAAAAGTACCTGGAGGGCAAGGTCTTTCCATCACAACTGAAAAATCCATATAATCCAAATAATTATTATTTTTCTGTAATGAAAAATTACATAACATTTTATGGATGTTTTAAATGGGAATCTATTCGGGCCGTTTTTTGATTTCAAATGATGGTCCAGTACTATTGCCTTCTAGTTCTGTAGACATTACACTGTTAGACTTTTGAGGAGTAACGCTTGATCGCAAAATGTACTAAGATCCATTAATTAAAATACAATTTGAGGAATCTGCAGAGCCTGTAAAAAGAGGTGTCAAAAATGTGTCTAACAAAATGGTAGACACTTTGAACAATTCAGAATAAATAAAAAAATGTATTTGATCACTCAGATATTAGAGAAATAAATTTAGGTGTTATTTTTTACAGAATGTGATACGTCGTTGAAACGGTAATTTTAATGACTACAAAACCAAATAAAAATAAAAAATGACGTCTAATAAAAAAAAGGTTCGTGTTGCTATGACGAAAACAGAAGATGATTGACAATTTTCACGTTGACCAAAATGTTTACGCTAAAAAATTGTCCTAATAATATCATAAGTTTAACAAACAAATAGTACGTAGCAATAACTAAAAGAAAATCGTCCATTTCTAGATGTCACAAAAAGAGAATGAGCAAATTCTAAAAAAGTATTTGAAACAGACATTAAATTTTATGAAACTTTTCTAATTTAACCATATCTCTCCCTTCAGTAACAACCAAGATCCCAGTGGTAAGTACGGAATTTGGGACACACTGTATGTAATTATTTGTATTTTAGAGGTTTTAATTGTTGTTTTAAAAAATAAAAACACAAGAAGAAAAGACTTTCAAAAATAGAGATTTTTAAAACAAATACCCTTTGGTCAGGTATGCCTTGATTTCATTGTCACATTTCAAATATTTTTTCCGTTCTTAATTTTTAAAAATACTTTTATATATACATATATATATATATATATATATATATATATATA
Organism: Diaprepes abbreviatus; assembly: GCA_034092305.1. Taxonomy (NCBI): domain Eukaryota; kingdom Metazoa; phylum Arthropoda; class Insecta; order Coleoptera; family Curculionidae; genus Diaprepes; species Diaprepes abbreviatus. The sequence goes on along the minus strand of JASJET010000110.1, from coordinate 15,252,760 downwards.
TATATATATATATATATATATATATATATATATATATATATATATATATATAGGATTACTATCTTAACATTTTATTCAATCAAAAATGTAAAATAATCAAAATATTAGGTAAAAACGCTAAAATACGATGTAATATTTGTCTCTTTTCAATTCATTAAAAAATGTGGAAAATTAAGTCATGTAACAAATAGAAACGTTAAACACTTAAGAAAATTGTATACTAAACAAGATTAAGTGTATAATATTTTTAAAAGACTGAAAATCCCCATATAACATTTTTGTATATAGGTAAATGCTATTGTTTTTATTGTCGCTAATTTCAAGAGTTTGATTTATAAAAGAATATAAACAGGACTGAATATATATCTATATTTGAAGTTGTTATTAAATAAATGTGTACTAAACAATAATTTGTTTACTTATAGTTTCCTTCCAAATTGTAGATAAAACACCTAAAATTAATGCTTAATAAAAAAAATAGCGTCGCGGTGGTAAATCTGATAATCAACAGAAAGAAGTTTGTTTACACTACTTGTTAAAAACCTTGTTTTGGATTTAGTTAGCAAATAGTTTTATTTAGTAAGAAACATGGACGTGTCGAGGTTTGTCAATATTTTTCATATTAATATGTCATTTTACAAAACTCGACAAGAAAATAATATTTCTAATTTTATTATTTCACTTTTTATAACACATATATCAATATTAGCCGCCTGTTTTTTATTTTTTGAATCGTTTAGAGTAGTGTACTATAATTAACAGAATTGGATACTTAACCAAACCGTAATATGCACATAGATAACTAGTAGTACCTGGTGGTAAATGGTAGTAAGACAGCAGTAATAGTAGATTTACCAGTAGGGTTTGGGGTATGAGTAGTACTCAAATTTGTAGTAAGTAAGTATGGTACCATATTCTTGAAAATATTCTATTAACAGAAAATATTTTTTATATCATCCAATCAGATACAGCAATCAAGAAGAGTGTCTTCCTCTAGCAAGCTTCGTTTCCAAATGGTTAGACCTCGGGGTATGTGGAATAGGGGGTTGCTGCAGAACATATGCTAAAGATATTGCAGATATTCGTGTAGAAGTTGACAAAAAAATTAAGTTACTTAGTTCAAATGCCTAAAAAATAGATGAACTTTTAGCTTATTGTTTAGAGCATGTCTAAACATATTATTTTAATTTAATGTTTTTTTCTATGTAATAAATATTTTGGTACGCTGTGAACACCATCCCAGAAACCATAAAATTCGCAGCAAAAATATGCCTAACTAATATTAAAACTGCAAAATAATTTTTGCAGTGTTTCTGGATTTTTATAATAAACCTATAAAATTATGATCTTGTTTTATTTTTTCATTCCCAACTAAATTACTTTTTTAAATTAAATTTTTGTTCTCTTGTCATCCTTAAAGTATAACAGGTACCGTCAGTACAGCCTACATATTTGCCAGCAAAAATGTATCGAGTATACAGATGTTTTTGTAAATTTAACTAACGATTCTACACATCATGTAAAAGAATATAGTTCCTTACAACAAGGGTCAAAAACCTTACGGGTCTGAAACCGAAGAACAAATTTTTAATCTTGTTGAAGAGGATTCTACTAGAAGCAGATCCTCGAAATAGTGCGCGACAGGTAGGAGTGTTCCACTGAATTATACATAGAACACTAAACTAGCAAAATTTACCCTTATCATGAACAAGAGGTACAACCACTCTTATACAGTACGACTAAGCACCCAGACAACAATATTATGAAAATCCATTCCAACACGAATTTTCTATGAATATATGAGCTAGAATGGTAGGAAATTACCTTATAGGATGATTGACTCTGCCCAAGGGCAGCATTATTTAAATTTTTTAATAAATAAGTAACCAATTTTGTTAGAAAACATGCCCCTTCAATAGACTATTTCACTCTATTAAAAACATGTTACGAATTGTTGTCATCTTAATAGATTTCAACGTAAAAAAGCTTATATCTTTTTATTTTCTGAATAAAATATGTTTATATTCCCTAAAAAACGTAATTAAATAAAAAATCTAAAATTAAGTGCTGTGTTCCAAACTGTGCAAACAAATTCGGTAGCCGATTTCCATTTCCGAATTCAAAGGATTCCGGGTTACGAAGGAATTTATAAAAACCATCGTGTATGTGTTGGACATTTTTAAGAATCTCTTGTAAGAGATTCTAGAAAAGCAGTTAAATACAATGCAGTTCCTGCTCTCTATTTTCTTGTATGTCTAAGTAAAACCCAGTGAGCGTTTTTTTATTTTTTATAAAACATGAGCGGTTCGTCGAATAGGGTGCAAGCAATTATTAAAAAAACATGAATATGCTGCTTAAGTGCATTGTTATGCACATCAATTAAATTTTGTAATGTTAAACGCTGCATCCACCAATAAAAGTGTCCGCACATTTTTTTTCCAATTTACAAGGGATTTGTTATTTTTAATCAAATAATCCTTAAAGAATCGCAATACTAGATCAAATTGTTAACAAATGCTTACCTCGTTCGGCCCCAACAAGATGCAATTTTAATTCTAGAGTAGTTTGTACCGTTTTCGAATACAAAGACAGTATTCTAGAGACAATGGAAACATCTTAGATGACAGTAGAAACGTTAGTACCACGAAGGTATCATCAAGGTATGTTAAAATTCTCAAAAGGAAGAGTTTTCTTGTATGGTTAAACTTATCTTACAAAATAATTTGTTGTTGATTTGTTATTTGGTAAGTTTCAAACAAGACAAATTGACGTCATCGCAAATAAAAATATATTCATTTGAATCAAAATTAACAGAAATTAGAAATAATATTACCTCAAACGACGTTGAGCCATCTCCATCTACTTCAAAACGACATAAGCTCGATTCCTCGGAGTTTTCTCGGGAAGCAAAAGAAGTTTGTGATATAATTATTTCTCAAGCAAAAGAACGATTTAGCTTTACAAGTTATTTGGTAGCAGCCAGTCTTTTTTTTCGGAACAGTATGTCGAATGTTTTCCCGAACAAATAATTAAGGATACGATTAAAATCTACCCCTTTTTTATCGAACAAAAACTCGGTACAGAACTGACCGTTATATATGAAATGGAATAATTTAAAACAATTTCAGGACTTCTTGTACTTTATTACTATCTTTCGCAAAATATCGAGCTAAGTGGGGCATTTACTGAAGTTCTTAAAGCTTTTAAAAATTTTAATGACTATTTCGATGCCATCAGCTGAAGCAGAACGGTGCTTTTCTACCCTCAAACGGATAAAAACGTTTTTACGGACTTTTATGAGCCAAAAAAGACTTTCTGCTTCTGCAATGCTTACTAAAAAAAGGGATCTTATCGAAAGCAGACCTTATTTCAATCAGCAGATCATTAATAAGTTTGCTAATACCAAAGGTTGGCATATGGACTTTTCTTGATAAATAATTCACACAGTAAGTTATACGTGCATTTTGTTTTGACTGCTATATTTTTAAAATTTACCACCTCTATGTTTAGTTGTTTGAAATACACTGCTTTGTTTCAAACTAACTCAATTTTTAAAGACTTTTATTTTTTCATCCACCTGTGTCTTTGACAGGTTTTATACATATCTGTGGTTTTAATGTACCATTGAAATCGCAACCCCTACTTTTTTAATGCGCCAGACGTCACTGCTTGTTCGCTCTTTTTGGTGAAAGTTTCAATTAATTTGAACATTTTGAATTGTTAAAAATACATAATTTATTTTAAAAAATAAATAATAAATATCTTAAAATATTACAGCTTAAAAATACATAAGGCTATTTACAGTTCATAAAAACACCAAAATATAATTTTTTAAAATCTTGAAGATTTAATTAAATGTTCAAATTGATAGAAAAATTTTAATTACTATTCCGATGGCATCGGCTGAAGCAGAATGGTGCTTTTCTACCCTCAAACGGATAAAAACGTTTTTACGGAATACTATGAGCCAAGGAAGATTTTCTGCTTGGCAATGCTTTCTGAAGATATGGATCTTATCGAAAGCATACTTGATTGAAACCACCGGGTTATTAATAAGTTTGCTAATGCCAGAGATGCGTATGGATTTTCTTTACAAATAATTCACACAGTAAGTTATACGTGCATTTTGTTTTGACTGCTATATTTTTAAAATTTACCACCTTTTTCATGTTTAGTTGTTCAAAATACACTGCTTTGTTTCATAGTAACTCAATTTTTAAAGACTTTTATTTTTTCCTCCACCAGTGCCTATGACAGGTTTTTTACATATCTGTGTTTTCAATGTACCATTGGAATTGCAATCCCTACTTTTTTAATGCACCAGCCACCACTGGGTTTTACTCATAGAACTGATCGTTGATAACCACAAAATACTTGGTAAACGCAGGTATAAACAATGCAGATTTTCGGAATACAAACAAAACAAAATTACGTTTACAATGTTTACATAAAAGTGACAAATTGCTCTGATTGGTGTTCAATCTATCAAGGCGGATTGCTGTATTTTGTAGTTTTATTTTGTCAAAAAAAGTATCAGTCGCGCTCATAATATAAAAATAAATACGTTTTTTATAATCCATGTATTCTACTTTATTACACAAATACATAATTTTGGCGATCCTTGGTTACTGTTATCATGCCTATTCCTGATGTTATCGAGAGCTTTCTTACAAATCTTTTATAGTTTAGTTATTTTTCAAGTTACTTTCCCCTAATAGATGCAATTATATTGCATTTTCCTCTAAAAATAATTGCTATTTTTATGCTGCGAACGTCAAAAACATGAAAACTGCAATGTATCACTCGTAAATTACTTATTAAAAGAAATTACTTAAGGGTCATATCAAAAACTTGAGTATAAAATCACGATACAGGTTATGTCAACAATTAGTCTGCACATGCACACATTTTTTTATTGTATAAGTCTGCAAGGGCTTAGCCTTTCATTATAATCAATAAGAGAATAATGCCTTTGTCTAGAACAAATAGTTTGAAATCTATAGTTATGCACATGGGACGAAGCTTTAGGCAAGGAACATCAATCAAAGTTTAAAACAGTTCGGCCGTAAAACATTGCAGTAATATAGAAACACAAATATACTCGAATTAAAGTGATTTTCACACATGAAAACCAGAGAATTAGCTCCTGTGCATCTATGGTCTTTACGAGCTAGTTCTTATCATCATTTTCACCTTTCAGGATCTACCGGAACAGAAAGAAACACCTATAGGGTGCTTATAAACGTCGATATGCATTGTGGCACAACACACCATTTATAAATCATTTTATAACGACAAACAAATGTAAATCTCCAGAAATCCAACAAACTATCGTTTAGCGTTGTTTGTTTATTATAATATGACGTCATACGTATCACGTGACCAGCGTCATTACTTAAATTGTGTTTCGGCTCGCTTTTATACCATTCAAACTTTTTAATTGATTTTTACCGAAAATATAACATCTTCAGGAAATATTTATGTATTTGTGCATTTAATGCAATAAAAAATAATATGAAATAATTTTCAAACTCTAATGAAATATCCTACTGCTTTTGAATAAGTGGTATTTATATGAAGGCGTCGGTTGTCAACCACTTAAATAATAATTTTGAAAATAGGTGTATAGGAAGGAATGGACCCAATCATTGGCTTGTCAGGTCTCCTGATCTTAATCCTTTAGTTATATGAAAAATCTGGTATATTTTTGAAAGTCATTTGCGACAACGAATTTATGCTGCTGCCATTTGAAATATGACAGGAGTTTTGCAACGTATTCGGGAAAACTAATCAAGATGCTGTTAGACTTAAATGCAGTGACGGCTCATGGCTATTTAAACAGGTAGTGTCAGTACGTGGAACACAATATAGGACCATTATAAAACATCTAAAACAACAGTTTTCTTACCTATAGTCACAGTAAGAAGAATTTAACTGTGTTTTATCTTTATCTTACCAGACATGGAAAAGCTAAAACCATTTTTCATGTAAACCTTAGATATTTCAAAAGTATTTGTTTTATCCCATACATCAACATGGTCTATTCCTTTTTTCGACCAAATTTCGACACCTCCAAAAAATACACATATGAAACAAAACAGTTTAATTTCCTCACACCCGCACAACCATTTTTATCATATCATCAATGGCCGTTCTGTTTCTTTCACGCAAAGTTATTCCTTTAAAAAGAGTGCAACAAAACAAAACCACACATCGATGTAAAAAAATATGATAATACCTCGGTAAATACACAATAAATAACTAAGACTAAATTTAAAATAATTGTGTTTACAACCGCCAAATGCAAACAAAACAATCACTAAGGCAGAAATAAAAAACTAATATCACTTCTCACCCAGTAACAAGTGTATTCTTTATTCGATTTATATACTAGTATTTCAATCATTTAGCGCCTAGCACAAATTTCGTCAAACAAAACAATCACTAAGGCAGAAATAAAAAACTAATATCACTTCTCACCCAGTAACAAGTGTATTCTTTATTCGATTTATATACTAGTATTTCAATCATTTAGCGCCTAGCACAAATTTCGTCATAGCTGCACATGGAAAAAATTAATACATAGTATCATTTTTCTCGCTGACATATTAGCTCCATTAGATTTTCGTCTTTCCACTATGCCGTATCAATAAAAGGCACAATCCTATATTGTCGATTATAGAAAATCTGCGCGTTTTAAACTGTTGCTCTGTGGCCAAACGTCGAAATTATTAATATGGAGAAAGAAAGTTTTCAGAAAAGTTTAAAGTAAAAATACTTAAATGGTGCAGGTTTTGGGCAGTTAATTTAATAAAAACAATGAACATGTGGTTCTTTATGTAACCTACAGTGTTTAAAAAGTGTTATAGTGTGAAAAATTAGTACTGGTAATTTTAATTTCGATAATAAACGACGATAATGGATAAGTTTTTCTTATTTTTTTTTAACAAAACAAACCAAATTTATTGACAAATGTGGTTGTCGGACTTGCATTGTCTTTATTTTTATTTATTTTTACGACGTTTCGATTAAGTTGTATCTCTAATCGTTATCAAGTATAAACTGAATGTTGTGTCTTAGACTACGAGCTTATATAGGGACTGTGTCCACTGAAGCGCAAAGCTTCGCTTCACTGTACACACCTCAATGATTTGATGTTACAAAGTAGTGGTTGCCAAAGATTAGGTATCTCAACACTCGGTTTACTGAAGATTCCATTATTGTTTTTAATGTAAGCTGCTTCTATAAATTTTCTTTTTTTCATGCTGGGTTCCATATATATTGCCACAGCCTCAGACCATTTTATATGGTGTTGTTAATCTCAGGCGTGTTCTGTAATACCTGATCTCGACATTTCCCCTTTGTGTGTATAAGTTTTATGTTCCTTAATTCTAACTTGTAGTGGTGGTGTAGTTTCTCCAATATACATTTCACCACATTCACATGGACTAATAAGCATTGATGTAGAAAGTCTGTATACTAATGTACCATTAGCGGAATCACTAGACAAAATCAAAACTAGACTTTCAAATGATACTACTTTATCAGATCGAACCACGTTACCACTGGACGGGGTGATGGATCTTTTGGAGTGTTCCCTGCGTAGTGCTTACTTTCAAGTAAAGGACAGGTTCTACGCTCAGGACGACGGGCTTCCGATGGGTTCTTCACTCTTTGCAGTCATCGCCAATATATATATGGAATGGTTCGAAACTCATGCCATAGAAATGGCAACAGTAAAACCGAAAGTCTGGTTGAGATATGTCGATGATACCTTCATCGTATGGAAGGGCAATGATCAAGAACTTAATGATTTCTTGAAACATCTAAATAACAATCGACCTACAATTAGGTTTAGTATGGAAAAAGAGGTAAATGATCAATTGCCTTTCCTAGATGTCATGGTAAATCGCTCAAACGAAACTATTAAAACTTCAGTATACAGCAAGCCAACACATACTGGACAATATCTTAATCATAGTTCTAATCGTTCAGTTGTAACAAAACGGGGAATTATACGCAACCTCTATAATCGCGCTATATCTATATGCAATAATGCCGATTCATTGGAAAAAGAGGTAGCAAATATTAAATCCGATTTAAAACAGAATGGTTATCCTTTAAAACCAATTGATGATGTCATAAATAACTTTAGAACAACGAGCACTGGACAGCAAGAAACACATTCCTTCTTCACAATTCCGCACATTAATGGAACTTCGGAGAAAATAAGACGAATTGCCAATAGTTATAATATAAAAACAGCCTTTAAATCACGAAATACACTTAGAGCTCATTTAACAAAAACAAAACCAAAAAATACCGATAAGAAAGAATGTGTTTACAAAGTTCCATGTGAGTGTGGTGAAATGTATATTGGAGAAACCAAACGACCCCTAGAAGTTAGAATTAAGGAACATAAAACTCATACACAAAAAGGGGAAACGTCGAGATCAGGTATTGCAGAACACGCCTGGAATAAACAACACCGTATAAAATGGTCTGAGGGTGCGGCAATATATATGGAACTCAACATGAAAAAAAGAAAATTTATAGAAGCAGCTTACATTAAAAACAATAATGGAATCTTCAGTAAACCGAGTGTTGAGATACCTAATCTTTGGCAACCACTACTTTGTAACATCAAATCATTGAGGTGTGTACAGCGAAGCGAAGCTTTGCGCTTCAGTGGACACAGTCCCTATATAAGCTCGTAGTCTTAAGACAAACCATTCAGTTTATACTTGATAACGATGAGAGATACAACCTAATCGAAACGTCGTAAAAATAAATAAAAATAAAGACAATGCAAGTACGACAACCACATTTTAGTCAATCTTCAACATTGTCTACAACCTTGAAACAAACCAAATTTATGCTGAAGCATATAGCATGAATATCTATAGAACTTAAAATATATTTTATTTGCAAAAAATATCTCTACAGATTAATCAAACACAAAATAAATTATGTTTGACATGCGCCGCGCAGAGTAGTTACCAAATGCAACGTCGCCAATTTTTAGGAAAATTTAAAATGTTGACCTGTTATCCACGGAAATGGTTGCATTATGTTTTAAGCAATTCTTGTCTTTTCAAATAATGTTTAGAATTGTTAGTTAAATTTAAGAAAGTTATTTCTCTAACACCCTGTATAAGAGACACCAATATGGTTTGTTTAAATTTATTATATTACTAGCATTTTACCCGTCACGGCTTCGCCCGCAAAATATTTATTTTGGCGTATAAATACATTAATTATAGATTGTAGAAGTTTCGGTCATATATTCAGGATCTAATTATGTTTAGAAAAATAAAAACAATTATTCGACTGGATTAGTTGAGTGTTATGTAATACCATCCCGAAAATCATGTAATTTTACACATTTTCACCCTTTCTAATAAAAATATCGCAAAAGCCTTTCTTATCGTTAACCTATACCATATCATGAAAGTGTGTGCGAAAATTCAAGTCAATATCTTTAACCGTTTAGGCTGTACTTTGATCGATCAGTCAGTCAGTTAGTCAGGACTTTTTTTTTTATATATTAGAGATTAGTCCAAGCCATAGGTAAATATAGTGACGTAAATTCCGAGATGGATGAGCCCTACCCAGAAGTGTTGGGGACAATGTAAGAACAAACCCTATATAGAATGTAACGGCAAAAAATAGGTTGAGGCCAAGAGGAGGGGGGTCAAAATTGGCCAAAATAAGTTTTTTGAATCTGCAAGCCAAGTTTCAAATAAAAGTTATAGAGATTTTAAAAACCTACAATTTAAGTTTTTGTGCGAACATTTTTGTCAATTTGTTATTACAAAAAAACCCTCAAAATCGGCTATTTTCTGCATATCAATTATCTATTGCAAAATTAACCTTTTTTGCTTTGAGCCTTTGTGGAGATCAAAATGTTCAGCCAAAAAAAAATTATAGCAATCAACATTTTACATCTTGAGATAAACAATTAGCAAATTAAATTATTCCATTTACTATTATAAAATATCATTTTGTTCAGAATGGCGAGGGCTTCTCGTCGAAACTTTATTTTAGTTTTCATTATTTTCTTTTTGAAAAATCTTCTTTGTTTCATATGTTTATCGAATTTACCTGAAAGAATGAAATAATGATGTTATAATTCATGACCCATTGACCTCAGAAATCGAGTTTGCAAAGTTAATAAAAAATATTTTAATGTTATTTCAATGTATTCTTTTTTTTCTTACTAAAGAATATTTTTTTTGGTACTTAGAGGCGCCAATGCATGTAAACAACCCCACTGATGTTTACAATAGCGTTATTAACACACCTAAGCAGCGCCACTGATGCTGAATGGCTATATATAACTTGAGGTATAATCCAATGATTATACATTTTTTGTTCAAGCCATAATATCTTGAGTAAAGTTGAATATTTCGTAAGATCATGCGTTTGACATAATATACAGGATGTCTCACCACGACCATGAATATTTCGAGATGTAATGTGATGTGAATCTTGCAAATTTGCATAATGGGGCTTTCGGTGACACTCTCTTCAAATGAAGAAACAGCGATCTTGTACGACTTCCGGTCATACCAGCAATTGCCCGAAACTTACTTATTTTAAATCGATCACCCTGTATGTTATATATATATATTCTTCGTTTCCGACAACTTTTTCTCAAAGTTTTTTTGCCTTACTCTAGCCGTTTTGAAGAAAAAAATATTTTTTTTATAAAACTTAATTTTTCCAAATGCGATGCTATATTCTACCTAGCTAGAAATGTTTTTTTTTTATTCATGGCGACTACAACAAAATTATAAATCAAACATGCAGAATTTTCAGCTAAAGATGTCCTAACACCAATGAACAGAAGAAAATTTGGAAACAATATGAAAAATCATCTGATTTATGATAACATTTTATACAAAATTGCGGTGATGTAGAGTAAATAACGATAAACAATAAGTAGGAATAAGAAACAGCAAGTAATAAATTAAAATAATCACAAAAAATAATCTTAATCTAAATGTTCAATATGACCCCCATTGACTTAAACTTTACTAAACTTCTGTAGTAGCTTTTCTTATTTCAGTTAGATCAAGTTGGTCGAAGGTTCTCCTTATTCGAGCCACTAATTCTTCCACTGATTCAACTTTATTGCTCTCCAAAGATAGAAATCTAATGATGTTAGGTCTGAGGGCCTTGGTGGCTTATTCCACGGCCCTAGACGCCTAGTCCATCTATCTGCAAACATATCATACAACTTCTGCTTTATCACATTTCCACAATGTGGAGGCGCATCGTCCAATTAATACAAACAATCTCTTCTATCCAAAAGGATTATCAACAAAATCAATCAAAACTGTTTGTAAAATGACCAGGAACCTTTCAGTACTCAACACTCCCTCATAAATATGATAGCGTACCTGATCATGCATAATTAGAAGAAATACATTTACGCTATATGTTTTGGAAATTTCTCTACTGAATGACATGAGAATTTTCAATGTCCCAGAAGTCAGAATATTGTCTATTAAAAATACCTTCTCTTCGTTCGTTTATACTCAAATCATTTCACAAAATTCTTCACGTTGTGGTGCGTCCCCGGGATGAATAGCCTAAAGGTTGAATTTATAGTGATGCATGCCATGTTCTACTAAAATTCTTTGAATAAAAGGTCGTGAAACTCCTAAACCGTAATTCTGCTGCACAAGTAGAGGCTTTGGGATATATAGAAAAATATGCCAACACATTGATTATGTTATCTTCATCTGACGTTATGGGCCTGGGTAAAATTCTTTCTGCATTAATTGTTCTATAATTAAGATGATTTTTCGTAATGTTTCTAAATGTTAAGTTAGGATATCTTTCATTGAAAACTCTGCATGTTCGACTCATAACTTTGTTGCACTCGCCATGAATAAAAAAATAAATTTAATATGTCAGCGTTTATTACATTATTTTCAATTTTTCGGTAATATTTTTCGCGAACAAACACGGTAACAAATCGTCTATAAATAATTAATTGCAAATGACAATGACACGCCTCATCACATAGAAACATAGTAATAGTTTATCATGGCCTTCTTGCCAAAAATCACTAAAACTGCTTGATATTTGGAGGATTAAAGGTCAAAATTTGGAAAAAATATTTTTTTCCCTTAAAAATGGCTAGAGCAGAGCAAAAAAACTTTCGAGTAACAGTTATCAGAAATGAAGAAAGAAATATCAATTTAAAATAAGTAAGTTTCGAACAACTTCCGGTAAAACCGAAAGTCACACAAGATCGCTACTACTTTACCTAAAGAAAACGTCACCGAAAACCCCATCATACAAATTTGCAGACTTCAAATCGCATTACTTCTAATGGACGGTTACCTTGAAGTATCCAGTATAAGACTATTACTAAAGATACAAAAAACACAATTACAAGATCTACAGATGAGCCATTACACACGAAAAATGTATTCTGAAAAATTGCAGAAATATAGGCTTTTTAGAAACTGAATTTACAAGTTTCTGTTTCACTTACACATTGAGGTAGTGACTAAAAGAAACTATCTATCATTTTTTGGGCTCAATTTTAGTATGTAACAGTTCCTAGATATATTTCATAATTTTAAATTTAATCTTACATTGAATATACATATCTTACTATCTAATTATTATTACTTTTCTTTACACTCTCACAACACATTTGATACTCGAGCATTCTGAAAATCAATTCTTTGTACATTTCAGTCAACTGTCAGGTGGATTGGGACTGCATTTGTGGCACATTCATTGCAGACGCTGGGGCACTTACTCCAGGTTGAGGTTGAGGTTGGGCTTGGATTCTTTGAGGCTGAGCAGCTGTTCTACCTATTGAAATTAATTTACTTTTCAATTTGAATGATACAGGTGAATTAATTGTCTTAATTTTTATAAAAGAGGAAGTAGCAAATTTGTAAATAATTCATAAAAAATCATATTTAAGAGCGGAACTCCCACAGTTGATGGAGAGTTGACACTGATAGTATTTAAACAAAGGGGAATGTTGGGTAGTACGTGAGGGGCGTGACACGATCGGTGCCGTTAGCGTGAAAATAATTATTCCATTTAAAACACTAGTATGTCCTACATAAGATACGCCGCTTAGTTGGAGCAGTTGAAGCGTCTTTTCGGCGAAAGAGGCGATCATTGTTTCACAAGAGTGGCGTGTAACGTCTGGCGCGACCGATACGACTACGCAAAAATGTTAACTGTATTAAAAGCATTACTCTCTCCTACGTATGACCAGCTCCGTCATCGGTGCTGTAGCATCATCATTCTGGCGGATGATGCTTTCAAATTATTTGTTTTAAATTACGTACTTCTAAAATAGAATATTTTTATTTAATATTTACATTACTGAGCACATTCAGGCCCAAGTAAGGCTATAGTTAAATGTGTCATTTTTCTTCTTATAGCTGGACTTATGGAAATGGTATCATTAGATATTCAGTCAAAAAAAAATGCTTAATCTCCAAAAAACGTTTGTCGATGCAGGCAAGCTTGATTCTTCAGGTAAAACGAGGTGTCCAATGTCTACTGCATACGAAAAAGGATAGTCTTCAAGTATAACAAATACCTCTCCTTTAATGGTCCGAAGGAAAACGTAACTCGTTAAACTCACCCCAAAACTGTAAAGATTTTGTAAAAAACCTTACAATATTAAAGGTTTTCTCGACTGCATCTTTGTAACTAAACCTCATAGCGTTTGTCTCGCATGCTGGACCCTCCTGCTGCAGTAGGGCAGGAGACGCATTCACCGAGCCGAACTTACTATTGTAAATATTCGGATGATTTTGATTTTCGGATCATACAGTATGGATGAATTTAATATTAGGATTAATCAACAATCTGTATTCCGCATTACTTTATTATTTACTATACTTTCATCTGTAATACATACTCTGTCTGCTAATACAGACGTTTGGCTGAAAATACAGATCGTGGAATGAACCGGCACCGTCCGGGACATTTGCGTTCGTTTTCTTATCGCTTTGAAGACAGTGACATACTTATTCTGACACTTTTTTTCCTTTTATTTTATCACGATCTGTATAGAATCCAAGCGCATCACATTCAGGATTTCGCACTATGTATGTTAAGAAAGTAATAGACTAATATGCATTGATTTACTATTCAAATTATATTGTTATTTTAATATGTATTCTCTCATCACTAAACCAAACGTCTTCCACTTCAAATGCGTTATCATACATCTACAAATTAAAGCTGTGAACTAGGTACTGAGAAATGTATTGGAGTCATCAAATGCGAACAGAATAACCATAACCATGGCAATGTGTCGAAAGTGTTTAATAGTACTGACTACTAAATTCTTGGCTGTAAGTTTAGGAGATAGGGGATCAGGGAAATGGCATTGAGCATGATTGAATCCTACCTGTCTGATTATCATCAGTGCATAATTAGAATTACTAAAACATATTAGAATCAGAGCTCAACACTGAGGTCACAAACGACATAGGGCTTATAACGGCCTAGGATGACACCTCCATGGTGGTTAGTGAGGATAATGTGGATGTATGTCGGGAAAAAAGTTCAGTCTTTCAATGCCCTTAGAGGTTGGTTTGAGTCAAAGAATTTGCTTTTGGATGTTTCAAAAATGCAGTTAATACATTTATTTATTTATTGTGCTTTATTAAGAACACATTACAATAGATATGCCCTCAATGGGCCATTGACTGAAGTCCTTCAGCCCGTGAATATTTACATTCTAATAATAAACATTTACTTCTACTGTCCAAACAAGCAGGACATTTACAAAAGAAAAGGAAAAAAAAAGTCCAACATTATTGTAACAATATAGTAAAGTCCTCCAATAGGATGCGGGTTGGAAATCTTATGGCTCTTCTCTGGTTTGGCTCTACACATATTCTGAATAATTATCATTGTTAGTGGTTTGGTCCAAATTTTGTGGAAAGTATATTGAGTCGTTCAGATATTGATTGTACTTTGGTTATTTCTAACAGAATAATGTTTAAACGGTTATGGAAAGGGTTATCAGGGTGTCTCATTTTCGTGATCGCTCGGAGTGCAGTGGTTTCGGCTACTTCTAAATTTTTCAAAGCTGATGGTCTGCAGTTGGTATAAATTGGATGCATGTTTTCCAGAAGTGGGAGACATACAGCCTTGTAAATATGTGCTGCTGTTGTGGGTATTCCACCTTTTTTGTCAGTAAGACTTCGGAATTGTTTAGCTCTTTGGATGCATTTTTGTTTTACCGCTTTTGTTGTGCGCGTTTAGGTTCAATTTGTGGTCTATAATAATGCCAAGATATTTTACTGATGGTTTTGCTTCTATAATTTGATTGTTAAGTGATATAGTTGTGTTTATATTTTGGTAATTAGTGTTGAATATGATTAATTGGCATTTGTTTAAATTGGCCTTTAGTCTCCACAATTTCAACCATTCATTTGTTCTGTTTGTTATTTCTTGTAAGGAGGCTCTCCATGAGCAATCACAGCGGTGTCGTCTGCATATTGCAATATATATCCCTCAGACACTGGCTCCTGTAAATCGTGTTGGTATATATCATGGCAATATAGATTGTATAAAAGAGGTGACAATGTCGAACCTTGCGATACTCCTTGTTCGGGTTTTTACTCTTTAGATAGTGAATTGTTTACTTTAACTTGCAGCGTTCGGTTAAATAAAAATTCCTTTACTATCAAAATAAGTTCTTTTCGACAATTCATTTTAAACAGCTTGAATAATAAACCCTTGTGCCACACACTATCAAAGGCCTTATTGATATCTAACATTAGAGCAGAGCTTCTATATCTTCTTAGTTTGACGGCTTGCACGGTGGAAACAAATATCGTAAGTGGGTGTAGTATAGAAGTGTTTTCCCTAAATCCAAACTGGTATTGAGGAATATGTCCTCCCACTGAGTCTTGTAGACGCTTTTTTATGACTTTTTCGAAGTTTTTTCCAAGACTGATAGCAGTGTGATTGGTCTGTATCCTGTTAGGTTTGCTCAGATCTGAATTGAGCTTCGCTATAGTGACAATTAATCCGTGTTTCCACATTTTGGGAAAGCAATGATGATAATAACAGAAGTTGTACATTTTTATAATATATTTATAGATATTGTTATCTAGCTTTCATAATATTTTTCTTGTAACGCAGTCGATTCCAGGAGATGTGTCTTTTCCACTGTTCAATACGGTAAAGTATTCTTCCTCTGTTATTCCATCTTCCATTATTTCTATATCTGCTGTTATGTTTGTCATAAAGTAATTTTGAAACCATATGTTGACCATGATATAAATGTTTGAATCGTAGTTAAGGTCGTTGTCGTCAGTGAAGGTTTTTGTAAATAATTCGGTTTCCTCAGTGTGCTCTTCAAATATTTGGTCGTCTACCGTCAGGTTGTCTTTCCATGTTTTTCACTTATTTCATTACATGTTTTAACCCATCTGTATCCTCTAAATTGTGTCAGTTTTTGTATATTTTTAGTATGCGTTGATGTTTCTTTTAAAATCCGGGTTTGGATTGGACTGATATTCCCTGAGCATTTCTCTTTTATTTTTTATTAATTTAATTATAAATGGAGGAAGTTGGTGAAGGAAGTATTTTGGTTTGTATTTAGGAAAAAATTTTTGGATTGCAAGTGCAAGGGCTTCATTGAATTTTTCGATTGTTGTTATATCTATAATTTTGTTTTGTGTTATATATGAATTCATATATTTAGACACTTTGGAGACATCGCATTTTTTAAAGTTTGTTAATAAGTCATCAGATGTGTCTGAAGTCTGTAATTGCACGTCGAACTCTATATGGAAACCCAAATTATGTTATTTTTAATATTCTTTGTGAACAGTATAAGATCGGTAGTACTATCTTCATTATTAGCCATGATAAAAGTAGCTGGTGTTATTGCTTTCTTGAACTCGGAATTTTTTAAAAAAGTTGTTATTGACTTATTTTTAATCTTCTTGTTGCCTGGGTTAAAGTCTCCAATAATAATGCAATATTTGTAAAGTGCAGCTTTTGTAAATATTGTTTAATCAATTTGATTTGCCGATGGATGAATATACACTACAATTATATGCAAATCATCTTCTAGAAATGCAACTAAAAAATGGGTAGTTTCGTTAAGGATTTGATTAATTTATGGTGGATTACCTTTTCTCATGTTTAAAATTGGGTCGCTATGTATCAAGGTTCCTCCCAGTGTATTAATTATTGTTATTCGCTTTCTTTCAATCACTCTTCAATTTTTATAGGCTATATTACTGTTATCGTTGATTTTTGCTTCGACAAAAAGAGCACAATTAATACCATGATGCTCGAAGTACTTGTTAATAAGATACTTTTTCGGACAGTAGCTGTTTATGTTGCTACATAACATTTTAAGCATCATTAGATTCGGCTGATACTATTTCTCCGTGGTGTGCTTCTGTGAGAGATCGCGCGTTCGGGTCTTCCAAATCAAATATGAAAATAAAAGCTCTGTTACCTCCTGGAAAAACTACGTACGAATCTACGTTGTACTCTTCTATAAATCTCTGTTTTAATTTTAGAATTTGTTCTTCCCTGTTTATGTTTTTTGTTTTGTTTATTTGGTGTATGTAAGTATGTATAATGTAATCGTGGATTGTGACAGGCTTGTGTATTCTTGATTGCTTTGTTGTTTCTACATTCGTTTCATGTGATTTTTTGTTAAGGAGCATTATTTTCGCATTTGGAATTCCTTCGATTGGCGCCGTTGGACGTTTTGGACATTTAATATATTTTACTTTAGAGCCCGAAAATGATATTACTTTGGTGCATGAAAACAGTGAACTTAAACCAAAGAGTGTTTTCTTTCTGGGTGTTGTTTTGAATTTAAAAATGTGCTGGAACTCAAAGACATAACGGCTTTCATCAAATTTAATATTGAACACTTAAAAAACTTATAGAACTGAAATTCAAAATGCAAAAATAAATGGAAATAAATATAATATTAAAAACAGAGCTGTAACTATAAAAGAAGGCTCTAAACCATGTAAAATACAATCAGATTTCAGTGATCTTAAACCTGAAAATCTGAACAATTACTTTTCAAATATTGCCTACACAATAATACGGAGTTATCCTCCATCTGATCTCTAGTATACATTCAGGAGGTCAAAGTCATTAGTGGAATTTTTGTCTAGATTTTTTTCAAGTTCATCACTCCTAAAAAAAAATTCTTGATCCCAGGATATGTTTGGTCTTAGTAATATCCTAACAAAATTTGCGCACTAATCTCTGTTTTGAAAGGGAATGCTTCCATTAACATATCAAATTATCGACCCATATATTACTAATTCCCATTGTCTCCAAATTAATTGAATTAGCCATGAAAAATCTACTACTGATTGTTTTTGAGCAACATAGTTTGTTTGTGAAATCACAGTATAGTTGCTCGACAACATTGGCCATAGTCTAATTGATGGAAATATTAACTGTCGCTTTGGAGGAAGGCAAGCTTGCTTAACTCACCTTGTGTAACTTAGGCAAAGGTTTTTATCATGTTTTTCACGATTTCCTTCTTCAGAAGCTGAAACACTATCATGTCATGGGCAAGGCTCTGTCTTTAATTGAACCCAACCTCTCATAGAGGATCCAGTTCATCGAATTTAACAATAAACAGTTCTCTCCAGAAAGGATCCAATATGGCATTCTACAAGGATTCATATTGGAGTCTATTCTTTTTATAATATATGCCAACGGCCTTCCTCGTAACCTCCCGGAGAGTAACGCCTGCCCTTTCGCCAGCAATACATCTTTGATAACTATAGTACACTTAGTATTCTGACTCAAAATATCCATTTAACAACTAAAATGTGGTTTTCTAAAACTTAATGAGGAGAGAGACAACATTTGACATTAACCTTAAAGCTTGAGGCGGACATTACAGAACTAGTCAAAACTTTTGAGCTTTCATATAAGCTCTAAATTTACTTGGCAAGCTCATCTTAAAGGACTCGCCAAAAAATTGTCTATAAATCTATTCTAATCAAAACAATTAAAGAATACGGTCACCCTGGTATGAGGAGTATGGCATATTTTGCTTTTTTCCATACCCATCAAGATTATAAAATCATTAAAAAAAAAAGCTGTGGGTATAATGAGATTTCAAATAATTTAATAAAAAATGTGCCAATCATTTACTCAAACCCTTGAGCTATATAATCAATAATTCTTTTAAGTCTGGCATTTTTCCAGACAATTTAAAAATGGCATTGGTTCAACCTCTATTTACGAAGGGGCATAGTACAGATTTCCATAATTATAGACCCACAAGCCTATTACCATCCTTCTCAAGGATTTTTGAAATTGCTATATGTTTCAAACACTCAAATTTTTAAGTTAAAAAAACTTACTAAGCCCAACACAACATGGTTACTTAAAAGCTAGATCTGTGAGCACAGCTGTAAATGATTTCATTGAGAAAATTATAGAAAGCTTTGAGAATAAGCACTTATCATTGGGGAAATTTTTGGACTTATCAAAAGCATTTGACAGTTTAAACCATAAGATTTTGTTTCAGAAACTTGAGAGATATGGTGTAAGGGGGGCCCGCGCTTGATTGAGTTCGTTCATATCTAGAAAATAGAAGTCAGATGTTGACTTTTTAACCATGGGCATCCCGCAGGGAAGCATTCTGGGACCACTACCGTTATGGGTGAAAGGTGTTATATTGTTAACTTCGCTGATGATACAAATATCTTAACCATCTACCGATTGGCAGATCTCATGAAAATTACTGATGAACATATTATCAAGGCTAAAAAATGGTTTAAGGAGAACAAATCAATACTGAACACTGAAAAGACCCATCATATTTGTTTTTCAACAAAGCAAAACAATCAGACACTTCCTGAGTCAGTTGAGTTTGGGACTGAAAGCATCACACTAGAGGAAGATATAAAATTCCTTGGAATCCATGTTAATCGTAATCTAGATTGGACAAAACATATATCAGAGGTTTACAATAAGATAAACACAGCTTCATATTCCTTACGAGTAATGTCAAAATATTTTATCAAGGAAAACTTAAATTGAATATTCTGCAAATGTATATTCAACTCTTCGCTATGAAGAGATGTTCTGAGGTTGGAGCAATGCATCAGAAAGTGCTTTTAAAAGTTAGAAAAAGCAGTTCATATACTTTCTGGCATTGGTTACTTGAATTCCTGCAACGGAAAATTTAAAACCTTAGGTATCTTAACTTTACCAGCAATTTTTATTAACGAATGCCTACTGTTTCTCTTTAAAAACAAGGACAAGTTTAAGAAGCATGAAGTTAAACACTGCTTTGCCACTAGATATATAGGATATAATGTCCCACAGCATTGGTTTAGTGTGACAAAAAAAGGGCCTGGTTTCTTGGCAATTAAATTTTTTAGTGTTCTACCAATCGGGGTGAAGTTAGATAAGGATTTCAAAAGTTTTAAGAAAACTGTTTCTGATTTATTGATTTATATTGAACCATATATGCAACATGAGTTCTTTGAATTTTTTAAATGAATTTTAAATGTCATGTCTTATAATAAGATGTTATGTGAATGTTATTTCATTTTAATATTTATGTAAATATTTTGATTTAGTGTTTTTAACTTAGCTATTTTATTGTATTTTAACTTTGAGGCCATTCATTAAAATTTTTGGTTGTTCATCAGTACTGCAAAACTTTTTATTGAATAAAGGGATTTTTAATGATTGATTGATCAACAATATGAGCTTCTATTTTGGGGTTATTTTGGAAACAAACTCCAATTTTAAGAATACAGAAAGCAGTAGTTCAAACAATCTCAGGGCTACATTGCAGAACTCATTGCAAGTCTCTGTTTATTACCCTTTATTATCCACAGAATCCTTACCTTGAGCTTTCATTTATGTAGGTCTAATTTATGTAAAAACAAATACACAGTTGGTCCAATGAAAGAATACCCATGCGCCATCAATAATATTCATTGGAACGAGATGTGAATTCCTGAACTGCTATTAGAACAAGTGCAATTTGAGGATCATTTGAAAAAAATAAACATCAGATTTGTGTTCAACTACCTCAGGATGGGGGTATGCAAATAATTAGAGTTCCCACTATTCTGAATAATTATCAAAGTAGTAATTGTCAAACATATCCACTTTTCTATTGTACTTTACTATTCAAGAATACAACCTGTGATAGTTTTAATAATTAATAGGTTTTTTAGGATTTTAAACTCTTTATAAGTCACACTCACCTTGTAAATGTTTACTTTTAATCTTCTCCAACTCATTAACTCTAGATCTAGCGTGTTCCAATCTATGCCAAGCCATTTGCAGAACCTTTTGTGAAGCATAACCTGACCCCTCATGTGGCTGCCCAGTTGAAACTTGTGTTAAATAATTGATTTGATCAGTTAACTTATTTTCTACTGTTCCTAGGGTTTTTAAGAAGGTTTGAGTATGATTTTCAGCTTGTTTTAAGCTAGTCTTTTCTTTACTGAGTTCCAAAAAAACCTGGCCTAAAATAAATTTAAAGTTAGGAGAGATAAAACAACAACAACTTTGTCTTACCAGCGCTGTTTAAGCACGTAATAATATCTTTTTCTATTGAATCTAGCACTTGAATTCTTTCCATTGGAGCGGTCATTTTGCCCAAGATCAAAATTTTTTCAAAATATTTAATGAACGGCCAAACAATGAAGCTTAATTAACAACAATCACAATGCACATAACGGATTTCTTAAAATAAAATGGATGATAGATTGTAATGGAGCTGTCAAACGAAAAATGTCCGGGATATGCTCAGCGCCATATTGGGGAAAGAGACGTTTTGGCACGTCAAATTAACCCTCAAAAGTCAGAAAATTAGTGTCATTGTTGTTGTTTTTGTTGTGAAGTTATTGATCGTCATTAAAATCTTTGTTTTTTCTCTGGATTAAATTTATTTTATATTACTTAACAACCAAGTAATATGCACCAAGCCATCAGACAAATATTTAAGTGTAAATATATACCACAAAATTATCGTAAATTAGCACTTTAGAACTGTTAAACAAAAATGTTTACAAAGAGGCTTAGGAGTCTAATATGCAGAGAAAAAGGCATATCAAGAAAAACAACCACTCATATATACAAAGCAATATACTGACTTTAATTGGAAAACATACCTCCCACATATAGTAATTGCACTGATAAACCTTGAAACGGTGAAAACCGCAGCTCTATGTAATATGACTAAAATCCATCATCCTAACAATCCACTACGTAAACCATCCAATGAATTATTGTATGAATTCACTAAACATCCAGCCTCTTCCTGCAAGACTTTCTGTCCTGACAACCAAGGGTGAAAGAAAACCTGAAACTTGATCGGTGATAGAGGAACTGTGTACAACCAGGGACCGAAACCATAGGCCAGCCAGAAGACCTCCATTAATGATACTGGCAGATCTCACATTCAACTTTTAATATACTTTTTTTATTATTTTGTAAAGATTTTTTAGGGTCAAATGTATCATAAACAAGGTTTTTATTCTGAAGGACCTCGTTCGTTGGCCTGTAGGGTAATTATTTAACACAGCGTAAGGAAGTAAAATGTTGCATTTGACATAATTTGAATATAAAATTTAATGTAATTTATTTAATTAAACGTTTCAAATATCTTACAAATTGTTATTTCTCAAATTTTTTATAAGTTGTGTTGATGAAAACAATTATGTTAGACTTATTTGTTTAAAAATAAGATACTCGGCTGTTATAGACATATGGACACAAATGTTTATGTTAAATCCATAATCAGAACTAGCCATAGGAAAACATTTTTCAACAGCACACTCATACTATTGAGATATGAACAGAATTTAGTGTAATAATTTTGTGTCTATAATTTCTAATTTACTTGAAATTTGTGAGATATTCAACTTTCTAAGGATATTTTGATTAAAAATTAGAAAATAACGGGGTACCACCTAATTAACATTTCGACTGTTTTTTCAACAAATAAAACGTTTTGAAGAAACGGTTCGTCAACATATTGCTTTTTTTAATGACCGGCCAACAGTATAGCAGACATCCAAAGATTATAATCAATTGACAGGCATGGGATCAGTCAGGTAAGTTTAAAACATAATACTATCATTTTATCTCTTTCTACTATCCATTTCTTTCAACTACTTATGTCGCTACTAATTCGGAAAGCTATGCGAATTCCTTCTACCCTTCTTGTCAGTTAGAGATAACCGATTATATTTAGCCGGTATAATTTTCCTACGGCGACAACGTATTCACTGTTATTATAAGTGAACTTTCCCCAATATGGCGAAGAGTATGGTCCGGACATTTTCGGTTTATTCACTATCAGTACGTTTATTTTACACATACGTGAACATAACATGAATTAATCTGTCAAAGTTCGCATTTACTTTAGCCCAGGTAGTTAACAATCAATACAAACAGATGCCCAGATAACTAAAACTATTAGCTAAAATTTGAAAATTATATTAAAAGTTAGATAACCAATTATACAATTAGTCACGTGGTCAGTAAACTTCATTTGTCAATGTCAGTCAATCAGCTGGGAGTAGTTGTCAAGTTTTATGGTTTATATTTTGTATTTGTGATTATATTATTTTAATTCCTTAATTATTTTTTACTGAATTAGAAAGGGTGTTGAACAATTTTACATTTTTTAAGGTAAGTACATTAACTCAGATTATTTAATTTTTTTTAATAACTAAAACTGCAATATAAATTTATTCGTTGGCATAACAGACTATCATTTCTGTTTATTTTAGAATTTTTGATATTAATTACTGTTTAGAATTTATTGGGGATATATTGTAGAAATTTAATAAATAGGAAATTTTAGAGAACTATTTACGTTTGATAATCATCGCAATATAATTGTTTGTATATATATTTGTTAACATTTTAATTTTCATGTTTCCAAATTTATCCCTCTAAAATACACTCATTAAACTTATTTTTCTTTAGTTTCTTTTCCGAGAATAATTAACAATTAACCCAAGATGTTGCCTTGTCATATTAATAATTTCCCCCAAAACCAAATGAGCTCGGAATATTCTTGGCACACTGCCAACTTTATCTAAAAGCCTTTGCCATATGCCAAGAATGTGTCAGCATTCAGAAAGTATTTTTTGCCGTCCAATAACGGCCGGTTTTCGCCCCGTATGTAGCTGGTTCGCAGTTTGATGTAGAAAAAGTGATTTTTTTGGTTGTGGATTTTACTTAGCATACAGTGCGTTTAAGTGATATTTCAGTTTTTTTGGTAGGTGTTGATGGCAAAACATGTCTGGAGTACCATTAGTTGTGCAAGCATTATATTCTTTTAAAGGCAGTAACAATGATGAGGTGAGTAAAAATACCATAATGTATTTACACATTATTTTTATGCTAATCGTTATGTTACAAAATAATATATATGACTTATTAATGTTAAGTGTAGTTTTAACACAAAAATACATGTTGAATATTGAATAATTATTAATTAATTTTTTTCTATTATCCAATAATTAACAATTAAATTCAATGTAATAAATGCAAAAGATAATAAAATAAACTTCCAGAATTGCTGAAGTTACGTTAAATGAAAATTACAAATATATCAGAAACAATAAAAATATATTATATCCCACCCTAGCTGCAATTTTTTTGAGATAAAGAACTTCCTAAGCAAGAATGAAAGTTAAATATTATTTTGTTGTTAAATTTATCAATGTAGAAGTCTTAAAAGTAGAAGAACTTGTTATTTTTGCGAGTTTTTTTTTGTTTTGTTTTTCATTTATCTAAGTAACATTTAAATATTTGAGGGTAAAACATTACATTTCTTATTTATGACCTACTAGCCAAGATCACAAAATAAAACACTATTTTAGTTCAGATGTCTCAAATTATAATTTATTGATTTTTTATCTAGATGCCCTGTTGTTTATATATATATATATATATATATATATATATATATATATATATATATATATATATATATATATATATATATATATATATATATAAATATATAGTATTAAGATTATGGGAAACCCTTTTATTAATGCCAAATTTTAAGTTTTATTATATATATATATATATATATATATATATATATATATATATATATATATATATATATATTTTCTTGATTCTTGAACCACAGATTATATCATTTTTCCTTTATTTTGTCCTTTCTTGGGTTTAGGTTCTAGAAAGGACAAAGTAAAGGAAAAATGATATAATCTATAGTTCAAGAATCAAGAAAATATATATATATATATATATATATATATATATATATATATATATATATATATATATATATATATATTATCAAACTTAAAATTTGGCATTAATAAAAGGGTTTCCCATAAGTTGAATAATCTTAATACTTATATCTTTTTACAATCATTTAATGTTTAATTGATATTTCAGTTGATATGTTAAAAGAAAAAATAATATGTACAAAATATCATCGTACATCTGCCATTTTTTCATGTTTTTTTAAGAAAATTTATAGGTATTTGGAGAATATGAAACTTAGAAAAACAAAGAATTTAATAAGTTAGGAAAAAATCCAGAAATAGCCAGAGAACTTTGTAACTTTTCTTGGTTTTTGCTTTGTTTTGTAACAAACTGCATTACTCTTTTCTTATATTTCCATATTGTTAAATTTAACTCAAAATGTGCATCTTTCATAATTTTTTTCATTGAATGAAATAATTTCCTTAGGCAATAAAGTACCTATCACTTTTTTAACGTTTTTTGTCTTATTTTTAATCATATCATTCAAAAACAATGGACAAATTATTACCTAACTGTTTTGTAAATTCTAGTTAGCGCTGACTGGCTTGTGACTTCTGACTTCTCTACAAACAAGCTTAATATTAATTAAAAGAAAAAATCTTATTAGTATCTATTAAAGCAGCACTACGTTTTATAATGAGTAAAAATAATAGTTTTTACAGCAATTTTTCCTGTAGTACTGTTTTTCTTATACTCTTGCTTATTACTAACAGAATTTCCTTTGATCATTCCTGATACTCTGTTATTACTATCAAATTTTTGAATAGTTCAACAAACTGGTATCACAAAATTTGGCTTATTCTTTTACATTCCTTTTTGGTAGAATAAATTTTCGCATTTATTCATCTTAAAACTTTTTTAATTATTTCCATAACATTTTATTTAAAGTAAGTTCATACTAAAAAGGTTATGTCATTTTCACATTTAAACAGATCGGTTTTAAAAGGGAACAAAAAATGAATCACAACGAGTTCATTGATTTACGTATGTTCACGTAAATCAATTATCTAAAAATAGCCACGGTCCAAAAAAAATGGGCGCCATAAAACTAATATCCCACTGCTTAAAAATGTCAGTTTAAATTTCACTTTCATTATAATCTAACTTTGACACTTTATTTAAGTTTCTATCGTTTTTATTCTAAAAGACTGTGCCATACCACAAACAACATAATGTTAAAGGCTATTCCTTGCGTAAAATTAGCGGGTATTCATGGCTTTAATTTTTACTATTTTGCTTTAGATTTTACAGGCCTGGGAGAATTTCCCTTTTGAAAACGAACATAATTTCGATAGATTTTTTAGCTTTAAAGCTAAATTCTGCATTTAGTTGGTAGTAATGAATTGTTTTTACTTATCCTTTACTTATCAAGTATTTGTTAATTAATTAAGTACACCTTCACCAGATACGAAATTCTCCATATAAAAATACGCAATTGCTAATAAAACGATGAAAATTGTGATTAGACTTCAACTATCTTAACCAAGACCAATCTATATTTCAAAATACATATTTTCTACCCATAAGGTACGAAACCAAAGGAATTTTAGGTTAGAACTGAGACAGACACAGACAAGGAAAACGCTGCCCGAAATTCCCGATAATTAAACAATATTTCCTGTCCTATGAGTACCGCCAGATCATGATGTTTTGTTGCTAAGTCCGCACTATGTCACAAATTACAGCACAATAACAACTAGCTAGAACTCATACATAACATTATAACTTTTCCAGATTAACTGAACAACCCGGCAGTGTTGCTGTAATTTGTGTAATGTTTTATCATTATACTGTAATTTGTGACAAGTGGCACTTCTTTGTTTTCAGACGGGATTTCATTTTTATTTTAATCGATTTTTAATGATATTTTCAAGATATTAGTTTGTTTTTGTGAATTAAAGTTTGTAATTTGCAAGAATAAGTAAATAAATATGTAAAGTACATCAAAAAAAATAAAACTTTTATAAAAAAATTTAACCGACTTCTAAAAGTGCGCTAAAAAGTGGAAAATAACCATAAATTTTTATATGAAATTGAACTTTTTGAAGTCGGCGCCAAACTAATACCTGATAAAATGTGATTTGCATAAACAGATTAAAAATACTTTATTTGTAATTGCTTTCTTACCATAATTTGTATATATTAGTAGTTATTTATTTCGTGTACAAATAATTTGGCGCCGACTTCAAAAAGTTCAATTTCATATAAAAATTTATGGTTATTTTCCACTTTTTAGCGCACTTTTAGAAATCGGTTAAATTTTTTTATAAAAATTTTATTTTTCTATTTTTAGTTTTATAATTCATTATGATATTCATAAATTATTTGAACAAAGTACTAATCGAGATTAGTGTACCTCGCAATGACTCCAAACTGACAAAAAAGTACCCATTTTATCCAAAGTTGTAAATCAAACTAAAATGAACCACTAAAAATTCTTTAGTTCTTAGAGTTTTCCGAATACCAATCAAATTGGGTCAAACGAATATTTAATCTGTCATAGAAAATCCACTATCTTAAGTTTCAAATTAATTTTAGATTGGTAACATAGGCCCCAAAACCTTCCAATATCGATATTTAAAGAAAATAAATTAATTTTTTATCCACTATATTGGATACGCCATATTGAATTTTTTGAAAATAATTCGTCATGTGTGACCCCGAAAACTCTCCCGTACCAATTTTGATGAAAATCAGACAAAATTGATATTTTTTTGTCCGCCATATTGAGTTTTTTAAAAATAATATCAGATTCTTTATGTGAGGCCCCGAAAACTTCCCCATACCAATTTTGGAGAAAATAGGATAAAATTGATTTTTTCATCCACCATATTGGATCCGCCATATTGAATTTTTTAAAAATTATTTTAGATTCATCATATGCGACTCCGAAAACTCCTCCGTGCCAATTTTGGAAAAAATCAGACAAAAACAATTTTTTTGTCGGCCATATTGAATCCGCCAAATTGAATTTTTTTAAAATTATTTTAGATTCGTCATATGCGCCCCAAAAACTCTTCCGTACCAATTTTAGAGAAAATCGGACAAAAATTTTTTTGTCGGCCATATTGGATCCGCCATATTGAATTTTTTAAAAATTTTTTTAGAATCGTCAAATGCTACCCCGTAAACCGCCCCTTACCAATTTTGGTGAAAATTGGACAAAACTGATTCTTTCGTCCGCCATATTGGATCCGCCATATTGAATTTTTTTAAAATAATATCAGATTCGTTATATACAACCTCGAAAACTCCCCCATACCAATTTTGGAGAAAATCGGACTAAATTAAATTTTTTTTGCCCGCCATATTGGATCCGCCATTTTGAATTTTTTAAAAATAATGTCAGATTCATTGAGTACAACCCCGAAAATTCCTCCATACCAATTTTGGAGAAAATCGGACAAAATTAATTTTTTTGGCCGCCATATTGTAAGCGCCATCTTGGATTTTACTGTACCAATTACATCTAAAAAAATATGGGACCACCACAGCAACTTCCTTTACATAACGTAAAAAATTTCAATCAAATCGGTGCAGCCGTTCCGGAGTAATCGGTGTACATACATAAAAAAAAAATACATAGTCGACGAATTGAGAACCTCCTTCTTTTAGAAGTCGGTTAAAAAGAAGTACATGGTGGAGAACCAAACTTTTTTGCGACTATCGAGCTAGTAGTATACGCTTGATGGTTGTTATATGTAAATGGGTATAGTTTTTTTTCATGTAATCATAACAATTTTGGTTGTAAGCATTTGTATGGTTTGGAATAGTCTTCTACTAATCCTAGATCTTTTTGTATGAAACTTTTTATGACTGTGTATATTCTAGAAAATTAGGGTTACTAAATTAAATCTAGAGCAAATAAAACCTTTATAAAGAATATATTTTTATTTTCCTTGGGATTCAATATTAAAAATATTTTTGATTCATTAATCACTGGACACTTACTATATATTTTCTATATTCTCAAACTTTTTTTAGGTTTTTTAATTTTTTATCATGATTTTTATTTAAACATATCAAGGTAAAATAA
The DNA here is from genome assembly GCA_034092305.1 of Diaprepes abbreviatus. NCBI lineage: Eukaryota > Metazoa > Arthropoda > Insecta > Coleoptera > Curculionidae > Diaprepes > Diaprepes abbreviatus. Next base: position 15,223,419 of record JASJET010000110.1, on the reverse strand, counting down.
TTTCAAGAAACACGTGTTTAAAAGATTCAAATAAAATTTAATACGTTACAAACTCTAGTAACTACTGGCCCCAAAACATAACGCAAATCCTGTATTTTCCATGATCATGGGATAGAACACTGGAAAATTACGCAACGTCTTACAAAAACAAGGAAATTTACAAAATTAATTGAATTGTGATAATTTAAAATACAAAAAAAAATAAATAAAATAATACCAAGTTTGCCTATCTGTGTGGCCTCGTATAAATTTAGCTTCAACGTTGCCAAACTGTGTAGTGGTATGTAGGTGCTCGTAAATTGTACATTGAAGGTTATTAAAAATCCACGAAAAGGAGGGAAACTCAAAAGGCACACAAACAATAAAACCAAAGAAAGGAAACCAGTACAAAAAAGCCCATAAGTTTTTATGTGGAGTTAAAAGAATTTCTTCATTGAAACGTGCAGAACTGCTAAAATCCCCGTCTCCGAGTTTATTCCGGTAAAAATGACTCAATAAACAGCAAGAAGGTAAAAGAGAAGGATTAGTTGATAAAACTCAATTATCGAAATAATTTAAACTAAAGTTAAAGTCAGGGCAAATGGCCTTCTTTATATCAAAGACGCATGCATGCGCACAACGCTTCTTCCTTTCAAACGTCAAAAATGTAAAAGAGATGACAGCTCAAAAATGGCTCAAATGCAAATTCCTGGACAACAACAGTTGGCTCAAATAAATTTGTTATATAAGCCATTCATTAGTCGTCAACGAAAAGGATTCCGCAGACTAAATGTCACCCTGGACCGACGACGCAACGCAAGTTACGAGATAGGTGTATCGATAGGAAGTTCAGTAAACCCAGAACACATTAACAGGGGTGAAAAACTAGAATATGGGGAAAATAAATTAAGATATGACGATTACTATACAATGGAATCAT